>JBAPLJ010001639.1:1200000-1560021 GCA_037832345.1 Rhizophora mangle | reverse complement strand
TTTTGGCTTTTGTAGTCAAAAAGTAATTTAACCAAATTTCATTGTACTCAAATCGATAATTTATGGTACTATAAGGTGATTACATAAATCAATTCAAATATTATTGAAATTTGAAGTGATTTACTATAATTTTTGCAATATAAATAAAAGAATACTCATAATTTACTAAAATAAAAAATAGATCATATTTGAATAAAAAAAAATGATCAATTTAAGTAATTGCATCTTTCATTCTAATCATTATTCAAATTTAAATTCTTTTTATGTTTTTTACACAATTTAAGGAATAAGTTAGTTAACATTTATGAAAAGAAATATGTGACTTTTTAAATACAAGATCTTAAATTTTAATAGCTACTTAAATCAAACCAAATGTTATTCAAATTTATAATCTTTTATTGTAATTTTTAAAATTTTAGTAAAAGGGTTACTCTAAATTCACTAAAAAGTAAAATAAACCCTATTTGAGTAAAAGAAAAAGACTAATTTGAGTAATTTATTTTCTATCTTAATCGTTATTCAAATTCAAAGTCTAATGTGATAGCATCTCATTAAGAAAAGCAAGAATTAGTTCAAGACTTGGCCTAAGCACAAAAAATGTTCATTTTGTTATTAGGAGAGTAGAATGCATGTCAAACTTGTTCCAACTACTAGAAATTCAACCCAAGCCAAATGATGTCTCATAAGTAGTCATTTAAAGCTATAGATCTTTAGTTTCACATGAATCCAAAATCATCAAGAGTCAAGTTTTCATTATTAGCAACTAGAATAGTTAAAATTGAGATTAGCATTAAATGGCTAGTTGAGTGGACTCTTGGAAGTTGTTGTAATGGTTAGTATGAAAATATTGAGTTATTGCTCCATTTTTCTATGCTTAGAGGGATGTTCTGAAGACTTTTATTTATAGTTTTTCCTTCCATTTTATTCAAGGTAGACTTCAGAGAGTAATTAAACTGTTATGATGTAGGATGTATAAAATTTTCTTCTAAATTCTATATCTCTATGGTGGATTCCATTGAGTAGTGACTTAATCCTAGCATTTATGTATCTCTTGAGTGGATTTCTTAAGAGTGTTGAGTGCATCCTACCCTATATCATGAATGCCTTCTACTTGTATCTTTAAGGTAGTGGAATTTATCCTGTATCTTTGGAGTAAAAATTATAGTCAAAAAGAAACTTGGTGTCTGTTAGCTTACTATTACCGATTATATTCCTAATTTTTCTTTTTTTGTATCAAGTTTTGTATATGAGGCTTTTTAATGGCTCATTGTGGACAATAGATTGCAACTTTCGATAGAGATATTCATGATTTTAAGATGGATGAATTGAGAAGACAACTTCATGCACTTCAACAACATTTGAATCATTATGAAGGGTCATATGATCATAATGATAAGTCTTTTAATGCTACACATGAAAACTTATTTTTTGATGATTATCAAGAATTCGGTAATGGCTCCTCTTCTCATCACTCTTACACAAGAAGGAATCATTCCAACTTCAAAGGCTTTGACATGAAGATTAAAATTCCAAAACTTAAAAGAAAAATGTAACCTAATGAGTTTTTTGATTGGCTAAATATTGTTGAATGTAATTTTGAGTATATGGAGTTTCTTGAGGATAGGAAGTTAAAGTTGGTGGTTCTAAAACTTAGAAAGTATGCCTCTTTATAGTGAGGGAATTTAAAGAAACAAAGAGATCAAGAAGGGAGAGGAAAAATTAGAATATAGGAGAAAATGAAGAAAAAGTTGAAAAGGAGATTTCTACATAAGGATTATTGAATGGAGATGTTCATGAAAATTCATTCTCCTAAGCAGCAACCAAAATGAAGTGTGAAGGAATATGCTATGGAGTTCAAATAACTCATGATGAAAGGTGATGTGGTTAAACCAGAATAGTAATCTATTGCTTAATACTTGAGAGGCCTGAAAAATGAGATTGGTGGTGTTGTTCAATTGTAACCATATTGGTCTTTCAATGATGTAAGAAATCTTGCTTTGACCATTGAAAAGCCAAGGAAGTAGGTTCGAAAGGCTGCTCAAATTCAAGGCCATACTCTTTAACCAAGTCTTTAGGTGTCGTAAGAGCTTCTAAAGGAGACAAACAAGCTAATTCTTCCAAGAATAGTACAAGAAGATGCTTTAAATGCCAAGGCTATGGGCATATTGCTTCTAAATGCCCAAATCATAGAGTTGTGACATTAGTGGAGGAAGAAGTTGAAGGGAATAATAAAGAGCTAGGATACCCTATTTATGATGAAGAAGTTATCTATGCTGATGAAGGAGAAATGCTTGTGATTTAGAGAAGTTTGAATATCACTCCCAAATAAGAAGAAATGAATGGTCTCAAGAAAGCATCTTTCATATTAGGTGTACTTCTCATGACAAATTGTGTGACCACATTATTGATAGTGGAAGCAGTTCTAATGTGGTAGCAACAAAGATGGTGGATATGGCAAGCTTAAAAACTAAAAAGCATCCTTACCCTTAAAAAATGCAATGGATTCACAAAGGAACTAAGGTAAGGGTAAACAAAACATGCTTAGTTGAATTTTCTATTAAGAAAAATCATAAAGATGATGTCAATGTGATGTTGGTCCCATGGATGTTACCAACTTGCTATTAGGTAGACCATGGTTATGTGATAGGAAATTAGTTAATGATGGTGACAAACACATTGTGAAAGTTAGTGTTAGAATTATTTTAGTGCCAATGAAACTAGATCACATTCCTAAGACTACAAAAGGGGAGGGAAATACTTTGCTTTTTAGCAATTTGATTGAAAAGATGTTTTTAGAAATAAAGAGATGTATGCTATTATGCTCTTGGAAAAATCCATTGCTGAATTAAAAAGACATAATCCACTAGTTTGGCCTTTATGAAAAGAATTTATAGATGTTGTATTAGAAGAAAAATCTCCTGGTCTTCCCCTAAAGAGAGATACTTAGCACCACATTGGCCTAAATCTACATTTTATTCTTCCAAACAAAGTGGCTTATTGCATGAATCCTAAAGAACATGAAGAATTGCATAGGCTAGTTGAAGATTTGATAATCAAGGGATTGGTAAGAGAAAGCATGAGTCCATGTGCTATTCTAGCCTCATAGTAACCAAGAAGGATGAATCTTGGTGTATGTGCATAAATAATAGAGCCATTAACAAAATTACAATACAATATAAGTTTCTTATTCCTAGACTTGAAAATTTACTTGATTAATTATATGATTTTGTTATTTTCTCTAAAATTGATCTTAAAAGTGGTTATCATCAAATCTAAATGAGACTTAGAGATGAGTGAAAGACATCCTTTAAATCTAGATATGGTGTCTGAGTGGTTGCTTATGCCATTTAGGCTTCCTAATGCACCTTACACTTTCATGCAATTTATGACTCATGTCTTTAGACCATTCATAAGTAAATTTGTTGTTGTGTACTTTGATGACATTCTTGTTTATAGCAAACCTGATCCATAACACTTGAAGCATTTAAAATATGTGTTTTAGGTGTTAAGAGAGCATAAATTGCCTTCTAATGTGAAGAAATGTCAATTCTACATGAATAGCATTATATTTCTTAGTTATGTTGTATCTTCAACAAGATTTGATGTTGATTCAAACAAGATTGAGTTAATTGCTAGTTGGCCTACTCTTAAATCCATTCATGATGTAAAATGCTTTTAAGGCCTTGTATCTTTTTATTAGAGATTTATCAAAGGATTCAACACTCTTGTTGCTCCTACTACTGAGTGCTTGAAGGGATATTCATTCCAATGGACAGAAACTTCCCAAAAGAGCTTTGAGCTAATAAAGAAGATGATGATAGAAGCTCTAGTGTTGGTACTTCAAGATTTTGGAAAGGTGTTTGAAGTTGAGAGTGATGCTTCCAATGTGGGTGTTAGTGCTATTTTAAGTTAAGAAGGCAGACCAATTGCATTCTTTAGCAAGAAGTTGAGTGATGCAAAATGAAGATACTCAACATATGACAAGTTCTATGCCATTGTTCATGCTCTAGAACATTAAAGTCACTACTTATAACCTAATGAATTTGTCTTGTAATTTGGTCATAAGGGATTGAAGTACTTGATTAAATAGCACAAGTTTAATAGTCACCATGCCAAATGGGTTGAATTTCTTCAGCCCTTCACATTTTCTATCAAGCACAAAGCAAGGAAGCTCAACAAAGTAGTTGATGCCTTAAGTAAAAGACATTTGCTTTTAAACATAATGGAGACAAAAATGGTTTTCTTTACAAAGATAATGGGTTATGCATCACTAATTACTCCTTGAGGAAAGTCATGATTAAAGAAGATCATGGAGGAGGACTTGCAAGCCACTTTGGAAGAAACAAAACTTTGATTTAGGTGCAAGAAAATTTCTTTTGGCCAAAATTCAGTCAAGATGTCTTGAGAATAGTGGAAGATGTGTTGTATGCCATAAAGGAAAAAGCCATGTCTAGAATATGGGTCTATGCACTCCATTACTAGTTCCTAATTCCTCTTGTATCCTTGGTGTGAATGTTATAATTGAAAATAGACTTAGTATTTGTTAGTTTGCTATTGTTCATTACTTTGCTAATTCTTTTTTCCATATCAAAGTCATTTTATATATTTTATACAATTTAAATATTAGACACTATCGTCAATAATCTTTAAATCTTAAATTAATTTCTAAAATTTAATGTTAACAATAAAATTTGGGGAATAGTTTGTAACCTTCTTATTGTAAAAAATGACATAATAGATCATAATATGGTTGAACTACTCAATTTGAACCAAACATTTCATATGACTCCAATGTCATCTAAATTCACTGAAGAGTAAAATAGACTTTACTTAAATAAAAAAGATTAATTTAAGTAACACATTTTCTATTTTAATTTTTATTAAAATTTAATATTTTTGTTACATAATTTATATAATTTAAGTATTAGGTTGGTCAACATTTATGAAAAAGCAAAAAACAACATTTTTGAATGCAAAACTTAATATTTTTGTAACTATATAAATCAATTCAAATATTATTCAAATTTAAGTAAGGATACTTATTTATGAATAGAATTGCAAAACATTTGGGGTTATTTGATTGGATTGGTCATTATAAAAATAAATAAGTATTAATAACCTAACATTTATTGTAATTGACATAAAATTTAAATGTTATTGTCTAACTACATTTGGTCAATGTTTGGTGAATTAGTGTTAAATCAACTATTGAAAGTGTTTATTTGGGTTATTGCACATATTAAAGCAAATGTTACTATGGTCAAAACCAACATTTGTATCTGACTGTCAATGTTTGAATTTAGAGCTAGAGCTATTAGGTTACTCTAATAACATTAAATTTGGAGTCTTAAGTATAAGTTATTCTAATTTAATCTAAATAGCATAATGATTGTAATTAATTATTGTTGGTAACAAATAAGTATAATCTTAATCAAATATGTCACAACCAAAAAATTGTAAATTTGTTGGGATTTAGTAAAATAGTCATCATTTATACAATTTAAATCTAATTAAATCAAATCAATTAATTGATCAACTTTTTACTTCAATTAGCTAGTCAAAATTAATCTAAATGCTTAAATCAATAGAATTGGATCTAATATATTTAAAAGTACTTAAATTGAGTTACTAAAGTACTTAATGTTAGAATAAAAATGAATTATATATTATGTTGATTTGAGTAATTCATTTAATTACTTAAATTTGAATAATTAGTCATTTTTATTTAAGTAAAAGGTTACTACCAATAAAATGACATTTACTAAGATGAAATTTGAATCAGCAGAAGACTAAAGTAAATTAAACCAACCTTTACAAATCAATGACACATTAGTAACCTATTAGATTTTTAATAACATTTGATTCCAAATTAAAGTACTTGATTGATTTCATGAATTCCAATTGAGTAAATAGTCATTTTCGCATATTGAATCCAAACTCAATTTCATATTTATGATGATTGGTACTTAAATTTACTACATTGACAATGTATCAACATTAGTAATAGGTTAATTTTTATATTATTTACACAATTTAAGTAATAAGTTACTCCAAATTCAACAATGCAATTACATTTACATTTTCAAGTCGACAATTATGCACATGTATTAAAATAAATTATTTTACCTTAAATCAATATATTTAGGCATTGTATTTAAAAATGCAATTACTTAAATTAACATGTTAGATGAATTACGAATGTAATTCAAATGTGAAATTGATTTCATTTACCATTTACTCCATTCAAGACATTAATATATAAATGGTCATTCAATTGTAATTTGTGTAAAAATTAGTACTAATTAATCCAAGGGTTATGACTAAGTAAAAATTACTTATAATTGATTAATACTATTAATGTAATAGTAATGACCCTATTTCCATTAGAGTTGAGTAACTAATTAGATTTGTGTAATCCAAATGAATGATTCATAAAAACTACATATTTTCAAATTTTTGGTGTGTAATAGGTTTGAATAAAAAATGACCATTATTAGTAACTCCTAATGTCATTTGTATAACATTTAAGTAACCCTTAAATTATTTATTAAAAGGTTATTGCAACTAATTCACTTGGAGTACCATCATTTTCAGGTACTTAAAATGCAATTAATCATTACATTGTAATGAGTAACCAATAATGTTAATGAGTACTTGGTTAATTCATAAATGTAATTGATTGTTTGATTTCAATAGGTACTAAAAGAAATTGGTTACAAATGTATAGGTTAAAAGGTTAACAAGTTGGCAAAGAATATGATTACTTGTTACTGATTCAATTATCTATTGATAATCTAATGGTTAATGGAAAAAAATTTTAGTAGTTACATTTGTATCATTAATAATCAATAAGTATATTAAGAAAATTGCAATAATTGATACAAAAATAGAAACATTAGTAAAAATATTAGGTAATAATGGGTTTATAGTTTAATGGAGTTATTTCATTACCCCTAAGTAGTTACCATATTACCAATATTATTACTTGATTTAAGTAATGGAGTTACAAATGATTGGTTACCGAATGATATCGATTTAGTAATCTAGTCAACTAGTTATTTACAATTAATAATTGATGGTATCAATTTCCAATGTCCACTACATATGATTACTGAAATTATAGATTAAAATTTCTAAAATTTTCTAAAAATTGGATTAGAATGCTCATCAATGTATACTATATTTTAGTAATTTAAGGTAACCAAATTGTAAATTTCATTAATAGTCCAACAATGTCACCTTTGATCCATTAAAACAAACTAATTATGTAGATGGAAAGGATTTGAATATGTTTGGTAACATAAACATTTTATCGATGTACTAATTTCATTTAACTAGGTTAAGTAACTATTAAATTGTAAATAGTTTAAATTAAGATAACATTTTGTAAAGTAATCAGTTAATTTGATTAGACATCAAATGAACATTAAAAATTGACCATAAATGAGTACTCAATTTGAATCATATTCCTAATTTTAAACATGATATTGTCCTTTGGTAACCAATTAATGATTAATCATTTATCCAATCAATTATTGTTACCCCAAATGAATATAGTAACATTTAATTTAATTATCAAAATTATAGAAATTACAATAAAAGATTGTAAATTCGAATAATATTTGTATTGATATAAGTAACTATTAAAATATAAAGTTTTGTATTCAAAAATATTGTTTTGAATAATAAATATCAATTTGTTGAATTTATAAAATGGAATTTGGTTTTAAGTAACAACAAAACTATTAAATATACATAATTGACTAATGAAAGTTAAGTAATCCAAATGATTGAAAAAGTTGAGTAACTTGATAAGTTGTTAAAATAATACTTAATTATTCACATTTTACGGTAATAGGTTAACAAAGTAATTGATCTTTATTGTTTTTACTTGCAAGTATTGAATAGTTCTTCAATTCTAGGACAATGAATCCTTCTCTTCATTTCTTGCTATAAAGATTTCTCCTTTAGTTACAAGGACTTATTCACACAAACTAATTATGAATTGAGGATTGGTGCAATTTAGTAAAGATTAGAGTTTATTTTACAATAACATTCAAATAAACTCTATGTTTTTTAAGTATTAGATTAGTTAACATTCATAAAATGTTAAAAGTGATATTTTTTAATATAAAACCCCAAATTTTGGTAGCTCTTTAAATTAATATAAATGTTATTCAAAATTATGATCTTTCATTGTAATTTTTGTAATTTCACTAAAAGTTTACTCTAAATTCACCAAGAAGTAATTAAATAACATTTGGTTTTGAATAATCAATTATTACTTTGAATACAAAACCCTAGATTGAATGTGCATTTATAAAGTAATCAAATTGTAGTAACTATAATTGTAAAAAGATCTAAAATTCCAATTATTTATTGGTTATTCAAATTGGTTACAATTGATCTAATTTTTACTCAAGATATTATAACATAAAGTTTGAATGTAAACAATTGATCAAACATTTCACAACATTTGAATACTTCATAGTGTATTGGTTAGATCAAACCAAATTAGAATAAAAAATTGAATTGCTATTGTTTGCTAAGTAGATCAACCAAAAAGTAAATTTTAAAATCAACCCAATAAATATCAAGTAAATAATTTAACTAAAGGTAATGTTACTTTTATGATATCTATGACATATTAATAGGTTAGTTAAGTGAAAATTGATTAATCATATCTACTTAAATCAAATGTAATAAAATTGAATAATCTCTTTTATTCAATTTAAATCCAAGATAACATTCATTTAAATTTATTATCAAATTGGTAGTTTACAATTAAATTGAAAAATCTAAATTTAAAGGTTACTTTATATATTTGAGTAAGTATTTTGAGTTTTAATTTGAATAACTATTAGAATAAATAATATAATTACTTAAATTGACAGTCCTTTTGTTTTAAAATGATTTATTTTATTTAGTATAAGTGATTTAAGTAATTTTATTAAATCAATTACATAAGATAATGACATTTGGTCAAAGCATTCAATTTGAATAAATTAATTCAAATTGCTATTATGATCTAATTAAATTTTGTTCTTATAACATTTGGTCCATTTACATAACATTTCAATCTTTTAGTTATAATCATGACCTTAATAAATTTGACCAAATTAATCAATTTTTGATAACAATCCAAATTGTTGTTTTAATGTGACATTTTTGCACAAATTCAAATATTGGTTATTGAAGTAATCAACCATTTTGGTGAAAACAAAACCCCAAAAAAATTGCTTGTAACTACAACTACAAAGCAATTACTTATGTAATTTTATAAAATATTCAATTTTGACAACATTTATAGAGTTTACTTATTTGGGCAAAAATATCTTTCCAAGATACAAAAACCATAGGTCATTTAAGAAAAAAACATTTGAATAAACTAAAAATAGCAAATTACTACTTAGAGTAGAATTGAAAGACATTTGAGTAATATGTCTACGATTCACTTGGATTGATTAGGATAGGCCATTGTTTCTTGGTGAATTTTGAGAATCAAAAAATTTTAAAATGAATAATTAACATAAAAAATGTTACTAATTATTTAACACTTAGTTACCAATTAATATGTATGTCTAATTTTCATTTAATAACCAATCAATTAGATTTACTTGTTATTTAGTAAAGGGTAACCTGAAAATTTACTGGTGATATATTAATGATTTTAAGCATCACTATTTGAATATTTAATATGTAATTGGGGGATAATTACAATTATAGTAAAACCAATAGATAGGAATCAAACAATTCATTTACAATCTTGGTTATTGGTGAATGACCAGTTGTTTAAATGTCACCTAAATACTATCATTTTATTTAATTTACAATTGAGTAATATTAGGTTATAGATGTCATTTAGAAGATACTATTCAATGAAATCCAAACTCTATTTCATGTATTATGAATGTATTGCTCAAATGATATAGTCAATTATTGAATATTGGAGATTATGGTAACCAACCAAACATCATGGAACCTACACTATATTGTAAATTTGAAATTTACCAAATATAGCTAATTAATATGGTCAATTAGTAATAGGATCAAGTAAAATTTCTAATCAGGGGTTACTCCAAACGTATTGACTAGATTTGGATAATCAAATGTTATTTAATTGGTTTGAAGATACTATTCAAGTTTATAGGGACTCAAATTCATTACCAACATTCATGGCTATATCTATGGTTAACATTCAAATAAGTAACTATTAAATTTGATTACTTAATAATTGGTTACATTTATCTATAATTTTAATGTTGATTTACCATAGAGATAACCTATGTTACATTGGTAAGTAATGGTTACTTTTACTTAAATAAGTAAAATTCACCAATTTAAAAACAATTGAAAGATTTAATGTCATAAGTAATTATGAAATTACTAAATGAAATTAGATCCTACGTAAGAAGACTTTAGTTCGAATCAAATTTTAATAACATTTAGTTTGAAAAGATTTACATAAATCTTTACATAATCTCATTAAGTATTAATAGTTCGATTAGAAAATATAATTACCTAAATCCATTATAATCCATATACATTTTTTTTTAATTCAAACCAAATGTTTGCACCAAAATCCAAATTAAATCATATTTGTATATGATTATCTAAAAAGATATGAATGTTGAATATGAGGTTACAAATGTTATAATCTATTTTATTCAAATCAATCAAAATGTTTTTTTTAACAAAATAGATGTTACTTAAATTCATGTTCTCACACAAATTTGAACTAAATTTGAATAACATAACCTGATAATAAATATTGAGTAATATTCACCAAATAGATCCCAACCAATTAAATATTATTTGAATTTACCTATTATTAGCAATTCATGTTATTACAAGGTTGCTCAATTGCTATTCACCAACATACTTATATTACAAACTTTAAGGATGTTAAAATTGATTGTTCATAAATCACATAATTTAACCTTATTAGTTGGTAAATTAGTCTAAACAATGAATATTGTAATAATGTTTATTCAACATCATCTGACATTTAGTCTAAACATTTGTTATCCATTACTAAAGGTAATTCATCTCTTTAGGAAATAAACAACAATAGTTGTCATGCTTTATGAAAAAAAGCTTTAGATTTTATCCTTAGAGCAACAATTTCAAACTGACCTACATAAAGCAGTAACCTCAAGGAAATGAAGGAACTTCAAAGACAGGTTGAAGAGCACATAAAGAAGGGATATATGTGAGAAAGCATGAGTTCATGTGCTGTTCTTGTATTACTTTTACTTAAGAAGAATGGGACTTGGCAAATGTGCATTCATTGTTGTGCAGCAAACAAAATCATTGTCAAGTATAGACATCCCATTCCTTGATTAGATGACTTGTAAGGTGAATTGCATGGTTCTTGAATATTCTCTAAAATTGATTTAAAGAGTTGGTATCATCAAAGGGAATGTGTTTAATCACTCCCTCATAGGTTACTCTCCACTTAATCTCATTGTCACATCCAATAGCTCTGATATTAAATGATGGGTTGAGTATTTGTTCTAATAACAAATGATGGATTACTAGTTAAGGAGAATGACAAGTACTCCAAAATGAAGAGATAGAGCTAACAAAAAGGAAAGGAAAGGAGATAGATATGTTCACAAATTAGGAGATAATGCAAAGCAACTACACCGAAGACTTTAGGAATTCACCACACATGAAGAACATAAGTGGTAAGAATCATAACAATGAGATTGAACTCAAATTCATATGTCAATGATCATAGATAGATGTTACTTGTTGCTGCATCTAGCTCCTTTCATAAGAAGAGATTGCAAGTAGTGAGAAACTTGTAATTAATGACACTTTGAAAATAAGCAAAAGAACTAAATAAAAATGTTGGAAATAATAAAAGAACATTGGAGATATGTGACAGAATTGTGGCCAGCCTTTCAAACTCTTTTCAATCTTTTTGCACACTTCATTTATTTGGTCAAAAATGTGGCAAATTAAGACTCCATTTAATTATATTGTTGATTCTAATAATGCTCCACTTTGGTTGCTTTGTTGTTTCTTCTAGTTATGATGCATGACTCGCTGGACTTATCTTGAATTTTAAACAAATAATGGAACTAAAATACTTTTGGGCTTGATCCTTATTAGGTGATCCATTTCATTGAAGTCTATACTACAAAAAAAGCTATTTGATGCATCACATATGTGTCATTCAAGGATGCAATTACTTCTAGAGGGGTTACTAGATTAGTCAAAGTGAAGCATTATTGGAACCAACAATCTACTTAAGTGGAGTCTTAATAAGCCACCTTTGTTGACTAGGTAAATGAAGCAGTATAGATTGAAAGCTACCAACATATAGTTGTTAATAATTTACTATGTTTCATAATGTGTTTCCAACATTCTACTTTTTGCTTCCTACTTATTTTCAATGTTTCCTATATAACAAGTGTCAAGAAACATGTAATCTTTTACCCATAGAAGGACCAACATGTAACATTAATCAATCAATCTATGGTCAATGATGATTGAATCAAAGTTTAATTTATTTCATAGATTCTCATCACTTTGTTCTTCCAGTGTGGTAAATTTGCAAATCTCTTATCTTAGGTGTAGTTCTACACATTATTAGCTTAATGGCAAACTTAACTATTCCATTTTTTCTCTTTATCAATCCCATCCCTTTGCTTTAGAGTACTTGTCCTTCTCCATAACAAGTAATCCTTCATTTGGTATTAGAGCTTTGGTTGTGAGTGTGTGAGTGATTGGAGAGTAGCCTTAACAGGGAGTGTTCAAATGCCTTAAACACTTTCAATCCAACCTTTATATTGTCCTTTAGTTTTTGTAATAGAAGATAAACATGTACCAAAGGGTCTAACTTTGGAACAAGGTCATATTCAAGGTTTTTAACATGGTCTTCAAGAACTAAGGCAGCATATGGCACAATTGATGATAAGGGCTTGATGGTTCAAAAATTGCAAAAGAAGGAGCCCTTAGGCCAAGAAGACATTAAAGGCAATAGAAGGATGACCTTAAAATGGTGACTCAAAAATTTAAAGGTGGACCCTCCTAAAATGAATACCTTTATTGGATCTAATGTACAAAGGCTATATAGAAGAAAAGAGATACAAAATAGCTACCTCAAGATAAAGGAATATATTAGTTTGTGGTGGGAAACCTTAAAGCATAAAGGAGACATGATGGTAAGGGTGATATTAGAAGTCAAACCAAAATGAAACACCTAATGCAAAAGCATTTTCTATTCAGATGGCCACAAATAAGACCTATATTTGAAGTTGCAAGGGCTAAAGTAATATAGCATAAGTATGGAAGAATATGGGAGTGAATTGGAGTCTCTAATGCTAAGATGCAATCTTAATGAGCCACAAGAACAAACTATTGCTCAATATCTTGAAGGCTCACAAAAATAGCTCATGTAACGGAACTGCACCACTTTTACACTCTTATAAATGTCATCAAGTTCGCAACAAAGGTAGAGAAGTAGCTCAAGGGTTTTAAGAAAAATATCTTTCAAAACAACTAACAAAAGTAATGTTTCTAACAATAGGAGTTCTTGAAGGATGTGTCCTCTAAAATTGAATCTAACATGAAGTCTAAAAACAAAAAGAAGGAGCACACTTTTAAGCCTTGAAAAGAGAAAAAAGAATCCTTAGAACATCAAGTGCTTTAAATGCCTTGGCCATGGTCATATTGCCTCAAAATGTTTGAATTGAAAAGTAATGATTGTTTAAGGAACTATGAAGGGTGATGATTTGAAAAAGAAAACGCTATCAAACCCAAGGATGATATTACCATTAAGTATGCTAATGAAGGTAAAATGTTTGTGATAAGAAGAATTTTGAACATGTAAGTTCACTTGAATGAAGAGCTAAGGGATATCTTATTTTACACTGCATGCACCATTTTGGGAAAGTTTGGGAACTAATTATTGATGGAGATAGTTGCACTAGTGTAGCCTTGACTATTCTTGCTAAAAATTAAGGATTGCCTACAACTTAACCCCCTTATCCTTACAAGTTATAATGGCTGAACAAAGTTAGGAAGGTAGAAGTCTCTAAATAAAGCTCTAGATTCATTTATATTATCAAGTCTTATCAAGATGAGGTGCTTTGTAACATTGTTCCAATGAGTGCTAGCTATCTCCTTCCCAATCAATTATGGCAGTTTGATAAGAGGTCTTTGCATGTTGGATTAAGAAACACTTTTTTTCTTAAAGGATGGTAAGAACTTTACTTTTGCTCCTCTTATCCCTTATTAGAATTACAAGCATTTGTTTGAGGGAAAATATATGAAGAGACTTTTCTTGAGAAAGGTAATGGTCAATATAGATCAATATACCTTTTGTAGTTTAAGTCCATCATATTCCATGAAAAAAAAAAAGACACATTCATCTTGATTAGATTTTCTTACATGGATATAATGGCTCAGTGATTAAAAGATTAGACCATAATTTCACTTAAGATGCACGCTATTATTCATTTGTGTAGCGTGAATACACTAAAATAAATAATAAAGAATCTGTAGCTCTTAAATAGCTTTCTTTGTTATGAGAGAAGTGTTCATTGCTTAAAACATGAGACCATGTCCTAATCACATAAAAATAGGATTTCTCCTCTTAGTATTCCATACTTAATAAAGTCCATCGAATAATGAAGCTATTACTCTTTAATGCCTTTCTTTCCTAAGATAGAATTGTTCTTTGCTTGAAACTTGAAATCATCACCTAATTCCTTTGCAATAATGCTTATTCTTTCATTGTAAGGAATCATTCAAATAACAACTACATTGAGCATTAATTTCAACATGGGGAGTCTAAATGCATTGAATTTCATCAAACGAAGAAGTCATTTATCTTGATTAACTTTTATTACATGGATAGGATGGTTTATTGCAAGAAAGATAAGACTAGGTACTTTATTCCTAATTAATAAGGCCTCTCCTTTCATTTTAAGGAGCCATTAACATAAAGGAAACATGTAATCATAGTAAATGTCTACACCAATCCCTAATTTCATTGTAATATGCACATAATTACTTCTTAGGAAGTCTATATCCATTCTAGTACATCTAAGAAAAAGGTTATTATTCTTAATTAACTTTCATTACTATGAGAGAATCATTCATTGCTTGAAACATGAGACCATCTCTTGATTACTAATAATAGGATTTTTCCTTTAGGTAGTCCAAATTCATTAAGTTCCATTGAAAAAAAGAGCAATTACTTCTAATTAGCTTTCTTTACCAGGAGTGATTGTTAACTAAATTGTTCATTAAAAGGAATCATTCACCCAAAATAATTATGCAATTAAGAACCATAACTACATTGAACATTAATTTCATCTTGACATGCACTTTAATATGCCTTGGGTAGTTGGAATTTATTAAATTCCTTCTAATAAAGTAGTCATTCATCTTGATAAGCTTTTCATACAAGGATAGAATGATTCATTGTTTGAAAAATGAGACTATCACTTAATTTCTAGTTAGATATTATACTTTTTTTTTTTGAAGGAGTCACACACACAAAGGAATCATAAAATTAACTTTAATGTCAACACTAATTATTAATTTTATTGCAAGATGCATGATATTATGTCTTGGGTATTCCTAATCCATTAATTTCCATCAAATAAAGAAGCTATTACTATTAAATACCTTTTTTTTTTTTTAACCATGAGAGAATAGTTCATTGCTTGAAACATGAGACCATCTTTAAAATACTAGATAATAGGAATTTTACTCTAGTTTGTATCCATTGAAGTGTAAGGAATAAAGGAGTTATTACTCTTCATTATCTCTTTACTAGTAAAGAATTGTTCATTGCTTGAAACCTTAGACCCTCAACTGAATCCTTGATAATAAGGCCTATCCTTTCATTATAAGTAATCATTCAATCAAAATGATTTGCAATTAACATTCATGACTATGCCAAACATTAGTTTCATTATGACAAGTACATTAGTAAATGATGGGTAGCCTAATTTCATTGAATTTTATTAAAAAAAGAAGTCATTCAACTTGATTAGCTTTTCTTCCATGGAAAAAATGGTTTATTGTTTGAAGGACAATACTATCACTTCATTTCTAGTTAGTAAGTTTCTAACTTCATTTTAGGGTATAATGGATACATGAAATTTACCTAAGTATCTTCATTGATCCATGATTTCTCTTAAGGTTCATGCTATTATGTTTGAGGCAATCCAAATCAATTAAAATCCATCCAAGACATAAGCTTTTACTCTTGATTAGCTTTTTTTACTAAGAGAGAATCATTTGTTGCTTGAAGTATGAGATTGTCTTTTGATTACATGACAATAGGATTTCCATTTTTATTTTTGTTGAATCCATTAAAATGCATCAAATAAAAAATTCATTGAAATTAAGTAAAAAAGCCATTACACTTGATTAGCTTTCTTTAATGGGAGTGAATTAGTCATTACTTGAAATTTGAGATTTTTAATAAATTTCTTAGGAATAAGGCTTTTCCATTTGTTACAAGGAATTATTCCTCAAAATGATCATGCCATTAACATCCATGACTACATTGAACATTAATTTCATTCCAACATGCTCATCAATACACTTTATGTAGTCTAAATTCATTACATTCCATTAAACAATGGAGTATCTTGATTCACTTATCTTTCATGGATAGAATGGTTCATTACTTAAAAGATGAGATCTTTGCTTCATTTCTAGCTAGGATGGCTTCTCCTTTTGTTCTTAAGGGTTATACTCACAAAAGTATCACAAAATTAACTTAAACATCAACACTAACCACTGATTTCATAATGAGTTGCACTTTACTAAGTTTAGGTGTTCTAAATCCATTAAATTCCTTCTAATAAAGTTGTGATTACTCTTGGTTAGCTTTCATTACTGCAAGAGAATTGTCCATTGTTTGAAACTTGAGATAGTCAACAAATTCCTTGGCAACAAGGATTCTCCTTTTGTTGCTAAGAGTCATTCACCTAAGTGATCATGCAATTAATGTCTATGACAACACTAAACATTAGTTTCTTTGTCACATGCATGTCAATAACAATTGCATGTCCAAATCCATTAAATTTCATTAAACAAAAGAGTCCTTTATCTTGGTTTGCTTTTCTTACATAGATAGAAGGGTTCATTACATAAAGATGTAATTGTTACTTCTTTTCTAGCCAATAATGCTATTTCATATGTTTCAAGGTGTCATTCATATAAAGGAATCAAAAATTTAAATTAAATGCCTACACAAATCTTTGATTTCATTGCAAGATTTGTGTCATAATGTCTTGGGTCATCTAAATCCATTGAAGTCCATCAAGGAAAGAAGCATTGAGTCTTGATTAGGTTTCTTTGATATGAGAGAAATGTTCATTGCTTGAAACATAAAGATCAATGCTTGATTACTTGATCATAGGACATCTCCTTTACTAAGCCTAAGTCCATTAAAATCCATTGAATGAAGAAGCTATTACTTTTAATTTACTTTCTCTACTATGAGAGAATCATTCTTTTCTTGAAATATGAGACCATCAATTGATTCCTTGACAATAAGATTTCTCCTTTCATTTTAGGGAATCATTTACCCAAAATAATTATGTGATTAACATTCATGATTGTGCCAAGTAATTATTTCATTGAGATTTAACTATGAATATGCCTTAGGTAGCCTAAATCTTTTAAATTCCAACAAACAAAGTAGTTATTCAACTAGTTACCTTTTCCTACATGGATAGAATGGTTCACTAAATGAAAGATGAGAGTGTCACTTCATTTCTTTCTAGTAAGGCTTCTCCTTACTTTTCATGGGGTCATTCACACAAAGTAATCATAAAATTAACTTAAATGTCCACACCAATTACTAATTTAAGTATATTGTGCATGTTTTTTTGACTTAGGTATTCCGAATCTATTAAATTTGTTAAGATCCATAGAGAAGCTAATGCATGAAGGGCTTCTAAGGATCCATTGAGCATACAAGAAGGGCCAATGACACATTCAAGAGCTAAAAGGATGGAAAAGACACTTAATGGGCTAATTGAAAATTTTGGGCCATAGAAGATAATTCAAGCTTGAAAGGTAGCAAAGTATATCTTAATGTGAGCCAAGACTTTATCAATTTGATTATAGTACTTCATGGACCAAGGTAATAACAACCAAATTTTACATAACATTTTGCCTCATACTTAATATTGTGATACTTCATGGACCAAGGTGTTTAATAGTCTAGATGATGTAATTTGGTTGGCTTCTCACTTAGTTATCCATATGCCTAATTATCAGAAAATTTTGGTAAAATTTAGTTTTTGCGCAGTTTATATAATTTGATTATTTCTTATGTTACAGGAGGTTTCTTTTAACGAAACCAATTTCTATGGATAGCTAAGAGACTGAGATATGACTTCCACTAGAAACCATGTGCAAATTTTGAACCAATTGGACAAGGAAAAATATTGAACTCTGATCACGAGAGGGGCGCTGGACAAAGCAAATCAGCCGTGCACGGCTTAGTTTTTTGGCCATATCTCATAAATGGGAAGGATTTTAGCTACCAAATTTGAGTCCTTGGAAAGCTAACTCAAAGAGCTACAACTGTCATGAAGGAAACAGAAGAAGATAAGGCCTGAATGGAGTTATGCACGGGTGAAGTTCAGCAAGCCTCCATGGAGCTGGAAACTGGGCTGATTTGTATGTTTTGGGCCATGATACTCCACCATCCGAATTGAAGGCCTGGAATCATATCCAAACCACTTAGGATTAATGTCCAAGTTGAGGAATAATCCAATCTAGAAGGTAGGAAGATGAAGAGGCAAGCATGAATGGCCGAGGGAGAATTAAGTGCAAGGAAGGTGAAGAGGGGTGAACAAACATAAAAAGAGGATGGTCACAGGCTGAAAAGGGGAGGAGAGGACAGAAGGAAACAACTCATTCTTCTCATTTTTACATTTCTTTCCTTTGTTCCATGATTGTGTAAATCATTTCAACTCTAGGGTTCTTGAACTCATGTACCTAGAGATCATGTTCTATCATTGAATAAATGTATTCTGGTTTTCTCATTCTACCCTTATTCTCATTCAGTCACTTAATGGGATTCCTTAGATGATAATACCAATTGGTTTTGGGTGAGTTAAGGAGTGTCTTAAGGGCTACCAATCAGAGACTTGAATCAAGGATGAGATTGAGGGGCAGATTTGCTACTTAGGTTAGTAAACTCTAGTGCTTGGGCTAGTTAGATTGCATGATAATTGTGCGATATCGGGTTTTTCATGAGTCATAGTTAGTTGAATCTAGGTGATTGTCTAGAGATTTTAGTGAGTGTAGAGTCATCTAGTGCAAGATCTTGGCTAGGACTAGGACTAACCAACTAGACATACATTCCTATATCCTTAGGAATCAAGGATAGGTTATCAAGGTTCAAGAATTACTAGAGTTAGTCTCATATTATATAGTTAAAAAAAGTACATAGGTTCATTGGGAGATGACTAGGGTCTTGCTACTAACTACAAGCCTTCAGGCAACCTTAAGAATTAATTTGACCGATGTGACAATCAAATTTGTCACAAGGCTCGAGTAAAATCCACTCCTAAATAGGAGTTTGTTATAAAATATGTGAAAGATGGTATTAGAATTGTTTTAGTGCCAATGAAACCATATCATATTCCTAAGTCTACAAAAGGAGAGGGGAATACTTTGTTATCTGGCAATTTGATTGATAAGATGATTTTAAAAGATAAAGAGTAATGTGCTTGTGGAAGAATCCATTACTAAATTAATGAGACATAATCCACTAGTTCAACCTTTAGTAGAAGAATTTGTGAATGTTGTACCATAAGAAACACCTCCTAGTCTTCCCTTAATGAGAGATATTTAGTACCTAATATACCTAATTCTAGGCTTTATTCTTCCAAACAAAGCGGCCTATCACATGAATGCTAAATAACATGAAGAATTGTAAAGGCAAGTTGAAGATTTGATAATCAGGGGATTGGTAAGAGAAAGCATGAGTCCATGCACTATTCTAGCCCTTTTAATATCCAAGAAGGATGGATTTTGGCATATGTGCACAAATAATAGAGCCATAAACACAATTACTCTCAAGTATAGGTTTCTTATTCCTAAACTTGATAATTTACTTGATCAATTACATGATTCTACGATTTTCTCTAAAATTTTTCTTAAAAGTGATTATCATCAAATTTAAATGAGTCCTAGAGATGAGTGAAAGACAACCTTTAAAATTAGAAATGGTCTGTATGAGTGGTTAGTCATTCAATTTGGGCTTTCTAATGCACCTAGCACTTTGATGTGACTTATGACTCATGTCTTTAGACCATTTATAGGAACATTTGTTGTTATGTACTTTGATGATGATATTATTTATAGTAAATCTGATTCACAACACTTAGAGCATTTGAGACACATGTTTTAGGTGTTAAGAGAGCAGAAATTGTATACTAATGCAAAGAAATGTCAATTCTACACGAATAACATTATGTTTCTTAGTTATGTTGTATCTTCAATAGGAATTGAAGTTAATTCAAACAAGGTTAAGTCAATTGCTAGTTGGCTTACTCTTAAATCCATTCATGATGTAGGAAGCTTTCATGGCCTTGTATCTTTTTATGGGAGATTTATCAAAGGATTCAGCATAGGTGTTACTCCTATTATGAAGTACTTGAAGGGAAATTCATTCCAGTGGATAGAAACTGCCCAAAAGAGCTTTGAGCTAATAAAGAAGATGATGAAAGCCCTAGTATTGATACTTCTAAATTTTGGAAAGGTGTTTGAAGTTGAGGATGCTTCCAACATGGGCTAGGTGCTATTTTAAGTCAAGAAGGTAAACCAATTACATTCTTTAATGAGAAGCTAAATGATACAAAATGAAGATACTCAATATATAACAAAGAGTTCTATGCCATTATTCATGCTTTACAACATTGGAGTCACTACTTATTGTCCAATGAATTTGATTTGTATTCTGATCATGAGGCATTGAAGTACTTGAATACACAACACAAGTTTAATAGTTGCCATGCCAAATGGGTTGAATTTCTTCAACCATATACATTTTCTATCAAGCACAAAGTAGAGAAACTCAACAAAGTAACTGATGCCTTAGGTAAAAGACACTTGCTTTTAAACACAATGGAGACCAAGGTATTAGGATTTGAGATTACAAAAGAACTCTATTCATTTTATCCTAACTTTTCATATATTTGGTCTTCTTGTTTAATTGGATCAATTAATCTTTTTCTTTTTTTTTTGTAAGATGGTTCTCTTTACAAAGATAACAGGTTATGCATCCCTAATTGCTCCTTAAGGGATATCATTATTAAAGAAGCTTATAAAGGAGGACTTATTGGCCACTTTGGAAGAAACAAAACTTTGATTTTGGCGTAAGAAAATTTTTCTTGACCAAAACTTAATCAAGATGTCATAAGAATAGTGGAACTATGTGTTGTATGCCATAAAGCCAAAGGCCATGTCCAGAATATGGGTTTATGCACTCCATTGCCAGTTCCTAATTTCCATTGGGAAGATGTTAGTATGGATTTTGTTATTGGTTTGCCTCACACACAGAGGAATAAAGATTCTATCTTTGTTGTAGTTGACAAATTTTTTAAAGTGGCAAATTTTATTCCTTGTCCTTAAACTTCTGATGCTTCATAAGTTGCTAATCTTTATTTTAAGGAGATTGTAGAGCTTCTTAAAATTCTATAGTCAATCACTTTTGATCATGATTTTTAGCTTATGAGTCACTTTTAGAGGACACTTAGGAGGAATTTGGGTACTAAATTACAATTTTGCATTACTTGTCATCCTCAAACTGATGGTCAAACTGAGATTGTTAATAGAACCTTGGGAAATCCTTTAAGGAGTTTTGTTAAAAAAAAAAAAATTAGAGAATGAAATTTACTTTTGCCTTATATTGAATTCCTCTAGCTACTCTTGGATGTAGCCCATTTGAAGTTATTTATGGCTTTAATCCTAGTAGCCCTCTAGATCTCATTTCCCTTCCAACCAATCTTCAATTTAGTGATAATGCTAAGAACCAAGGAAAATTCATAAAATAATTTACATGAACAAGTTTAAGAGGGGTTAGTAAAGTAGAATGAGAAGTACCAAACTTAAGCTAACAAACACAAAAAGTTTATTATGTTTAAAGAAGGAGATTTAATGTGGATTCATCTTAGAAAAGGGCATTTTCCATCAAGAAAATTTTCCAAGTTGAAACCTTAAAGCTAATGGTCCATTCAAAGTGCTAAAGTGTATTGGAGATAATGTAACCAAATTGAGTTGCCAACTTAAAAACAAGTTTCTAACATTTTTAGTGTTGCTTATCTTATTCCCTTTCATGAAAAGTTTGGAGACTTAGGGATAAGTCCTTTTCAATTGAGGGAGCATGATATGGGAGCATCTCATAAGAAGGTGTGGCAACAAATTGCTAAACAAAATGAGCAATAAGCATCCATACCAAAAAAGGACAAAATAAGGTAGTGTTTGAACTTAGTGATTGGGTCTAGGTGCATATGCATAAGGAAAGGTTCCTAGCTCAGAGTTGTTCAAAGCTATAGCCTAGAGGAGATGATCCATTTTAAGTGGTGGCATGGATTATTGACAAGGCCTAAAAGTTAAACCTTCCCTATGAGTAAAATATGAGTGCAACTTTAAATGTTTCTGATCATTCTCCTTTTCATGCAAGTGATGATTTGAGGATGAATCTTTTTAAGTAAAAAGGAAAAATGAACTTAGTGGACTGATCAAAGAAATTTGGGTTAAAGAAGAATTCAAGCTTAAAAGGTAGTAAAGCAGATCTTAATGTAGGCCAGGGCTTTATTAATTTGATTGAAGTACTTAATGGGCTAGAGTTTGTAATAAAATATGAATTTGCAATAAAATAGGAGTATTCTTATATTATAGGAGTTTATCATTGTCTTTATTTTTAAGGTTTTTAAGGGTCGTTAACTAAACCTATAAATAGGCTTAATTTCATTGTTAAAAATGGCAAAATGTTAGTGAAAATAAAAGTGAGAATTTTCTCTTTTGGTTTTTTTAAGAATTAAAGAATTTATCAATAACTAACTCTTCTTATGGCATTCAACCCAACTTTTCACTCCAAATCCCTTCTTTTTAGACTATGGTGGGCATGTCCTTTTTTATACTTTAGCTTTATGTTCCTTGAACATTGGGTTTAGGCCTTGCATGATTGAAATTTGATTTAGCTTTCTTAGGTTCTTGTTCAAATTCTAATGCATGATGGGTCCCTAAGCCATGTAATTTTTGGTTGACATCAAAATTCGATCTAATTAAAAATGCATGATTAACTTTCTTAACTATAAGTGAATATTTATTGCTTAAACATGAGACCATCCCTTGATTACTTGATAATTGGGTTTTCTCCTCTATGTAGCTTAAATCCATTGAAGTTTATTGAATGAAGAAGCTCTTACTCTTGATTAGCTTTCATTATCTGGAATGAATCATTCATTAGTTAAAATTTGAATCAATCATCTAATTCCTTAATAATAAGGTTTCTCCTTTCCTTGTAAGGAATAATTCACAAAAGATGATCATGCAATCAGTATCCATATGTATATCAAACATTAATTTCATTAATGGCATCAATACATAACATAATAATAATCAAGCCCAAATTTATTTAGGGCCCATTACTCATTTAAGACCCAAACTGGACTCTATGGTTATTAATATGAAGTTAAGTACAATCTCATTGTTATAATTCTTATCACTTGTTTCCTTATGTGTGGAGAATTCCTTTAATTCCTTATCCTTTGCTATGTTAGCTTTGCTTCTATGATCATTGGTGTTTGAATCCTAAAGATTTTATCTTTAAGTATGATTGCCTTGCATTATCACCTGGGTGTTTAACTTCTTTATATCTTTTACTTTCCTTTAATAGCTCAATCTCTTCTTTTGGGAGTACTCACATTCTCCTTAGTAAGCAATCCATCATTTGGTATTAAAGCTTTTGGTTGTAAGTGTGAGATTGGGTGGAGATCAACTTGTGAAAGAGTGATTAAACACCCTAGAACCAGCCTCCAAAATACCCTTTAACTTTGCAATGGAAGATGAATGTGTCCAAAGTAAACTTACATTTAAGCAAGCTCATAATCAAGGTCTTTGACATGGTTTTCTAAACTTGAATTAGCATTTTTGGCCTAAATTTTTCAATCAACCCACTAAATGTTGGTTTCATCTTGTTTGCTCTTGAATGTGTCATAGGCTCTTCTTGAATGCTGAAAGGATTCTTAGAAGCCCTCCATGCATTAGCTCCTTAATGGATCTCATCATTATTTCTAGAACAATAATCTTGTCTTTTAATTGTCTTATTCTTATTTTAAGTTCATTAATTTCAACTTTAAGCTCTTGTATAGAACGTTCCTTTTGTTTTATTACATAATTAATCCTTTAACTCATTAGATTACTATTTTTAGGCTATAACCTACATTCAGGACAAAAATTTTAGAAGTACCTCTTATAATAGATTTTTCCTCTTTAGATAGATGTAAATACTTCTCTAGCTGTTCTTTTTTTTCTTTTTGGTAGCTCTAAAATTTTATTCATGAGATTGAGTATCATATTATATTCCCTAGTTAAGACTAATAAGTCATTCCTTTTACAAAGAGCCTTAAAATAATCACATTGACCTTGACAACTCTTTTCATAGTCAAAATTAACATTAGAAGAACTATCTTCTTCAATGACATCTAATTCTAAATCCTCTTGATTTAAATCACTTTTTGATAAAAATATATTTATTAATAACTTCATAGGGTCTTCATCTATTGAAATTTTATTAATTTTATGTTTTGTTTTACACTTATTAGCATAATGTCCTATTTTCCTACATCTATAACAAACAATTGTTTTCTTTCTCTTTACCTTGGGCCTTTTCTTTTGATTTGTTTTCATCTAATAAGACAACTTCTCTTTAGGTTTATTTATTTATTTTTTCATTAAAGGTCTATGGGAAATGTTATGGGTCAATAACCCATTTTTTCACAGAAATCTCCTAAAGCTCTTTTTTCCCTTAAGCCTTTTCATTTTATAATTTTCAATGGAACTAAATTTCATTATAGAGTCCTTCAGCAACAACCTTAGCTGCTAATTCTCCATAAGTATAATTACTATAATTTATCCCATAATGGTAGGCCTTAAGCCTAGTTTTTAATCTTTTAGCAAATAGGGTAAGAAGTCTTGATATAAACTTTTCTTTTTGAAAATCACTTTGACTATCCTCCCTAGTAAAATCTTTTCTTTCCAAAAATCAGTTTAACTATCCTCCTTAGTAAAGCTTTTGGGAATTACATATCAATATTGCATAAAGTGAGAAAAATCTAGATATCTTAAATCAATAAAGTTGATTAAAAGTTTTATCAAATAGCAAAGTGGTTGTTCCAATAAAATGATTTGTAATTGTCTATACAAGTGTATTAACACAATCAAATATCCATCCTTAGTTTTATTGCCATAAAAATTTGGTTTTGAGCAATGCTTCATAAATAAAAATAAAACTATTATCTACATTTTCATTAATTATAATTTTTTTATTACTATTATTTTTATTACAAGAGTGCCATCTACTCTATAAACTATCCATTAAATATCATAGTATCACTATGCCTAATACTCAAATGCCCAACCTTGACTCAAGTGAGCAAATAACGTCAACATGACCTAGGTTTCAACTTGGAAATTTAACAACTAATTAACTAACATTTTGCTTTGATACAACTCGGAGAAATTGCACACACAAGCATATAAGAAAGCTTGAAATGATTAGAAAACTTATAGAATAAAAGCTTCCATTGAATTACATACTTTCATTGAAATGATTTTGAAGTTAACTTTAGTGTCTAAGCTAAACTTTAAATTCATTGTAACAAAAATGTCTTTACATCTTTGGAAATTAAATTCCATGAAACAATGGAGTTATTGATCATGAATGGCTTTTCTTATAGGTATTGAGTAGTTCAATCCTTGAATAATGAGACCATCTGTTCATTTCTTGCTAACAAAGCTTGTCCATCTGTTGTAAGGAATCAACCACATGAAATGATCTTCTAATTAAGATTTGTGTCAACACCAAACATTTTATTCCTTGTAACAAACATGTCTATACACCTTTTGATGAGATCCATGGAAGAGCCAATGCATAGATGGTTTCTTAGGATATATCAATCATTCAAGAAGGGCCAATGACATGTTCAAGAGCAAAAGAATGAAAGAGACACTTAGCAGGTTGATTGAAGAAATTTGGGTCAAAGAAGATAATTTTAGCTTAAAAATCGACAAAGCATATCTTAATATAGGCCAAGGCTTTATTAATTTGATTGTAGCACTTAATAGGCCAAGATTATGATAAAATCCACTCCTAGATGGAGGAGCCAATGCATGGATGGTTTCTTAGGATACATTGATCATTAAGAAGGGCCAATGACACATTCAAGAGTAAAAGAATGAAAAAGTCATTTTGTAGGCTAATTGAAGAAATTTGGGTCAAAGAAGATAATTTTAGCTTAAAGATTGATAAAGAATATCTTAATATAGGCCAAGGCTTTACTAATTTGATTGTAGCACTTTATAGGCCAAGATTATAATAAAATCCATTCCTAAATAGGAGTTTGTTACAAAAAAAGAGTCTACAATAAAATAAGAGTGTGCTTATATTTTTGGAGTCTATCATTGTCTTTATTTTTGGGTTGTTAATTTAGCCAATAAACAACCTTGATTTCATTGTTATAAAAGCAAAATATTTGGCATAAAAAAAAGTGAGAAATTTCTCCTTTGGTTTTTTCAAAAACTAACTTATCAAGGTTGAACTATTCTTGTGGCATTCAATCTAACTTATCAATCCCAAATCCTCTCTTTTCTAAATTGTGGCATCCATATCCTTCTTTATACTTCAGCTCATGTTCTTTGAACATTAGGTGTAGCTCTTGCATGATTGAAATTTAATTTAGCTTTCTTGGTTTCTTGTTTGATTGCTTGTATGTGTTAGGTCCCAAAGATACTTCTTTTGGGGTTCACATCAATTGGTATCAAGGCTTTAGGGCTTATATCTGGTTTATTTATCTAAATTTGAGCTTTTCTTATATTCTTCTTCTTAACCACAATTTATAACCTTTCCTTTTTTGAATATGCAAATCCTAGTTTATCCTTTTTTTTTTCTTCTATAAACCCTAGTTTATCTTTTCTTATCTTTAAATTTTTGCAAAAAAAAAAAAAATCTTGTTTAAGAAGGAAAAGCAAGAAGGAAAAAAAAAAAAAAAAGAAAATAGAATTTTGTTTGATTCTTTCCTATTTGAGAAGTAAATCCTATTTAGGTCAAAAGGAGATAGAGGCTTTATTTTCAATTTTCTATCCAATTTTTATAAGGACTTGGATTTAATTAATCTCTCTTTTTTTGTGATTTAATCTTTTTAAGTTCTTCTAATTTGCAACCTTAATTCACTTAGCTTTCCTAAATTTCTTTGATTTTGATTTGTTAGAATTAGTTGGATATAAGATAACTTTGATTGACCTTGTTTAGTTCAATAATAGGTTGAAAGACAAAAGCCAAATTTATATAGTGTGCCAACATAAAAGTGAGTGTCATACTGCAAAAGAGTGGAGTGTAACATATGAGGGAGTGTGTGCAATGTTATTCCTAGCATTTTTTTTTCTATATAGGTTATGATTCAAGGAGAAATCCTCTTGTGGGGAGTGAAATGATAAGATCTATGGAGGAGCTGATGCATGAAGGACTTTTAAGGATCCATATAGCATTTCAAGAGGTGCCAATAACACATTCATGAGCTAAAAGCATGAAAGAGGCACTTAGTAGATTAATTGAAAAAATTTAGGCTTGAGAAGATCATTCATGCTTGAAGGATAGCAAAGCATATCTTAATGTGGGCCAAGGCTTTATTAATTTGATTGAAGTACTTAGTGGGCCAAGGTTACAATCAAATCCACTATTGAATAGGTATTTGTTATAAATTAAAAGTCTACAATAAAATGAAAATGTTTTTATATTTTAGGAGTCTATCATTGTCTTTATTTTTAGGGTTGCTAGTTCAACCTATAAATAGGTTTGATTTCATTATTAATAAAGCAAAACAATTGGTGAAAAGAAAAGTGAGAATTTTTTCCCTCAATTCATTCAAAAACTATAAAATTTATTAAAAACTAACTCTTCTGGCTGTGTTTAACCTAACTTGTCACTCCCATATCACTTATTTGTTGGAGTGTGGCATCCATATCCATCTTTATACCTTAAATTTCTTGGGTCTAGGTCTTACATGATTGAAATCTAAATTTAACTTTCTTGGGTTCTTGTTTTATTACTTATGCATGTTAGGTCCCTAAGCCACATCTTTTGGGGTTCACATTACCTTTGGTACTTTAGATCAATTACATTCCATCAAATGAAAGAAGTCATTGATCTTGATTAGCTTTTCTTAAACATATTGAATGGTTCAATTTTCCTAATAATGAGATTGTCCTTCATTTTTACCTAATAAGGCTTCTCCTTTTATTGCAATGATCCTTCATATAAAATAACTTGAAATGAACTTTTAGTCCACATCACATATTATATTCATTGTGACAAGCACAACTTTACACCTTTAACACTTTAAATCCATTGAATTCCATTAAACAAAGGAATTATTGATCTTGATTAACTTTTCTTATATGTTTTGTATGATTCAATTCCAAAATAGTGAGGTTATCTCTTGATTTTTTGGCTATAACACTCTTGCTTTCATTGCAAGGTGTCTTTCACATATAAGGATCTTGAAATTAACTTCTGCATCAATGCCACACATTATATTCATTGCAACAAGCATAATTGTACTCCTTTGGTACTATAAATCCATTGAATTCCATCAAAAATGGAGTGAATGATCATGATTAGCTTTTCTTATAGGAATTGAATGATCCAACTTTGAATAATGAGTTTGCCTTTTCATTTATAATTGACAAGGCTACTCCTTGCATTGCAATAGCACATTTACACAAAATTATTTTGAGATTATTTTTTTCCACACCTAACATTAAATTTATTGTAACAAGCATGTCTTCACACCTTTGGCACTCTAAATCTATTGAATTCAATCAAACAATGGAGTTGTTGATCATGATTAGCTTTCCTAACATGTTTTGAATGGTTAATTCTTGAATGATGAGGTTGCCTCTTGATTTTTTGCTAACAATACTCCTACTTCCATTACAAGGTTTCATTCACATAAAATGATTTTGAAATTCACTAGTGTATCAATACCAAACATTATATTCATCTCACTAAAGAGGTCATTATACCTTTGGCACTTTAATTCTATTGAATTCAATAAAAAAAAAGAGTCATTAACCTTGATTTGCTCTTTTTGCAAGTTTTAAATGGTTCAATTCTTGAACAATGAGATTATCTCGTCCTCACAAGGCTTCTCCTTTCATTGCCAACACTCATTTAAACAAAATGATAGCTACATTTTTACAGCTTCCCCCATCAATGATCATGCAACATACCTTATCTTTGATATAGCAATGTGCATGAAAGATATTATCTCTCTGTACTTTATCAACATCCTTGGCTTGGTCACTCAATGTTCATCCAAGCCATATAAGCTTCAATGGTTGAATGAATATGGGGAGGTTAAGGTAAATAAGTAGGTTTTCATATTGTTTACTATTGGGAGATATATTGATGTGGTCTTATGTGATGTTATACCTATGCATGATGGGAATATTTTATTGAGAAGACAATGGAAATATGATTAACATGTAATGCATGATGAGTTTAAGAATAGTTACTCTCTTGTAATAAATGATAAACCTATTACTCTTGTACCTTTAATAATTGACAAATTTACAATAAGGTTAATTGCAGATTTAAAAGAAAAAAGAGTGAGAGAAATAAAGAAATGAGGACAAGAGGATAAAAGAGGGAATGAAAGTAAAGAAAGGAGTAATGAAAGAAAAGAAGGAAAAGAGCAAGAGATATAAACTAAGAGTTTGTATGCAAAAGAGAGTGATCTTGAGAGAGCTTTCTATTCAAAATAGCCTATGATTGTACTTTTGTACAATGAGTTTTACTTTAGTATTAAAGAGCTTAAGCCCTCTTTGCCTAGTGTTGTTGCTTGTCTTTTGCATGAAATTGATGATGTTTTTCCTATGTTTCTAAGTGGGTAGAGGTGGCTGCCCAAACTGATGATGCCAAAGTAGTGGCAAGCTTTGTCCATTCATAGATTATTTGCAAGTTGTGAGTTCCACAGCTATCATTTCATATTAGGGATCCCATTTTTGTAATCAACAAGTAGAAACATTGTTGAAAAAATGTGGTGTAGTCCATAAGATCTCTACCCTATATCACTCATAGACAAATTGCCAAGCTGAGGTCTCCAATTGAGAAATTAAGAGCATACTCAAAAAAATGGTTCAACTAAACTAAAGGGATTGGAGTGCACAGCTAGAGGAAGTATTATGGGCATACCACACTACCTATAAAACCCCAATTGATATGTTCCCATACCAAATAGTCTATAGGAAGGTGTGTCACTTGCCAGTGGAAATCAAACATAAAGCATATTGGGTGGTTAAGCATTGCAACATGGATCTAGTCTAAGCAAAAGCTAAAAGGAAGCTATAACTTCAAGAGCTTAAGGAGATTGATAACAACCAATTTTTATATAATATTTTGCCTCATACTTAATATCTTATGCATGTTTGATTGTCTAGATGATGTAATTTGATTGGTTTCTCACTTAGTGGTCCATATGCCTAATTATCAGAAAAGTTTGGTTAAATTTAGTTTTTGCACAATTTACATACTTTGGCTACTTCTTAGGTTGCAAGAGGTTTCTTTTAGCAAAACCAATTTCTATGGATAGCTAAGAGACTTAGATATGACTTCTATTGTGCAAATTCTGAACCAATTGGACAAGGCAAAATATTGAACTTTGATCATGAGAGGGGCACTGGATAGAGCATATCAGCTGTGCACTGTTTAGTTTTTCGGTCATATCTCATAAATGGGAAGGAGTTTAGCTGCAAAATTTCAGTCTTTGGAAAGATAACTTGAAGATCTACAACTCATATGATGGTAACAGAAGAAGATAAGGCCATCTGAATGGAGTTATGCACAAGTGAAGTTCAATAAGCCTCCATGGACCTGGAAATTAGGGTGATTTGTATGTTTTGGGCCATGATACCCCACCATCCGAATTCAAGGCCTAAAATCATGTCCAAACCATTTGGGATTAATTCCCATGTTTAGGAATAATCCATTCTAGAAGGTGACAAGAGTTTCAAGGCAAGCAAGAACTGGTTAAAAGAGCATTAAGTGCAAGGAAGATGAAGAGGCAAGCATGGACAGCATTGGGAAGGAGAGAATAACCTTGTGACATGCTGCAACCTTGAGATCATGAATGGTCAAAGAGCATTAATTGCAATGAAGATGAAGAGGTGGTGAATGGACATAGAAAATGGATGGTCACGGGCTGAAGGTGAGAGGATAGACGGAAATAGTCTAATTCTTCTCATTTTGCATTTCTCTTTTCCTTCATTCCATGATTGTGTAAATCATTTTAACTCTGGGGTTCTTGAACTCATGTATCCAAAGATCATGTTCTATCATTGAATGAATGCATTTTGGTTTTCTCATTCCAGCCTTATTCTCATTTGGTCACTTAATGGGATTCCTTAAGTGATATTAACGATTTGTTTTGGGTGAGTTAAGGAGTGTCTTGAGAGCTACTGATTGGTAACTTAGGTCATGCTTAGGATGAGATTAAGGGGTAGATTTGCTACTTAGGTTAGTGAATTCTAGTGCTTAGGCTAGCTAGATTGCATGATAATTACGCGATAATGGGTTTTTTGTGAGTCATAGTTAGTCAAATCTAGGTAATCATCTAGAGATTTTAAGGAGTGCAGTGTTGTCTAGTGTGAGATCTTAGCTAGGACTAGGGCTAACCAACTAGACATACATTCCTATATCCTTAAGAATCAAGGATAGGTTATCAAGACTCAAAAATTATTGGAGTTAGTATCATATCATATAGTCAAAAAAGAAAAAAAATACATTGGTTCATTGGGAGACAACTAGGGTCATGCCACTAACTACAAGCCTTCAAGCCACCCTAATGATTAATTTGACTGATGCAATAATCAAATTTGTCAAATTTTGGCACCATTGTTGGGTAACCAAGGTATGTTTATGACCTTTCTTGTTTATTAGTAAATAATTAACCACTATTATAGGTGTCTTACTGCTGGTCACAACTAAAGAAAGGTCAGGAAGAACATCAATTTCAAGATAGGATAATTCATCTCAGCTATCTCTTTCTCTTCCTTAGCTACCTCATGTGGCTTCTTACCAATGTTTGACCAGCATAAATTTTCTTTTGACTCTCCTTTTCATTTTTTACTCGTTGATGTTATTTGATTCATGTTTGCTTTAGTCTGTTCTCTGGTTATTCTATTGATTTAGCTTCAATTTGTCTATTTCTTTAAGAGTCTGATCAATGTTGCTTATATTTTATTGGTGCTGTCACCATTCTTTCCAGCTTTCCCTGTTTCGTTCTTTATAGCTGTTGTCTATTCCAATTTCAGATTGGCTTAGCTGCTTGTTATTGTCTAAGGTTGTTTTAGTCAGTTGCATTTCTTAGTTGTTTTGCTCTTGTTCTGTTCATCTTTGTTTTATCCTTCTTTCAGCTTTATTTTACATGGTTTGCATAGTGTATGACTAGGTCATCTAGCAATTTATTGTTTGATTTCAACTCAGAAATAGAATGAACATTGAGTAGATGTTGTAAGACTATACAGTCATCATCAGTTTCACCCACTTTATCTTCATCTAGAATTATTAAAGGAAAAGTATAAAGAACTAGAGCTAGCTAAGGATAACAACATGGTTGGGAATAATGGAAATAACAATTGAACTTTGAAAGAGCTAGCAGTACCTGATATTAATTACCAACCTTTTGTGTATTTAGCATCTGTGTCTTGAAGCTAACTTTGAACTTAAATTTGGACTCATTTATTTATTGCCTAAATATCATGGCCTTGTAGTTGAAGATCCCCATAAACATCTCAAGGAATTTCATATTGTCTGTTCGACAATGAGACCACAAGGGATCTTTAAGGACCATGTCAAGATCCAAGAATTTCCATTTTCTTTGGAGGGAGCTATGAAAGATTTGCTTTATTATCTCCATCTGGAGTCCATCCGGAGTTGGAATGACATGAAAAAGGACCTTCATTGAAAAGTTCTTTCCTGCCTCACATACTGCCACCATCCAAAAACAGATTTATGGGATTTGATAGCTTAATGGTGAGACCTTCTATGAATATTAGGATTGCTTTAATAAGTTGTGTGTAAGCTGTCGAATTCACCAAATATCAGAACAACTTTTGATCCAATACTTTTATGAAGGTCTACTCCTGATGGATTATAGCATTATTGATGCAACAAGTGGTGGCACATTGAAGGATAAGACAGCCTAGGCCACTTAAGTGTTGATTGAAAACATGGCAATGAATTCTTAGCAATTCGGCATGAGGGCCACAGTTCCATCTCAAGGAGTACATGAAGTATCAGCCATATGTCAAGATCATTGAAGGGTGGAGCACCATCTTGACAAACTTACCTCACTTGTAAGGAGATTGACTATAGATCAACAACAACCAGGCCAAGGGGGTTCTCGACTTGCCCCCAGAAGGCAAGTTGGTGGTATTTGTGCAAGTCCAGGGCATACTACCACCTTATGCCCAACATTGGCGAAGGAGTCACAAGATCAAGTGCTTACAACTAGAGGATATCAAGGAAGGCCATATCATCAGGAAGATCAGCCTCGGTATGACCCATGCTCAATCACATACAATCCAGGGTGGCATGATCATCCCAACTTTCAATATGGGAACTCAGGATTAACATCATAAGAGCAACCTCTACCTACATGGCCACCTTAGAGATTTGCCCAAGGTCAGTACCAATAGCAACTACATGGCCAGACACATCAGCCACCTCTACCTAGGTTTAAGTCATCTTTAGAGGATATGATGAAGCAACTACTGACTCGCACCACACAGTTGGTTGATCAAAATATTCAATTCCAATAGAAAATCAACTTAACCATCCAAGATTTGTAGACATAGATGACTTAACTAGCCACTTTGATGAATGCCCTTCAACAGTAAGTCTCCAGGCAATTGCTGAGCCAATCCATCCTCAATCCAAAGGGGGTTGTAAATGTCATCAAATTAAGGTCTGGAAAGGTGCTAGACAAGTAGCCAAGACAAGTGAAGGAGAAGAAGGAAAAATAATCATCTGCTTCGAACATAACCAAGACCCAGATGAGCCAAGAAGATCAAGCCACCAAGGGAAAGGAGATAGCTAACTAATCCATTAAGCCACTCCCATTTTCTTAGAGGATGAAGTCTAAGAAAAAGGATGACATACTGGACAAGGATAAGGAAGTTTTGGAGATGTTCTAGAAGGTGGAAGTCAACATTCCACTTCCTAATGCAACCAAGCAAGTGCCAAGGTATGCTAAGTTTTTGAAAAAGCTATGCTTGAATAAGTAGAGGCTCCAAGGAAGGGAGAAGGTTAGCATGGGACAAAATGTATCAACTTTTATACAGCCCCTACTACAAAAATGTGAGAATCTTGGTATTTTCACAATTCCCTGCATTATTGGTAACCGAAAGTTTGACAGGGCCTTGCAGGATCTTGGAGCTTTGATCAACCTTATGCCTATTTCAGTGTTTATTGAGCTAGATCTTGGACCATTGAAGGGAATGAAATTGGTTATCCAATTGGCCAATAGAAGTAACACCTATCCACTTGGAATAGTTGAGGATGTTCTAGTGTAAGTTGGTAAGTTGATCTTCCTTGTTGGCTTTCATATTTTGGAAATGGAGGGTGAGACACAAAGCAGCCATTCACCTCTTATTTTTGGTCGACCATTCATTAAAATGGCATGAACTAAAATTGATGTGCAACTTGGGGTGTTGTTGATAGAATTTGGTGACTTGATTGTTCGATTTAACATTCTTGATGCCATAAAACACCCATCAGAGGATCATTTTTTATTCCATATCGAGCTCATTGAGGATTTGGTAGAGGAAGTACAACTCAAGCTTAAGAAGGAATTCCTAGGGATAGCTAATTTTGATGACACTCTAACTTGTGGCATGACCCTTTTTAAGGGACAAGGAGTCCAAGAAGGTTCTGAATTTGAATAGAAGAAAGAAGTGTCACTCAGCCCAAAACTACTTGAAATAAGTGGCAGAAATAGAGTTGATAAAAAGAGCTTGGAAAGTGCACTCTTTTCCTCTCGTCCACTTCCTTGTCACAGTGCATAGCTTGGGAATGATGTATGCAGCATCTTTGATTCATGCACACTTAGAGGACTCCTTGAGAGGATAGAACAAGTGGCACAATTAGTAGAATAAAAGGGAATGGACATATTAGAACTGAAAATAATAGAGAAGGCTCAATTAGAAACAACTGAAAGCAAGTTGATTAGACTTCTTCCATCCATTGTAAAACCTCCTGAGACTGATTTAAAGCCTCTTCCAGAGTATTTAAGGTATGCATTCCTAGCTGAGAATAGCAAACTTCTAGTGATTATTGCTAGGAGCCTTGATGAGTTGAAGGAATCTTGGTTGCTCAGAGTTTTATGGGAGCACAAGAAGGCTATTGGTTGGACATTTGGGGACATTATGAGGATTAGTTTGGCAATTTGCATGCATAGAATCTTCCTTGAAGAAGGATCCAAACCCATGAGGCAACCACAACAAAGACTCATCCCATTTATTCTTGATGTTGTGAAGAAAGAAGTGTCCAAATTGCTCCAAGCTAGAATTATTTATCCAATCTTGAATAGTGATTGGGTGAGTCCAGTCCAAGTGGTGCTGAAAAAATTTGAAGTTACGGTAGTCAAGACTATGAATAATGAATGTTAACAACTTATGTGTAAAATTCTTGGTGATTATGTATAGACTACTAGCAGCTCAACCAAGCGATGTGGAAGGATCACTATCCTTTACCTTTTATTGATCAAATTCTTGAAAAATTGTCTGTGAAATCTCACTTCTATTTTTTGGATGGTTTTATGGGATACTTTTAGATTCACATTGCCCTTAAAGATCAAGACAAGACTACTTTCACATGTCCCCTTGGCATTTATGCCTATTGAAGGATGCAATTTGGTTTGAGCAATGTTCTAAGCACTTTTCAATGTTGTATGGTAAGTATTTTCTCTGATTTTTTTGGAGGATGGCATGGAAGATTTTATGGATGATTTCACCATTTATGGCTCCTCTTTTGATGAATATTTAGAAAGATTATCTCGAGTTCTCAAGAGGTGCACAAAAACTAACTTGGTCCTTAATTATGAAAAGTGTCACTTCATGGTTGAGCAAGGTGGCCAACTTGAACAAGGTGGCCATCATAATTGTACTAATTGATACAAAAATGGAAACATTAGTAAAAGTATCAGGTAATAATAGGTTTACAATTTAAATGGAGTTATTTGGTTACCCCCAATTAATTACCCTATTACCAATAATGTTACTCAATTTAAGTAATGGAGTTATAAATGATTAGTTACTAAATAATATTGATTTAGTAATCTAATTAACCAGTTATTATGATTAATAATTGATGATATCAATTTCCAACATCTACTACATATGATTACTAAAATTACAAATTAAAATTTATAACCAAGATTTTCTATAATTTGGATTAGAATACTCATTAATGTATACTATATTTCAGAAATTTAAGGTAACCAAATCATAAATTTCATTAATAGACCAATAATGTCACCTTTGATCACAATTGAATCTAATAAAACAAACTAATTAAGGAAATGGAAAGGATTTGATTATGTTTGGTAACATAAGCATTTTATCAATGTACTAATTTCATTTAACTAGGTTAAGTAACCACTAGATTGAAGTGGTTTAAATTAAGGTAACATTATGTAGAGTAATTAGTTAATTTGATTAGACATCAAATGAATATTACAAATTGACCATAAATGAGTAATCAGTTTGAATCATATTCCTAATTTTAAACATGATATTGTCCATCGGTAACTGATCAATGATTAATCATTTATCCAATCAATTATTGTTACCCCAAATGAATAGAGTAACATTTAATTTAATTCCTAAAATTATAGAAATTAAAATAAAAGATTGTAAATTTAAATAATATTTGTATTGATTTAAGTAGCTATTAAAATTTGAAGTTTTGTATTAAAAAAATGTTATTTTGAATAATGAATGTCGATTTGCTAAATTTTACAAAATGGATTTTGGTTTTGAGTAACAAGGTAACTATTAAATTTACATAATTGACTAATGAAAGTAGAGTAATCCAAATGATTGAAAAAATTGAGTAACCTAATAACCTGTTAAAATAATACTTAGTTATTCACATTTTACAATAATAGGTTAACAAAGTGATTGATCTTTATTGTTTTGAGTTACAAGTGTTGAATGGTTCAATTCTAGGACAATGAATCCTTCTCTTCATTTCTTGCTATCAAGATTTCTCCTTTAGTTACAATGACTTATTCACACAAACTAATTATGAATTTAGAATTGGTGCAATTTAGTAATGATTAGAGTTTATTTTGGAATAACACTCAAATAAACTCTATGTTGTCTAAATTTAAGTATTAGGTTTTTTTAATATAAAACCTCAAGTTTTAATAGTTATTTAAATTAAAATAAATGTTATTTAAATTTACAATCTTTCATTGTAATTTTTGTAATTTCAATAAAAGTTACTTTAAATTCACCAAGAAATACTTGAATAACATTAGGTTTTGGATAATCGATAATTACTTTGAATACAACACCCTAGATTGAATGTGCATTTATAATGTAATCAAATTGTAGTAACTATAATTGTAAAAAAATGTAAAAGTCTAGTTATTTATTAGTTGTTCAAATTGGTTATGATTGATCTAATTTTTACTCAAAATATTATAACATAGAGTTTAAATGCAAAAAGTTGATCAAACATTTCATAACATTTGAATACTCTATAAAGTATTGGTTGGATCACACCAAATTAGAATAAAACATTGAATTGCTATTGTTTGCTAAGTAGATTGACCAATAAGTAAATTTTAAAATCAACCTAGTAAATATTGAGTAAATAATTTAACTAAAGGTAATGTTACTTTATGATATCTATGACATTATTGATAGGTTAGTCAAGTGAAAACTGTTTAATAGTATCTACTTAAATCAAATGTAATAAATTTGAATAATATTTATTATCCAATTTAAATCAAAGATAACATTCATTTAAATTCATTATTAATTTGTTAGTTTATAGTTAAATTGAAAAATGTAGATTTGAAGGTTACATTATATATTTGAGTAAGCGTTTTGAGTTTTAATTTAAATAACTATTGAAATAAATAATACAATTACGTAAATTGATAGTTTTTTTAATTCATAAATGATCTAGTTTAGTTAGTACAAGTGATTTAAGTAATTGCATTAAATGAATTACCTAAAATAATGACATTTGGTCAATGCATTCAATTTGAATAAATTAATTCAAATTGTTATTATGATCTAATTAAATGTCATTATTACAACATTTGGTCTATTTAAATAACATTTCAATCTTTTAGCTATAATCATGATCTTAATAAATTTGACCAAATTGTAGTTCAATTTTTGATAACAATCAAAATAGTTGCTTTAATGTGACATTTTTGCAAAATTTCTTAAATTGGTTATTGAAGTAATCAATCATTTTGGTGCATACAAAACCCTAGAAAAATTGCTTTGTAACTACAACTACAAAGCAATTACTTACACAATTTTATAAAATATTCAATTTGAATAACATTTATAAAATTTACATGTTTAGGCAAAAAATATCATTGTAAAATACAAAAACCATAGGTCATTTAAAAAAAAATCATTTGAATAAAAAAAATAGCAAATTACTATTCATATTAGAATTAAAAGTCATTTGAGTAATATGTCTATATGTCACTTGGATTAATTAGGATAAGCCATTACTTTTTGACGAATTTTGAGAATCAAAAAATTTTAAAAAGATTAACATAAAAAAAATGTTCATAATTATTTCACACTTGGTTACCGATTAATATGTAAGTCTAATTTTCATTTAATAACCAATTAATAAGATTTAGTTGTTATTTAGTAAATGGTAACCTAAAAATCGACTAGCGATATATTAATGATTTTAAGGATCACTATTTGAATATTTCACATGTATTAGGGGTTAATTGCAATTATAGTAAACCCAACAGATAGGAATCAAACAATTCATTTATAATCTTGGTTATTGGTGAATGACTAGTTGTTTAACCAAAAAGTAACATTTTTTTTAATTTACAATTTAGAAGATACTATTAAATGAAATCAAAACTCTTTTTCATGTATTTTAAATGCATTACTCAAATGATATAGTCAATTTTTGAATATTGGAGATTATGGTAATCAATTATCAATCTTTGTACCAAATGACATGGAACATACACTTATATTGTAAATTTGAAATTTACCAAATGTAATTAACTAATATGGTCAATCAATAACAAGATCAAGTAAAATTTTCTAATCAATGGTTACTCCAAATGTACTGACCAAATTTAGATAATCAAGTTTTATTTAATTGGTTTGAAGATACCATTCAAGTTTATGGGGACTCAAATTCATTACCAACATTAATGGTTATATTTATGGTTAACATTCAAATTAGTAATTATTCAATTTGATTACTTAATAATTGGTTACATATATTGATAATTTAAATGTTGATTTACCATAGAGATAACCTATGTTACATTGGTAAGTAATAGATACTTTTACTCAAATTATAAAATTCACCAATTTAAAAACATTTGAAACATTTAATGTCATGAGTAATTCTGAAATTACTAAATGAAATTAGGTACTACATAAAAAGACTTTAGGTCAAACCAAATTTGAATAACAATTGGTTTGAAAAGATTTACATAAATCTTTATTTAATATCATTAAGTATTAACAATTAGATTAGAAAATGTAATTACATAAATCCATTATAATCCAATTACATTTTTTATTTCAAACCAAATGTTTGCACCAAAATCCAAATTAAATTATATTTGTATATGATTATGTAAAAAGACATGAATGTTGAATATGGGGTTACAAATGTTATAATTTATTTTATTCAAATCAATCCAAATGTTATTTAACAAAATATATGTTACTTAAATCCATGTGGCTAACACAAATTTGAACTACATTTGAATAACATAACTTGGTAATGAATATTGAGTAATATTCACCAAATAGATCCCAACCAATCAAATATTATTTGAATTTACCTCTTACTAGCAATTCATATTAATACAAGGTTACTCAATTGTTATTCACCAACATATTTATATTACAAACCTTAAGGATGTTAAAATTGATTGTACATAAATCATATAATTTAACCTTATCAGTTGGAAAATTAGTCCAAACAATCAATATAGTAATAATGTTTATTCAACACTATCTAACATTTGGTAAATATTTGATGAATCTTCCATTAGGATATGTTACTAATGTCAGTGACTAATAACCTATTGTCGACGGGGTTACCTTAAGCTTATTCATTAATCAATGTTACTATTTTTTTTACTATAATTTTCATTGAGTAAATTGATCCCAAAATTTATTCAATGACCATCTTGGATTATATGGGTTCAATAACTACTAATGGGATAAAGTATGGATATTATAGATTGATTTGGTTAATTAGATCAAATGAATTACTTAAATTGTTATCCATTACTAAAGGTAATTCATCTCTCTAGGAAATAACCAACAATAGTTGTCATGTTTTAATAAAAAAAGCTTTAGATTTTATCTATAGAGTAGCAATTCCAAACTAACCTATATAAAGAAGTAACCTCAATGAAACAAAGGAACTTTAAAGAAGGTTGAAGTGCTCAAAAAGAAGGGATATATGTGAGAAAGCATGAGTTCATGTGCTATTTCTATACTACTTTTGCCTAAGAAGGATGGGACTTGGCAAATGTGCATTCACTATTGTGTGGCAAACAAAATCATTATAAAGTATAGACATCCCATTCCTTGATTAGATGACATGTAAGATAAATTGCATGGTTCTTAAATATTCTCTAAAATTGATTTAAAGAGTTGGTATCATCAAAGGGAACATGTTTAATCACTCTCTCATAGGTTACTCTCCATTTAATCTCTTTGTTACATCCAAAAGCTCTAATAATAAATGATGGGTTGAGTATTTGTTCTAGTAAAAAATGATGGATTACTAGTTAAGGATAAGGGCAAGTACTCCAAAGTGAAGAGATAGAGCTAACAAAAAGGAAAGGAAAGGAGACAAACATGTTCACAAATTAGGAGATAATGTAAAGCAACTACACCTAAAACTTTAAAAATTCACCACACATGAAGAACATAAGTGATAAGAATCATAACAATGAGATTCAACTCAAATTCATATGTCAATGATCATAGATAGATTTTCCTTGTTGCTGCATCTAGCTCCTTTCATAAGAAAAGATTACAAGTAGTGAGAAACTTGTAATTAATGACAATTTGAAAATAAGCAAAAGTACTAATTAAAAAAATTGGAAATAATAAAAAAGCATTAGAGATAGGTAATAGTAATTGTGGCCAACCCTTCAAACTCTTTTCAATCTTTGCATGCTTCATTTATTTGGTCAAAAAGGTAGCAAATTAAGACTCCATTTAATTAGATTGCTAATTCAAATAATGCTCCACTTTGGTTGGTCCATTATTTCTTCTAGTTGTGATGCATGACTTATGGACTTATCTTGAATTTTAAACAAGTAATGGGACCAGAATACTCTTGGGCTTGATCCTTATTAAGTGATCCATTGCATTGAAGTCTATACTATGAAAATAAGCTATTTGATGTATCACATATGAATCATTCAAGGATGCAATTACCTTTTGAAGGGTTACTAGATTAGTCAAAGTGAAGTAGTATTAGAATCAACAATCTGCTTAAGTGGAGTCTTAATAAGCCACCTTTGTTGACTAACTAAATGAAGCATGTAGAGATTGAAAGCTACCAACATTTAGTTGTTAACTATATATTATGTTTCATGACATGTTTCCAACATTCTACTTTTTGCTTCCTGCTTATTTTCAATGTTTCCTATATAACTAGTGTCAAACAACATGTAATCTTTTACCCATAGAAGGACCAATATGTAACATTAATCAATCGATCTATGGTCAATGATGATTGAATCAAAGTTCAATTTATTTGATTGATTCTCATCACTTTGTTTTTCAAGTGTTGTGAATTCACGAAATTCTTATCTTAGGTGTAGTTCTACACATTATTACCTTAGTAGCAAACTTAACTATTCCCTTTTTTCTCTTCATCAATCCCATCCCTTCGTTTCCTAGTACTTGTCCTTCTCCATAACAAGTAATCCATCATTTGGTATTAGAGCTTTGGCTATGAGTGTGTGATTGATTGGAGAGTAGCCCTAACAGTGAGTGTTTGAATGCCTTAAATATTTTTAATCCAACCTTTAGATTGTCCTTCAGTTTTTGCAATAGAAGATAAACACGTACCAAAGGGTCTAACACCAAGGAAATATGTAATTATAGTAAATGTGTACATCAATCCCTAATTTCATTGTAATATGCACATAATTTCTTCTTAGGAAGTTTATATCCATTCTAGTACATCCAAGGAAATGGTTATTATTCTTAATTACCTTTCATTACTATGAGAGAATCATTCATTGCTTTAAACATGAGACCATCTCATAACTACTCATAATAAGATTTCCCCTCTAGGTAGTCTAAATTCATTAAGTTCCTTTGAATAAAAGAGCAATTACTTCTAATTAGCTTTCTTTACCATTCATAGAGTGATTGTTAATTGAATAGTTTATTATAAGGAATCATTCACCCAAAATAATTATGCAATTAATAACCATAACTACATTGAACATTAATTTCATTATGACGTGCACATCAATATGCTTTAGGTAGTTTGAATTTATTAAATTCCATCTAATAAAGTAGTCAGTCATCTTGATAAATTTTACTTACAAGGATAGAATGATTCATTGTTTGAAAAATGAGACTATCACTTAGTTTCTAGCTAGTAATTAGACTCTTTTTATTTGAAGGAGTCACACACACAAAGGAATCATAAAATTAACTTTAACGTCAACACAAATCACTAATTTTAGTGCAAGATGCATAATATTATGTCTTAGGTATTCCAAATCCCTTAATGTTCATCAAATAAAGAAGTTATTACTATTAAATACCTTTTTCTTTTTTTAAACTATGAGAGAATAGTTCATTACTTGAAACATGAGACCATGTCTTAAATACTAGATAATAGGAATTCTACTATAGTATGAATGCAATGAAGTGCATTAAAAAAGGAGTTTTATTCTTCATTATTTCTCTTTACTAGTAGAGAATTGTTCATTGCTTGAAACTTTAGACCCTTAATTGAATTCTCGACAATAATGCCTCTCCTTTCATTATAAGTAACTATTCAGTCAAAATGATTTGCAAGTAGCATTCATGATTATGCCAGGCATTAGTTTCATTATGATAAATGCATCAATAAAAGATGGGTAGCCTAAATCCATTGAATTCTATTAAATGAAGAAGTCATTCAACTTGATTATCTTTTCTTACATGGAAAAAATAGTTTATTGTCTGAAAGACAAGACTATCACTTCATTTCTAGTTAGTAAGCCTTCTACTTTCATTCTATGGTATAATGGAAACATGAAATTTACCTAAATGTCTACATTGATCCATGATTTCTCTTGAGGTTCATGTTATTATGTATAAGGTAGGCCAAATCAATTAAAATCCATCCAAGACATAAGCTTTTACTCTTCATTAGCTTTCTTTACTAAGAGAGAATCATTTATTGCTTGAAGCATGAGACTATCTTTTGATTACATGACAGTAGGACTTCTATTCTTATTTTTGTTGAATCTATTAAAATGCCTTAAGCAAAAAATCCATTGAAATTAATCAAGTAAAAAAGCCATTACACTTGATAAGCTTTCTTTAATAAGAGTCAATTATTCATTACTTGAAATTTGAGACCATCAATAGATTTCTTAGGAATAAGGCTTTTCCATTTGTTACAAGGAATTATTCCTTAAAATCATGCCACTGACATCCATTAATAGAATGGTTCATTAAATTCCATCAAACATTGAAGTATCTTGATTCACTTACTTTCATTGATAGAATGATTCATTACATAAAAGATGAGATCTTTGGTTCATTTCTAGTTAGGATGGCTTCTCCTTTTGTTCGTAAGGGTCATACAAGCAAAAATATCACAAAATAACTTAAACATCAATATTAACCACCAATTTCGCATCAAGTTGCACTTTACTATGTTTTACATGTTCTAAATCCATTAAATTCCTCCCAATAAAGTTGTGACCACTCTTGGTTAGCTTTCATTACCTTGAAAGAATTGTCCATTGCTTGAAACTTGAGATAGTCAACAAATTCCTTGGCAACAGGGATTCTCCTTTTGTTGCTAAGCATCATTCACCTAAGTGTTCATGCAATTAATTTCTATGACAACACTAAACTTTAGTTTCTTTGTCACATGCATGTCAATACCATTTGCATGTCTAAATTCATTAAATTTCGTTAAACAAAAAAGTCCTTTATCTTGATTGGCTTTTCTTACATGGATAGAATGGTTCATTACATAAAAGATGTAATTGTTACTTCATTTCTAGCTAGTAATGCTATTCCATTTGTTTTAAGGTGTCATTCACAAAAAGGAATCATAAAATTAAATTAAATGCCTACATAAATCTTTGATTTCATTGCAAGGATTGTGTCATAATGTCTTGGGTCTTCTAAATCAATTGAAGCCCATCAAAGAAAGAAGCATTGACTCTTGATTAGGTTTCTTTGATATGAGAGAATTGTTCATTGCTTGAACATAAAGGTCAACGCTTGATTACTTGATAATAGGACATCTCCTCTACTAAGCCTGAGTCCATCAAAATCCATTGAATAAAGGAGCTTTTACTTCTAATTAGCTTTCTTTACTAGGAGAGAATCATTCATTTCTTGAAATATGAGAACATCAATTGATTCCTTGACAATAAAATTTCTCCTTTCATTTCAGGGAATCATTTACCCAAAAAAATTATGTGATTGCCATGCAATTATTTCATTGAGACCTACCTATGAATATGCCTTAAGTAGCCTGAATCCTTTAAATTCTAACAAATAAATGAGTCATTCAACTAGTTATCTTTTCCCACATGGATCGAATGGTTCACTAAATGAAAGATGAAAGTGTCACTTCATTTCTTTCTAATAATGCTTCTCCTTATATTTTAAGGAGTCATTCATACAAAGTAATCATAAAATTAACTTAAATGTCAACACCAATTACTAATTTAAGTATATGGTGCATGTGTTTTTGTCTTGGGTATTCCAAATCTATTAAATTTGTTGAGATCTTGGCATATGTGCATAAATAATAGAGCCATAAACACAATAACTGTCAAGTCTATGTTTCTGATTCCTAAACTTGATGATTTACTTGATTAATTACGTGGTTTTATTATATTCTTTAAAATTGATCTTAAAAGTGGTTATCATCAAATTTGAATAAGTCTTGGGGATGAGTGGAAGACAACCTTTAAAACTAGAAAAAGTCTCTATGAGTGGTTAGTCATTCCATTTGGGCTTTCTAATGCACCCAACACTTTCATGTGACTTATGACTCATGTCTTTAGACCATTTATAGGAAAATTTATTATTATGTACTTTGATGTCATTCTTGTTTACTATAAACCTGATTCATTACACTTGAAGAATTTAAGACACATGATTTAGGTGTTAAGAGAGTAGAAATTGTATGCTAATGCAAAGAAATGCCAATTTTACACGAACAACATTATGTTTTTTGGTTGTTTTGTATCTTCAGTAGGAATTAAAATTGATTCAAACAAGGTTAAGTCAATTGCTAGGCAGCCTACTCCTAAATCTATTCATGATGTAAGAAGATTTCATGGCCTTGTATTTGTTTATGGGAGATTTATCAAAGGATTTAGCACTAGTGTTTTTCCTATTACAAAGTGCTTGAAGGGAAATTCATTCTAATGGATAGAAAATACCCAAAAGAGATTTAAGCTAATAAAGAAGATGATGATAGCTTCAATTCTAGTACTTTTAGATTTGGGAAAGGTGTTAGAAGTTAAGACAATGCTTCCAACATGGGCCAAGTGCTGTTTTAAGTTAAGAAGGTAAACCAATTGCATTCTTTAATGAGAAGCTAAATGATGCAAAATGAAGATACTCAATATATAACAAGGAGTTCTATGCCATTATTCATGCTTTAGAACATTGGAGCCATTATTTATTGCTCAATGAATTTGATTTGCATCTGATCATGAGGCATTGAAGTACTTGAATACACAGCACAAGCTTAATAGTTGTCATGCCAAATGGGTTGAATTTCTTTAGCCTTATACATTTTCTACCAAGCATAAAGTAAGGAAGCTTAACAAAGTAGTTTATGCCTTAAGTAGAAGACATTTGCTTTTAAACACAATGGAGACAAAGGTATTAGGATTTGAGATTGTAAAAGAACTCTATTCATCTATTCCTAATTTTTCATATATTTAGGCTTCTTGTTCAAATGGATCAATTAATCATTTTCACTTTTGCAAGATGGTTCTCTTTACAAAGATAGCAATTTATGCATCCCTAATTGCTGCTTAAGGTACATCATTATTAAAGAAGCTCATGGAGGAGGACTTATTGGCCACTTTGGATGAAACAAAATTCTGATTTTGGTGTAAGAAAATTTTTCTTGGCCAAAACTCAATCAAGATGTCATAAGAATAGTGGAACAATGTGTTGTATGCCATAAAGCCAAAAGCCATGTCCAAAATATGGGTTTATATAATCCACTACTAGTTCTTAATTTCCTTTGGGAAATGTTAGTATGGATTTTGTTGTTGGTTTACCCCATACACAGAGAAACAAAGATTCTATCTTTCTTATGGGTTGCAGATTTTCTAAAATGGCTAATTTTATTCCTTGTGCTAAAACTTCTACGCTTCACAAGTTGCTAATCTTTATTTTAAGGAGATTGTAGTGCTTCTTAGAATTCCATGGTCAATCACTTCAAATCATGATTTGTACTTTATGAGTCACCTTTAGAGGTAGGCCAATTTAGCACTACTTGTCATCCTCAAACTAATGGTCAAACTGTGATTGTCAATTGAACCTTGGGAAATCCTTTAAGGAGTTTTGTTAAAAAAAATATTAGAGAATGGAATTTACTTTTGCCTCATGCTGAGTTCCTCTAGCCATACTCTTGGATGCAACCCATTTGAAGTTGTTTATGGCTTTAATCCTAATAGCCCCCTAGATCTTATTTCTCTTCTAACCAAACATCAATTTAGTGATGATGCTAAGAACTAGGCAAAATTCATAAAAAAATTTGCCTAAACAAGTTTGGGAAGGGATAGTAAAGTAGAATGAGAAGTACCAAACTAAAGCTAACAAGCACAAAAAATTTGTTGCATTTAAAGAAGGAGATTTAGTGTGGATTCATTTTAGAAAAGGGCATTTTCCATGAAGAATATTTGCCAAATTAAAACCTTAAAGTGGATGGTCCATTCAAAGTACTAAAGTGTATTGGAGATAATTTAATTAGATTGAGTTACCAATTGGATATGAAGTTTCTAACATTTTCAATGTTGCTGATCTTAGTCCATTTCATGAAAAGTTTGAAGACTTGGAGACAAGTCCTTTTCAATCCAAGGAGAATGATGTTGGAGCATCTCATGAAGAAAACGAAGAATTAATTCAAGACTTGGCCTTAAGCACAAGAAATGCTCATTTTGCTATCAAAAGAGTCAAATGCATTTCAAACTTGTTCCAACTACTAAACATTCAGCCCAAGCCCAATGATGGCTCATGAGTTGTCATTTGGAGCTCTAGATGTCTAGTTTCACATGAATCAAGAATCATTAATAGTCAAGTTTTCCTTTATTAGCCACCATATTAGTTAGAAGTCAAGATTAGCATTAAATGGCTAGTTAAATGGACTCTTAGAAGTTGTTGTGATGGTTAGTACAAAAATACTGAGTTATTGCTCCAATTTCATATGCTTTAAGGGATGTTCCAAAGCATTTTATTTATAGTTTTTCCTTGTATTTTGTTAAGGAGACTTTGGTGATTAATTAAACTTTTATCTTAAAGGATTTGAAGAAATTTCTTCTAAGTTTTATATCTTTATGGTGGATTCCATTGAGTGGTGACTTAACCCTAACATTGATGTATCTCTTGAATGGATTCCTTAAGAGTAGTGAGTGCATCCTACCTTGTATCATGAATGCCTTTTGCTTTGTATCTTTAAGGTAGTGGAGTTTATTTTGTATCCTTAGAGTGAAATTTACAGTTGAAAACAAACTTGGTGTTTGTTAGTCTACTATTGCCTAATACATTCCTAATTCTTCTTTTCCCATATTAGAAAAATTGAGAATTTGTATGACAAATAGAGTGATGTTAAGAGAGCTTTTACTTGAAATAGACTATGATTGTACTTTTGCACAATGAGGCTAATTTTTGTACTAACAAGCTTAACTACTCTTTGCCTAGTGTTGTTGTTTCTCTTTTGCAAAAATTTGATGTTGTTTTTTCCTTAGTTACAAGTGATTTGCCACTTTTGAGGGGAATAGAACATTAGATTGAATTCATCCTTGGTGCAACAATTCCAAACTAACCAGCATATAAAAGTAATCCTAAGAAGACATGGGAGCTTTAAAGGCAAGTTGAAGAGCTTATGGAAAAGGGATATATGAGGGAGAGCATGATTCTAAGTGTAGTTCCAATATTGTTATGCCTAAGAAGGATAGGACTTAGAGGATGTGCATTGACTGTTGAACGGTCAACAACATCGTTATAAAGTATCATCATCCCATACCTAGATTAGATGATAAGTTAGATGAATTACATGGTTCATATGTCTTTTCTAAAATGGATTTGAAAAGTGGATATCACCAAACTTAGGATGAGAGAGAAAAATGAGTACAAATTAGCTTTCAAAACAATGTATGGTTTGAATAAATGGTTGGTTATGCCATTTGTATGCATTCATTGTTAAATTTATGGTTGTCTATTTTGATGATACTTTGGTTTATAACAAAAACTTATATAAGCATCTAGATCATTTAAATTCTATTTTAAGTGTTTTACATTATGAGAAATTATATACTAACCTCAAGAAATGTTCTTATTGCATTAAATAGATCATATTTATTAGATATATTATAAGTGTTAGAGATATTGAGGTTGATGAGGAAAAAGTTAAAGTAATTTGTGATTGGCTTACACCCTAAACAGTTTGCAATGTGTGTGGTTTTTATGGTCTAGCTAGTTTCTATGAATGCTTGGTTAGGGACTTTAGCACCATTGCTATGCCACTAACTATATTTGTTAAAAAGAATGTGGGATTTAAGTGGGGTATTGATCAAGACAAGGTTTTTAATTTGATCAAGAAAAGATTAATTTCTACACCTAAAAAAAAATTAATTTCTGCACCCTTACTTACTTTACCTTATTTTGTTAAAACATGAGATTGAGTGTGATGCTTCAAGTATTGGCAAAACTGGTGACCAATTGCCTACTTCAATGGAAAGCTAAGTAGAGTAGCCCTTAATTATCCCATTTATGATAAAGGGAAGTATGCATTGGTACAAGCCTTAGAGACATGGCAGCACTACCTTTGGCCCAATAGGTTTGTCATCCATACTAACCACAAATCCTTAAGGCACTTGAAGGGGAAAGGGAAGTTGAGAAAGAGACATGCCAAATGGGACAAATTCATTAAGACCATTTCCTATGTCATTAAATATAACAAGGTAAGGAGAATATAATAGCTAATGCATTATCTCACCTGTATGTCCTCATCTTTATACTTAGTGCAAAATTGGTAGGATTTGAATATATTAATATGGGGCATATGAGAAGTTAGCCTCTAAGAAATTTTATAATCATAAGGGTTTTTTATTTAGGGAAAATTGTTTAAGTGTACCTATGAGTTCCTTAACGGAGTTAGTTGTGAGAGAAGCAAATGGGGGTGGCTTAATGGGTCATTTTGGAGCTAGGAAAACCCTAGAGATCATAGTTGAACATTTCTTTTGGCTGCACATGAAACGAGATGTTGAGAGGGTGTGTAAGAAGTGCATAACATTCAAATAAGCCAAAACTAGAGTTTTACCCCAAGGCTTATACCCTCCTTTACCTATACCTAACCAACCTGGATTGATTAATCAATGGACTTTGTGCTAGGACTACCACAATCAAAAAGGGATAGGGATTCTATATTTGTTGCTGATAGGTTTTCAAAGATGGAACACTTCATCTTATGCCATAAAACTAATGATGCAAACAATGTGGCTAAATTGTTCTTAAGAGAGGCAATATGCTTGCATGGTAAGCCTTAAAGTATTATTTTAGACCGAAATACAAAGTTAATGAGCTACTTTTGGAAGAATTTATGCAGTAAGTTAGGTACTAAGTTGCTATTCTTAACTACTTGCCATCCATAGACACATGGTCAAACCAAGGTAATTAATAAACAAACTCTTTTTACCATATTGTGTCCTATTGTTTGTACAAATTTGAAAATGTGGAAAGATTGTTTTCCACATGTAGAGTTTGCATATAATAGGAGTGTTTATTCTACTATTAGTTACTCTCTATTTGAAATTATGTATGGTTTTAATCCTTTGACTCCTTTGGATTTGATGGCTACTTATAAATGAGTATGTTAACTTAGATGGTGAACAAGAGGCCTAAATGGTGAAGAAGTTGCATGAGAAGGTGTGGCAACAAATTGCTAAACAAACTAAACAATATGCATCCATGCCAACAAATAGTGAAAGAAAGCAATGTTTGAACCTTGTGATTGGGTTTAGGTGCATATGCACACGGAAAGGTTCATAGCTCAAAGGCATTCAAAATTATAGCCTAGAGGAGATGGTCCATTGACAAATTCGACTATTGTGTTGGTCAAATTAATTCTTAGGGTGGCCTAAACGCTTGTAGTTAGTGGCATGACCCTAGTCATCTCCCAATGAACCAATGTAATTTTTTTAAACTCTACAATATGAGACTAACTCTAATAATTTTTGAACTTTAATAACCTATCCTTGATTCCTAAGGATATTGGAATGTATGTGCAGTTGGTTAGCCTTATCCTAGCTGAGATCTCACACTAGACAACTCTGAACTCCCTAAAATCTCTAGATGATCACCTAGATTTGACTATGACTCACGAAAAACCCACCATCATGCAATCTAACTAGTCTAAGCACCAGAGTTTACTAACCTAAATAGCAAATCTGCCCCTCAATCTCATCCTAAGTGTAACTCAAGTTACCAATTGGTAGCTCTCAAGACAATCCTTAACTCACCCAAAACCAAATTGGTATTATCACCTAAGGAATCCTATTAAGTGAACAAATGAGAAGAAGGCTAGGATGAGAAAACTAGAATGCATTCATTAAATGATAGAACTTGATCTCCAGGTACATGAGTTCAAGAACCCTAGACTTAAAATGATTTACACAATCATGGAACAAAGGAAAAAAGAAATGCAAAATGAGAAGAATGTATTGTTTCCATCTATCCTCCCTCCTTCTTTTCAGCCTGTGACTATCCATTTTCTATGTCTATTCACCACCTCTTCATCTTCATTGCAATTAATGCTCTTTTGACCATTCATGATCTCAAGGTTGCAGCATGTCACGAGGTTATTCTCTCCTTCCCAATGCAGTCCATGCTTGCCTCTTCATCTTCCTTGCAATTAATGCTCTTTTGACCATTTATGATTGCCTTGAAACTCTTCCCACCTTCTAGAATGGATTAGTCCTCAACTTGGACAATAATCCCAAGTGGCTTTGACATGATTCCGGGCCCTGAATTCGTATGGTGGAGTATCGTGGCCCAAAACATACAAATCAGCCCAGTTTCCTGCTCCATGGAGGCTTGCTGAATTTCACTCGTGCATAACTCCATTGAGATGGCCTTATCTTCATCTGTTGCCTTTACAAGAGTTGTAGCTCTTCAAGTTAGCTTTCCAACGACTCAAATGTCACAGCTAAACTCCTTCCCGTTTATGAGATATGGCCAATAAACTAAGTAGTGTGCAACTGATCTGCTCAGTCCAATACACCTCTCATGATCAGAGTTCAATATTTTTCCTTGTCCAATTGGTTCGGAATTTGCACGTGGTTTCTATATGGAAGTCATAGCTCAGTCTCTTAGCTATCCATAGAAATTGGTTTCATTAAAAGAAACCTCCTGCAACCTAAGAAATAGCCAAAATACGTAAACTGCACCAAAAACTGAATTTTACTAGACTTTTCTGATGATTAGGCATATGGACAACTATGTGAGAAGCCAATCAAATTACATCATCTAGACTATCAAACATGCATAAAATATTAAGTATGAGGCAAAATATTATGCAAAACTTGGTTGTTAGCATCCATTTCAAGTGGTGGCATGGATTATTGACAATGCCAACAAGTTAAACCTTCCCCCTAAGTAAAATATGAGTACAACCTTTGATGTTTTTGATCATTCCCCTTTTCATGTAAGTGATGATTTAAGGATGAATCTTTTTAAGAAGAATGGAAATGAAGTTAGTGGATAGATCAAAATAATTTGGGCTAAAGAAGATAATTTAAGCTTGAAAAATAGTAAAGCATATCTTAATGTAGGTCAAGGCTTTATTGATTTGATTGGAGTACTTAATGGGCCAGGGTTACAATAAGATCCACTATTAAATAATAGTTTGTTATAAAATATGAATCTATAATAAAATAGGAGTATTCTTATATTGTAGGAGTTTATCATTGTCTTTATTTTTAGGGTTTTTTGGGTTGTTAACTAAACCTATAAATAAGCTTAATTTCATTGTTAAAAATGGAAAATTGTTAATAAAAATAAAAGTGAGAATTTTCTCTTTTGGTTCTTTTAAGAACTAACAAACTTATCAAGAACTAACTCTTCTTATAGCATTCAACCAAATTTATCACTCCAAATCCCTTATTTTTTGGACTGTGGTGGGCATTTCCCTTTTTATACTTTAGCTTCATGTTCCTTGAACATTGGATCTAGGTCTTGCATGATTGAAGTCTGATTTAGCTCCTGGGTTCTTGTTCAATTTCTTATGCATGTTGGTCCCTAAGCCATGTATTTTTGGGTTGACATCAAAATTCCATCCAATGAAAAAGGCATTACTCATGATTAACTTTCTTACCTAAGAGTAAATCATTCATTGTTTAAACATGAGACCATCCCTTGATTACTGGACAATAGCGTTTTCTCCTCTGAATAGCTTGAATCCATTGAAGTCTATTGAATGAAGAAGCTCTTACTCTTGATTAGCTTTCATTATTTGGAATGAATCGTTCGTTAGTTAAAACTTGAATTAATCATCTAATTCCTTAACAATAAGGTTTCTTCTTTCCTTGTAAGGAATAATTCACAAAAGATGTTCATACAATCAGTATCCATGTGTATATCAATCATTAATTTCATTTGTGGCATCAGTACATAACATAATAATAATCAAGCCCTAAATTATTTAGGGCCCATTACTCATTTAAGACCCAAAATGGACTCTACAAACCATACATTGGTTTTGAAAGTGATTGTGGATTAGTTAAAGTGAAGCACTATTGGAATAAGTAATCTAATTAATTGTAATCTTAATTAGCTACCTTTATTGACTAAATAAATGAATCCTACAAAGATTGATAGAGCATGAATTGCTGGTAGAAATTGTTATCTCTTATGTTCCTTTGCTTTTTTTCCAATTTTCTTTAAATACTTTTTGCTTGTTTTCAATGTATAATTTAGTACATGTTTCTGAAAATTTGTAAGTTATTTTTTATAAAAGGAATCATATGTAACAATAAGGATCTAACTATATACAGTTGTTGATATGAATTTAAGTACAATCTCATTGTTATAATTCTTATCACTTGTCTCCTTGTGTGTGGAGAATTTCTTTAATTCCTTATGCTTTGCTATGTTAGCTTTGCTTTTGTCATTGTTGGTGTTTGAATCCTAAAGTTCTTATCTTAGATGTGATTCCCTTGCATTATCATCTAAGACTTTAACTTCTCTATCTCTTTTACTTTCCTTTAATAGCTCAATCTCATCTTTTGGGAGTACTCACCCTTCTCCTTAGCAAGCAATCCTTCATTTGGTATTAAAGCTTTTGGTTGTAAGCATGAGATTGGGTGGAGAACAACCTAGAAGAGAGTGATTAAACGCCTTGAAACTAGCCTCCAAAATACCCTTTAACTTTGCAATGAAAGATGAATGTGTCCAAAGCAAACTTACATTTGAGCAAGCTCATAATCAAGGTCTTTGGTGTGGTTTTCTAAGCTTGAATTAGCTTCTTTGGCCCAAACTTTTCAATCAACCCGCCAAAAGCCACTTTCATCCTTTTTGCTCTTGAATGTGTCATTAGCTCTTCTTGAATGCTCAATGGATTCTTAAAAGCCCTCCATGCATTAGCTCCTCAATGCATCTCATCATTATTTCTAGGACAATAATCCTGTCTTTCAATTGTCTTACTCCTATTTTAAGTTCATTAATTTCAACTTTAAGCTCTTGTATAGAAGGTTCTTTTTGTTTTATTATAGAATTAACCCTTTAACTCATTGGATTATAGTTTTAAGGCTATAGCCTTCATCCAAGTCAAAAATTTTTGAAATACCTCTCATACTAGATTTTTCCTCTTTAGCTGGATGTAAATGCTTCTCTAGTTGTTCTTCTCTTTCTATTAGCTCTAAAATTTTATTTATGAGATTGAGTATCATATTATATTATCTAGTTAAGACTAATAAGTCATTCCTTTTACAAAGAGCCTTAAAATAATCACATTGACCTTGACAACTCTTTTCAGAGTCAAAATTAACATTAAAAGAACTATCTTCTTCAATGACATCTAATTCTAAATCCTCTTGATCTAAATCACTTTTTGATAAAAAGATATTTATTAATAACTTCTTAAGGTCTTCATCTATTGATATTTTTTGAAATTTATGTTTTGTTTACACTTATTGGCATAATGTTTTATTTCCTACATCTATAGCAAACAATTATTTTCTTTCTCTTTACCTTAGGCCTTTTCTTTTGTTTTGTTTTCATCTAATAAGGCAACTTCTCTTGAGGTTTATTTATTTCCTTTTTCATCAAAGGTCTTTGGGATATGTAATGGGTCAATAACCAATTTTTTTGCAAAAATCTCCTAAAGCTCTTTTCACCCTTAAGCCTTTTCATTTTATAATTGTCAATGTAGCTTAATTTAATTATAGAGTCCTTTAACAACAACCTTAGTTGCTAATTCTCCATAAGTATATTTACTATAATTTATTATCCCATAATGATAGGCTTTAAGCCTAGTTTTTACTCTCTTAGTAAATAGGGTAAGAAGTCCTGATATAAACTTTTCTTTCTAAAAGTGACTTTGACTATCCTCCCTAATAAAACTTTTGAGGAAAATACATATTGACGCTACATAAAGTGAGAAAATTTAGATATCTTAAATTAATAAAGTCGATTATAAGTTTTGTCAAATAGCAAAGTGGTTGTTGCAATAAAATGATTTGTAATTTTCTATACAAGTGTATTAACACAATCAAATATTTGAAATCCATCCTTAGTTTTTATTGCCATAAAAATTTGATTATAAGCAACACTTGAAAAATAAAAAGAAAACTATCATCTACATTTTCATTAATTATAATTTCTTTATTATTATTATTATTATTACTACTAGAGTGTCATCCCCTTTGTAACCTATCAATTAAAAATCATAGTATCATTATCAATGATTTATGCCTCATATTCAAAACATCCAACCTTGACTCAAGTAAACAAATGACATCAACATGACTTAGGTTTCAACTTGGAAATTTAATAGCTAATTAACTAACATTTAGCTTTGATACAACTTGGAGAAATTGCATGCACAAGCATATAGGAAAATGTGTAAAAATAGAAAAAAGCTTGAAATGATTAGAAAACTTATAGAATCAAAGCTTCCATTGAATTACATACTTTCATTCAAATGATTTTGAAATTAACTTTAGTGTCTATGCTAAACTTTAAATGCATTGTAACATTAATGTCTTTACATCTTTGGAAATTGAATTCATTGAATTCCATCAAACAAAGGAGTTATTGATCATTAATGGCTTTTCTCATAGGTATTAAGTAGTTCAATCCCTAAATAATGAGGTAATCTCTTTATTTCTTGCTAACAAAGCTTGCCCTTCTATTGTAAGGATTCAACCACATAAAATGATTTTCTAATTATGTTTTGTGTCGACACCAAACATTTTGTTCCTTGCAACAAACATGTCTATACACCTTTTGATGAAATCCATGGAGGAGCCAATGCACGGATGGTTTCTTAGGATACATTGATCATTCAAGAAGGGCCAATGATAGGTTCAAGAGCAAAAGAATGGAAGAGACACTTAGCAGGCTAATGGAAGAAATTTGGGTCAAAGAAGATAATTTTAGCTTAAAGATCAAAAAATCATATCTTAATATAGGCCAAGGCTTTAATAATTTGATTGTAGCACTTAATAGGCCAAGGTTATAATAAAATCCACTCCAAAATAGGAGTTTGTTAAAGAAAAACAAAGAGTCTACAATAAAATAAGAGTGTGCTTATATTTTTAGAGTCTATCATTGTCTTTATTTTTAGGTTGTTAATTCAGCCAATAAATAGCCTAGATTTTATTGTTATAAAAGCAAAATATTTGCTGTAAAAAAAAGTGAGAAATTTCTCCTTTGGTTTGCTAAAAACTAACTTGTCAACGACTAACTCTTCTTATGGTGTTCAATCCAACGTATCAATCCCAAATCCTTTCTTTTCTAGAGTGTGGCATCCATATCCTTTGTTATACCTTCAGTTCATGTTCCTTGAACATTAGGTGTAGCTCTTACATGATTGAAATCTAATTTAGCTTTCTTGGTTTCTTGTTTGACTGCTTGTGTGTGTTAAGTCCCTAAGATACTTCTTTTAGGGTTCACATCAATTGGAATTAAGGCTTTAGGGCTTATATCAAGTTTATTTATATAAATTTGAGCTTTTTTCATGTTCTTCTTCTTAACCACATTCTGTAACCTCTCATTTTTTGAATATGCAAATCCTAGTTTATCTTTAAATTCATGCAAAAAAATTTTGTCTAGGAAAGAAAAGCAAAAGGGAAAAAAGGACGGATAAAAGAGAAAGAATTTTGTTTGATTCTTTCCTATTTGAGAAGTAAATCCTATATGTTTAGATCAAAAGGAGATAGAGGCTTTATTTTCAATTTTCTATCCAATTCCTACAAGGACTTGGATTTAATTACTCTCTCTCTCTCTTTTTTTTTGTGATTTAATCTTGTTAAGTTCTTCTAATCTGCAACCTTAATTCATTTAGCTTTCTTAAATTTCTTTGATTTTGATTTGTTAGAATTAGTTGGTTATAAAATGACTTTGATTGACCTTGTTTAGTTCAATAACAAGCTGAGAGAGAAAAGCCAAATTTATATAGTGTTCCAACACAAAAGTGAGTGTCATACTATGAGAGAGTGGAGTGAAACATGTGAGGAAGTGTGTGTAATGTTATTCCCAACATTCTTTTCTATGTAGGTTATGATTTGAGGACAAATCCTTTTGTGGAGAGGGGAAATGGTAAGATCTATGGAAGAGTTGATGCATGGAGGACTTTTAAGGATCAATGCAACATTTCAAGAAGGGCCACTAACATGTTCAAGAGCTAAAAGGATGAAAGAGGCACTTAGAAGATTGATTGAAGCAATCTAGGCTAAAGAGGATCATTCATGCTTGAAGGATAGCAAAGCATATCTTAATGTGGGCCTAGGCTTTATTAATTTGATTGGAGTACTAATGGGTCAAGGTTACAATAAAATCCACTTTTGAATAGGTGTTTGTTATAAAATAAAAGTCTATAATAAAATAAAAATGTTCTTATATTTTAGGAGTCTATCATTGCCTTTATTTTTAGGGTTGTTAATTTAGCCTATAAATAGGATAGATTTCATTATTAAAAGAGCAAAACAATTGGTGAAAAAAAATGAAAATTTTTTCCTTCAATTCTTTCAAAAACTAAAGAACTTATTAAGAACTAACTCTTCTTATGGTGTTTAACCTAATTATCACTCCCAAATCCCTTCTTTGCTGGAGTGTGGCATCCATATCTTTCTTCATACCTTTGGTTTGTGTTCCTTGAACATTGGGTCTAGGTCTTGCATGATTGAAATCTAAATTTAGCTTTCTTGGGTTCTTGTTCTATTTCGTATGCATGTTGGATCCCTAAGCCACATCTTTTAGGGTTCACAACACCTTTGGTACTTTATATCAATTGCATTCCATCAATGAAAGAAGTCATTGATCTTGGTTAGCTTTTTTTAAGGTATTTAATGGATCAATTTTTTGAATAATGAGATTGTCCTTCATTTCTACCTAATAAGGTTTCTCCTGTTAATGCAAGGATTGCTTCACATGAAATAATCTTGAAATGAACTTTTGTGTCTACATCATGTATTTTATTCATTGTGACAAGCACAACTTTACACCTTCAACACTTTAAATCCCTTGAATTATATCAAACAAAGGAATTATTGATCTTGATTAACTTTTCTTATATGTTTTGTATGATTCAATTCCAAAATAGTGAGGTCTTCTCTTGGTTTTTTGCTACAACACTCTTACTTTCATTGCAAGGTCTCATTCACATATAATGATCTTGAAATTAACTTTTGCACCAATGCCACACATTATATTCATCACAACAAGCACAATTGTGCTCCTTTGGTATTTCGAATCCATTGAATTCCATAAAAAACGAAGTGATTGATCATGATTAGCCTTTCTTATAGGTATTGAATGGTCCAGTTTTGAATAATGAGTCTACCTCTTCATTTCTATTTAGCAAGGGTCCTCCTTTCATTGCAAAGGCACATTCACACAAAATTATTTTGAAATTACTTTTTTCCACACCTAACATTAAATTTATTGTAAGAAGCATGTCTTCACACCTTTGGCACTCTAAATCTATTGAATTCAATCAAACAAAGGAGTCATTGATCTTGATTAGCTTTCCTAACATGTATTGAATGGTTAATTCTTGAATGATGAGGTCGCCTCTTAATTTTTTGCTAACAACACTCTTACTTCCATTGCAAGGTTTCATTCACATAAAATGATATCGAAATTCACTTTTGTATCAATACCAACCATTATATTCATTTCACCTAACAAGTTTTTCCACCTTTGGCACTTTAAATCCTTTGAATTTGATCAATCAAATGAGTCACTAACCTTGATTTGCTCTTCTTGCAAGTTTTGAATGGTTCAGTTCTTAAGTAATGAGATTGTCTGCTCATTTTTTGCTCATAAGGCTTCTCCTTTCATTGCCAATACTCATTTAAACAAAATGATAGCTACATTTTTACAGCCTCCCCCATCAATGATCATGCAACATACCTTATCATTGATATGAAAATGTGCACAGAAGATATTTTCTCTCTATACTTCATCAACATCCTTGGCTTGGTCACTCAATGCTCATCCAAGCCATATAAGCTTCAATTGTTGAATTAATGTGGGGAGGTTAAGGTAAATAAGTAGGTTTTCATATTGTTTACTTTTGGGAGATATATTGAAGCGGTCTTATGTGATGTTATACCCATGCATGATAGGCATATTTTATTAAGAAGACAATGGAAATATAATCAACATGTAATGCATGATGGGTTTAAGAATAGGTACTCTTTTGTAATAAATAATAAACCTATTACTCTTGTACCTTTAACAATCGACAAGTTTATAAAGAGGTCAATTATGGATTTAAAAGAAAAAAGAGTGAGAGAAAAAAAAGAAATGAGGAAAAGAGGATAAAAGAGGGAATGAAAGGACAGAAAGGAGTAATGAAAGAAAAGAAGGAAGAGAGCAAGAAATAAAAACTGAGTTTGTATGCAAAAAAGAGTGGCTTTAAGAGAGATTTCTATTCAAAATAGCCTATGATTATACTTTTGTATAATGAGTTTTACTTTGGTATTGAAGTGCTTAAGCCCTTATTGTCTAATGTTGTTGCTTCTCTTTTGCATGAATTTGATGATGTTTTTCCTAAAGAACAAAATAGTTTGCCACCATTAAGAGGAATACAATATTAGATTGAATCCCATACCATAAAATTGACTATACAAACAATATGGCTGAATTATTCTTTACAGAGGTAGTACACTTACATGGAAAACTCTTGCAACAGTAAAATCCACCTAATAAGTTGCAATGTTGCCTCCTTCTTTAAGTGCAAACGTTTAAGAGTTGCATGATCAAAATAAATTATCACTTAGTGCCAAGAAAATAAGGCCAAATTTTTTTTAAAAACAAAACAACAAATAAAAGTTCCTTTTCACTTGTGAAATAAATTGATTTGGGTTGTATCTATAATCCTTAAGGCATAATAAATAGCATAAGTGGCCTTGCCAGCTTTCTATCACAAAACTGCTCCCATAACATGATTGCTTGCATTGCACATAATCTCAAATGGAAACTCCCTATATGGTAGCTACATTATTGTTGTCAAAAGCTTCTCAAAGGAGTCAAACACATCCTTACATTTCTCATCAAACTAAAAAGGCACATCTTTTTGCAATAACTTACAGAAGGGCAAAGCTATCTTTGAAAAATCCTTAATAAATTTATGATAGAAACCTGCATTGCCAAGAAAAGATTGGACCTCTTGTACTTGTATGTATGGTAAAGCAAAAATAATATCTATCTTAGATTTGTCCATGTCCATTCCCTTAGTTGATGTAACATGCCTTAAAACTATAACTTGCTATACCATGAAATGACATTTTTCCCTATTTAAAACCAAGTTAGTTTCCAAACATCTCTTCAAAATCAGTGTAAGGTTAAGTAGGCATCTATCAAGTGAATCACCATAAACACTAATGTCATCCATAAGTACTTCTATGATATTCTCTATATAATTAAAAATTATATAACCATACATCTCTAAAGTGTGGCTAAAAGCATTACAAAGTCCAAATGGCATCTACAATAAGCAAATGGACATATGAAAGTTGTCTTCACTTGATCTTCCAGTGCAATTACAATCTAGTTATAACTTGAAATTGCATTTTCTAATTTAATGTATTTTTTATGTAATTTATGCAATTTAACTATTAGGTTACTCAACATTCATGATAAAGTAAAAAAATGATACTTTTTAATACAAAACATAAGATTTTAGTAGTTATATTAATCAATTTAAATATTTTTCAAATTTAAAGTTTCATGCAGTAATTATTGAAATTCTAATAAAAAATTTCTTGAAATTTGCCAAAAAATAAATTTAATTATATTTGAATAAAAAATGAATGATTTAAGCAATTGTATTTTTTTCTCCTAAATTTTATTCAAAATTAAATTCTTTTTATATTATTTATGCAATATTAAGAACAAGTTAGTCAATATTCAAGAAAATTTTTTAAAAAAAGTCATTTTTGAATACAAAATCCTAAATTTTAGGAGTTATTTAAATTAAACCAAATGTTATTAAAATTTACAGTCTTTTATTATAATTTCTACAATTTCAGTAAAAGTATACTCTAAATTTATGAAAAAATTAAAAAAGAACCTATGTAAATAAAAAAAAAAACTAATTTGAGTAATTGTATTTTATGATCTAAATATTTTTCAAATTTAATTTTCTTTTGCATAATTTACACAATTTAAGTATTATATTACTCATCATTCATGAAAAAATAAAAAACAATATTTTGGATACAAAACTTAAGATTTTAGTATTCAAATGTTTTTCTAATTTAAAGTCTTTTGTAGTAACTTATGCAATTTTAGTAAAAAGTTACTCCAAATTTACTATAAAATAAAATTGAAATTTTAATAAAAATCAAATGATTTAAGTAATTGTATTTTCTATTCTAACTATTATTCAAATTTAAATTCTTTTTATATCATTTATGTAATTTAAGAAATAAATTAGTCAACATTATGAAAAATAAAAAATGATATTTTTCAATACATAACCTAAGATTTTAATAGTTAATTAAATCAAATCAAATATTATTCAAACTTATGATTTTTTATTATAATTTTTACAATTTCAGTAAAAGGTTGCTCTAAATTCACCACAAATTAAAATAGATCATATTGGAGTAAAAAATGATTGATTTAAGTAATTACCTTTTCTTTTGTTTTGTTTTCATCTAATAAGATAACTTCTCTTTAGGTTTTTTTTTTTTCTTTTCATCAAAGGTCTATGGGATATGTTATGGGTCAATAATCCATTTTTGCACAAAAATCTCTTAAAGCTTTGTTTTCCCTGAAGCCTTTTCATTTTATAATTGTTAATGTAGCTAGATTTCATTATAGAGTCCTTCAACAACAACCTTAGCTACTAATTCTCCATAAGTATAATTACTATGATCTATTATCCCATAATGGTAGGCTTTAAGCCTAGTGTCTAATCTTTTAGCAAGTATGGTAGGAAGTCTTAATATAAATCTTTCTTTCCAAAAATCACTTTGACTATCCTCTCAAGCAAAATGTATGAGGAAAATACATATCAATACTACATAAAGTGAGAAAAATCTAGATATCTTAAATTAATAAAGTTGAGTATAAGTTTTGTCAAATGGCAAAGTGGTTGTTGCAATAAAATGATTTGTAATTATCTATACAAGTGTATTAACACACTCAAATATTTGTACTCCAAATATTATTCAAATTTAGAATTTTTTATTGTAATTTCTACAATTCTTGTAAAAAGTTACACTAAATTGAACGAAAAGTAAAATAAACACTGTTTGAATTAAAAAAAAAACTCAATTGAACTCAATTGAGTAATTATATTTTCTAATCTAACCATTATTTAAAGTTAACATCATTTTACATAATTTATGCAATTTAACTATGATGTTACTCAACATTCAAGAAAAAGTAAGAAATAATATTTTTGAATGCAAAACTTAAGATTTTAATAATTATATAAATTAATTAAAATGTTATTCAAATTTAGACTTTTCTATTGTAATTTTTCTAATTTCAGTAAAAAGTTATTCTAAATTTATTAAAAAGTAAAGTAGATCATATTTGAGTAAAAAGCAACTGATTTAAGTAATTGTATTATTTATTCTAATTTTAATTTTAATTTAAATTCTTTTTATCTTATTTATGTAATTAAAGTAATATGTTAATGAACAATCATGAAAAGTAAAAAATATTGATATTTTTGAATACAAAACCTTAAATTTTAGTAGCTCATTAAATCAAACCAAATGTTATTCAAATTTACAATCTTTTATTACAATTTCTATAATTTTAGTAAAAGGTTACCTATATTTACTAAAAAGTAAAATAGATCATATTTAAATAAAAATGAATCAATTTAAGTAATTACATTTTCTAATGTAACTATTATTCAAATTTAATGTCCTTTTATATAATTTACACCATTTACTATAATTTTTGCAATTTAAGTGAAAAGGTACTCCAAATTCATTAAGAAATAAAATCAATTATATTTGAATAAAAAATGACTAATTTAAAAATTATATTTTTTATTCTAATCATTATTTAAATTTAAATTCATTTTATATTATTTTAATAATTTAAATAATAGGTTAATTAACAATTGTTAAAAATTAAAAAATGATATTTTTGGATTTAAAACCAAAAAATAACTATTAAAATCTGATCAAATGTTATTTAAATTACAATTTTTCATTGTAATTTCTACAATTCTGGTAAAGGGTTACTCTAATTTCACTAAATGATAAAGTAGACCTTATTTAAATAAAAAATAATTTATTTGAGTAATTTATTTTCTATTTTAATTATTATTCAAATTTAGAGTCATTTTACATAATTTATGTCATTTAAGTATGAGGTGACTCAACATTCATGAAATGTAAAAGATATTTTTTAATCTAAAACTCTAAATTTTAATAATTACTTATATCAATCAAAATCTTAGTCAAATTTAAAGTCCTCTACTATAAATTTTGTAATTTTTTATTAAAAGGTTATTCTAAATTAACTAAAAAGTGAAATAGATCATATTTGAATAAAAAAATAATTGATTTAAGTTATTGTATTGTTTCTTTTGACCCTTATTTAAATTTAAATTTGATTTATCTTATTTGCACAATTGAAGTAACAAGTTAGTGAATATTTATGAAAAGTAAAAAATAATATTTTTAATACAAAATTCTAGATTTTAGGAACTCCTTCAATTAAATGAATTGTTATTTAAATTTACAATCTTTTATTATAATTTCTACAATTTTAATAAAAGGTTACTCTAAATTAACCAAAAAATAAAATAGACACTATTTGAATAAAAAAATGATTAATTTAACTAATTACATTTTCGAATCAAACCATTATTCAAATTTAACTTCTTTTTATGTAGTTTATGGAATTAAAGTATTAGGTTACTCACTTTTAATGAAAAAGTAAAATGACACTTTTCAATACAAAACTCAAAATTTTAGTAACTATATAAATTAATTCTAATCTTATTCAAATTTAAAGCCTTTTTACTATAATTTTTGCAATTTTAATAAAAAATTACTCAAAATTGACTAAAAAGTAAAATTGATTATATTTGAATAAAAAATTGATTTAGGTAATTAAATGTTTTTAGTTTAAATGTTATTCATATTTAAATATAATTTTTGTCATTTATGCAATTTAAGTAATAGATTAGTTAATATACATTAAAAGTAAAAAAAAAAAAGTGACATTTTTTTAATATAAAATCTCTTATTTTAGTAGTTATTTAAATCAAATCAAATGTTATTTAATTTATAATATTTTATTGTAATTTTTACAATTTCAAAAACTAGTTACTCTAAATCCACTAAAAAGTAAAATAAATTTTACTTGAATAAAAAATAATTGATTTAAGTAATTAATTTTACATTCTAACTAATATGGTCAATTAGTAACAGGATCAAAAAAAATATTTCTAATAAGGGATTACTCTAAATGTACTAACCAGATTTGGATAATCAAATGCAATTTAATTGGTCCAAAGATATTATTCAAGTTTATAGGGACTCAAATTCATTATCAACATTCATGGTTATATCTATGGTTAACATTTAAATTAGTAACTATTCAATTTGATTACTTAATAACTGGTAATATTTATTGATAATTTTATTGTTGATTTACCATAGAGATAACCTGTGTTACATTGGTAAGTAACTGTTACTTTTACTCAAATTAGTAAAATTCACCAATTTAAAAACGTTTGAAACATTTAATATCATGAGTAATTCTAAAATTACTAAATGAAATTAGGTCCTACATAAAAAGACTTTAAGTGGAATCAAATTTGAATAACATTTGGTTTGAAAAGATTTACTTAAATCTTTATGTAAGCTCATTGGGTATTAATAGATAGATTAGAAAATATAATTACTTAAATCCATTATATATGATTATGTAAAAAGACATGAATGTTGAATATGGGGTTACAAATGTTATAATCTATTTTATTCAAATCATTCCAAATGTTATTTAACATAAAAGATGTTACTCAAATTTATGTGGCTAACACAAATTTGAACTATATTTGAAGAACATAACTTGATAATGAATATTGCGTAATATTCATCAAATAGATCCCAACCAATCAAATATTATTTGAATTTACCTATTAGTAGCAATTCATGTTAATTCAAGGTTACTTAATTGTTATTCACCTATATACTTATATTACAAACCTTAAGGATGTAAAAATTGATTGTCCACAAATCACATAATTTAACCTTAATATTTGGTAAGTTAGTCCAAACAATCAATATAGTAATAATGTTTATTCAACATTATTTGACATTTGGTAAACATTTGATGAATCTTCCATTAAGATATGTTACTAATGCCAGTGATTAATAACTTATTGTTTGATGGAGTTAACTTAAGCTTATTCATTAATCAATGTTATTGTTTTTTTACTATAATTTTCATTAAGTAAATTAATCCAAAAATTTATTTAATAGCCATCTTGGATTATATGGGTTCAATAACAACCAATGGGATAAAGTATGGATATTATAGATTGATTTGGTTAATCATATCAAATGAATTAGTTAAATTTTTATCCATTACTAAAGGTAATTCATCTATCTAGGAAATAATCAACAATAGTTGTCATGTTTAATAAAAAAATTTTGATTTTAATAATTAATGTCGTATTAGTGTCAAATTGACAAATTAATAAATTGAATAACCATGTCAAATTTGATGAATTTACTACATTCAAAATTATTGAATAACATTTTGTGACCATAAATGTCCACTAAATCAAATCATTTGACATGAAATGTGGGTTTATGCATTTGGTTTGATTGTTGAATGAATATCTAATAAATATGATATTCAAGGGTAATTCATGATTATACTACCAAACAACCTTAATGAACATTTTAATCTTTTTCAATATCAAATGTAACCTATGAAACCTTTTAAGATTATTTTTAATAATAGTAAAAGACTAGTTAATGATAACATCCTTTACTGATAATAATGGGGATTGGTTCCAAATGAATAACCAAATGAAATCAACCAAATTACCTTGAATCGACAGCTTAACTCAAATTATTTTAGTGGAAACATAGGTCACCATTTGGTTTGTAATCTCTCTAAACATTTCTACAAGTTTAATAACCTATTAATTAAATTTTATTACCCAAATCAAGTGTCTAACTTAAGATAATTTTTAACCAATTTAAAAAATTATTGATGTAACATTATTTTTAGTCTAAATTACCAATGCAATTGTACACACCTTATTTAGTAACTAATTACTAGATCTAATATGGGATTTCTGTAAATGTTACTACATCTAACATTAAAGATCATTTAATGAAAATATGAATGCTTACTAAATCTAACCAATGTAGATTCCAATTGTATAACAATTACTCAAATAAGGTTATTACCATATTAAATAATGCATGATCCTAAGTTAAGAATTCCAAAATTGAATTTAGGGGTAATCAAATTTAAAATTATTTTACCATTATTTTTTGGTGACTATTATTAGTAACCATGGATTATCATTTATGGGTCTATTTAGAAAAATTATTGAAATGATAGTTTGATAATCGAGAGGTAATTGATTATGGGTTGAATATGGTTACTTGTAAGTTGGAGTATCAAATTAAAACTTTTTAATGGATTGACATCATTAATCCAGGTAAATGATAGTAATAAATGAGGTAACCATTGTAACCCAAACAATGATCAAGCAATTGACAGTTACCAATGCTATTATCTGACCATTGTTACAAATCATTCTTACCAAATTCAGTTGTCGCAATAGAGTAACCCATCAATCATTATGTGTAGGTTATGATTCATGACCAATATAGTATTACCCTACTATGATCAAGTAACTGATTGTACCTAATTGAGTAACATTTAATTTCTTGAGTAACTAATTAAGCATACTTACAATTGGATTAATGAACAAACATTGTGATGGAAACATTTTTGAAATATTTTAGATGTTGGTTACTAATAATGAGTAACCAACATTTATAATGTGCTGTAAATGTAACCATTTAAGTAACCAATGATCACAATATTTATTGAATTCTAACCAACTGAGTTTAGATTAGACAATCTAAATGGTTAACATTTAATCTTTGGGGTACCAATGCCATATAATCTGAAATTAGGGTCACAAATCAGGTTTGGAGACCCTAAAATTTACATTAGGGTAACTAATGGGTATTTGTTGATAGGAAGATTACTACTGATGGTAACTAATGATGTTTACCAAAATTAACTAGGTATAGTAATAGTAAGTAACCAAACCAAATGTTATCATTGAATTCGTTAACATTACCCTATACCAAGAGTCATTGGTCAAATAGAGTAACCATTGAGATTACTTACCTAAATGCATTTAAATGGTCACTTTTTTTTAGTATAAACACAAACTAACATTACCATTTAAATTTAAACTTAATGGTCATTCATACTATTAATTCCAATTGTAACCATTTGGTTTGTTTTAATATCATTTATTTAAATGATTAGCTAGACTTACACTCAAATGTCACTTAATTTTGGATTAACATTAACCAATCATTTACCAAATCTATGTAATTGATCATTACAATCATTTAACCCTATAGTCATTAATATATTTGTAGTGTAATTTGATCAATAAAAAACTTTGTAAGTAATCATTAACCAAACAAATCTATTAGGTTGTTATTCAAATTACAAGTTACCTTTGCAAATTTATGGACTTTATTATTGTTAACATTTCAATCTAGTTATTTTTTACTCTATCCATCAAATGATTCTAATTTACTTATGCTTACATTATAGTTAATTCAAAATATTTCTAAAATTAGTCATTTTTTGATAATTATCTTTTATAAATTTTTTTATTACATGTTTAATTTTATTACAATCTAATCATTTACACAATTCATTTGATTAAGTTAGTGAATGATCAGTTAATGTTAATAAGGTTATGTTGACATTTTTTTTTATTTGGTTTATGATAGTAATATGAATGTAACATGGTCGATGGATAATATTGTCATCATTAACCCTATATGATCCAATCATAGTGATTAGATAGTTAATAATCCAATGTAGAGATATTAACAAATGGTAATTAGACCATTTAAATGAGACTAACATAAAGGGTCCAGTACTAGATAATGGTAGAATGACATTTGTTCTACGTAAACCCAATGAATCATACTAAAATTAGGGGTTACTTGGGTTGACTAATTTGTTTTATGTAAAGTAGAACTAGATGAAAATGATTATTACCAAGATTATGATCTATTTACATTAGTTAATGATGCAGTCATTCAAATGTTACTATAAATCCTTTGGGTTACTCCAGATTGGTTACTCATTTACAAACAATATTCATTTATTAAGTAATTGCATTAAATAACTGATCAATTAGTTACTAAATGGTTCTAATCATTTGTATATTATAGGAAAATTGAGTAATGGGTACTAAATCTATTCAACCCTAATAGTAGCAATTAGGTTACTCAAGACACTATTTCTAGTACAAATATCAATTAACATAATAACTAATGGAATTACTATTACTAAAGTCAATTGCCTATAGCCATTAGTCAGTGATATGAGCTAATTGATGAACAAGTTAATCATTGATCAACTAAATGGTAGGTTTGTTGTAATAACTATAAAGGTCTGATTTGTCCAAGAGTTAGTAATAAGGATTAAATACTCATTAAATTATGATTTTATACATTAGTATACATAAAATTCAAAAATGTCATGCGACTTAATCATAATAGTAAATTAATCTTAATAATCAGATTGTATACAATATTGGTTATTAATCTAGATGTGATAAATTTATGGTGACATAAATTCAATTTTAATGTTAATCAATTATGATTACCTCTACACTAAACATGATATTCTTTGCAGTGAGCATGTCCTTAGACCTTTAGTTCTTTGAATCAATTGAAATCCCTAAAACAAAGGAGCCATTGATCTTGAATAGATTTTCTTACAAGTATTGAATGGTTTAATTCCTTAGAACTTTGCCATTTTAAATCCTTTGAATCCCATCAAACAAAAGAGTAACTAATATTAAATAGCTTTTCTTAGAGGTATTGAATGATTCAACTCCTGAAGGTTAAAAATGTCACTTTCTTTCCCACTAACCAATTTTCTTCTATCATTGCAATGACTAATTGATATAAAATGTTATGAAATTAACTTTTGTGTCTACATCAAACATTATATTCATTAAAAGAAGTACATCCTTACGCCTTTCATACTTTAAATCTATTAAATTTCACTAACCAAAAGAGTCATTGGTCTTGATTAGCTTTTCTTATAGGTATTTAATGGTTTGATTCTTCATGGATGGGATGGTCATAGTAATTCTTGCAAACAAGATCTTTCCTTTCTTTACAAGGATGCATACACACAATATAATCATGAAATTAACTACTATATCTACATCAAATCATATATCCATTTCAAAAAAGGAGTCATTGATCTTGGTTAGCATTTCTTACTAGTATTCATTAATTATATTCCCTAAGGATGAGACTGTCACTTTATTGCTTAATAATTGGGTTTCTCCATTCATTACAAGGCCTCATTCACACATAAAATTCTATTCATTGCAACAAGGTCATCCTTACAACTCTAGCATTCTAAATCCATTAAATACCATCAAACAAAGGAGTTATTGATATTGATTAGCTTTTCATATAGGTATTAAATGGTTTAATTCCAAAATAAAAAAAAATAGACTGCCCCTTCATTTCCTGCTAACAAAGTTTCTCATATTATTATAGGGACTCATTCACACAAAAAGATCATGATATTAAATTGTGTGTCTACACCACACATTATATTCAATGTGACATGACCACCCTTAAAACTTTGGCACTCTTAATTCTTTGAATTCCATCAAAGAAAAGAGTCATTGATCACGATTAACTTCCCTTAAAAATATTGAATGGTTAAATTCCTATTAGATTAGATTGTCACTTCTTTTCATATTAATAAGGTCTCTCTTATCATTGCAATGACTCATTTACACAATGTGATCATGAAATAAATTATGTTTCAACAATAAATATTATATTCATTCCTACAAGCACATCCTTAAACCTTTAGCTCTTTAAATTTGTTGATTTTATCAATCAAATCTTAATTAGCTTTTCTTATTGGCATTATATGGTTTGATTCCAGAATAATAAGAGCATCACTTCATTTATTTACAACAACGTTTCTCCTTTTGTTGCAAGGACTCATTTACACAAAACAATCCTGAAATTACCTTTTGTGTATAAAACAAACAAACATTATATTCATCGTGACAAACAAATCCTTACACCTTTGTCACTCTTAATGCATTGAATTCAATGAAACAATTGAGTTATTGATCTCAATTAGCTTTTTTTTATAGGAATTCATGAAATTAACCTTTGCACTTACACCATGCATTATATCTAATGTGACAAGTTGTCATTAGAAATTTTGTACTCTAAATCCTTCGAATTTTATTAAACAAAGGTGCCATTATTCTTGATTGGCTTTTATTAGAGGTTGTGAATCATTCAATTCTTTTAACTTTAAACCATCACTTCATTTCTTACTAACAAGGTTTCTCCAATCATTACAATGACTTGTTCATGTAAAATGATCATGAAATTAACTTTTGTCTCTTAACCAAATATTATATTCATCATGATAAACCCGTTCTTACACCTTTGGCTTTCTAAATTCATTGAATTCCATTAAACAAACAAGTCATTGATATTATTACTTTTTCTTATAGGTATTGAATGGTTTAATTCCTAAATGATTAAACCATCAGTGCATTTTTTACTACTAAGATTTCTCCTTTTGTTGTAAGGTATTTAATAGATTAGTTTACTCCATACATTATATTTAATGTGATTTGCACATCCTTACACCTTTAGTACTCTAAATACATTGAATTTTATCAAACAAATGAGTCATTTATTTAAACTAGCTTTTCTAACAAGTATTTAATGGTTCAATCCCAAAAGAATTAGATTGTCACTTTATTTCTTGTTGATAAGGATTTTTTTTTCATTGTAAGCACTCATTCACATAAAATAATCATCAAATTAACTTTTGTGTCTACAACAAATGTTACTTTGATTGCAACTAGTATGTCCATACACTATTAGTTGCTAAAGGTATTGAATGTTTAAATTCCTAAAGAATAAGATGGCCTCTTCATTTTCTACTAACAAGGTTTCTCATTTCTTTCAAAGGAATCATTTACACAAAATGGACATGGAAGTAACTTTTAAAAGAATTGAGGGAAAAAAAATCTCACTTTCTTTTCACCCATTGTTTTGCTCTTTTAATAATGAAATCAATCATATTTATAGGTTGAAATAAAAACCCTAAAAATAAAGACATTGATAGACTCCTAAAATATAAGAACACTCTTATTTTATTGTAAACTTTTATTTTATAACAAACACCTATTCAAGAGAGGATTTTATTGTAACCTTGATCCATTAAGTACTTCAATCAAATTAATAAAGCCATGGCCCACATTAAGATATGCTTTGCTATCCTTCAAGCATGAATGATCTTCTCTAGCTTGAATTGTTTTAATCAATCTACTAAGTGCTTTTTTCATGCTTTTAGCTCTTGAATGTGTTAGTAGCCCTTCTTGAAATGTTGTATGGATCCTTAGAAGTCCTCTATGCATAAGCTCCTTCCTCCATAGATCTTATCATTTCCCCTCTCCACAAAAGGATTTATCCTCAAATCATAACCCACATAGAAAAAAATGTTGGGAATAACATTGCAAGCACTCCTTCATATGTTTCACTCCACTCTTTCACAATATGACACTCACTTTTGTGTTGGCACACTATATAAATTTAGCTTTTTTCTCTCAGTTTGTCATTAAACTAAACAAGGTCAATCAAAGTCATCTTATAACCAACTAATTCTAACAAATCAAAATTAATGAAATTTAGGAAAGCTAAATGAATTAAGGTTGTGGATTAAAAGAACTTAACAAGATAAAAATCACCAAAAAAAAAATAAAGAGAGATTAATTAAATCCAAGTCCTTATAAGAATTGGATAGAAAATTGAAAATAAAGCCTCTATCTCTTTTTGACCTAAATAGATAAGATTTACTTCTTAAATAGGAGAGAATCAAACAAATTTTTTTCTTTTTTCTCTGTTTTTTTTTCCTTTTTTATTTTCTTTCTTAAACAAGAGTTTTTTTTTTACATGAATTTAAAGATAAGAAAATATAAAATAGAGTTTATAGAAGAAAAAAAATTAGGATTTGCATATTTAAAAAATGAGAGGTTATAAAATGTGGTTAAGAAGAAGAACATGAGAAAAGCTCAAATTTAGATAAATAAACCTAATATAAGCCCTAAAGCCTTGATACCAATTGATGTGAACCCCAAAAGAACTATCTTAGGGACCCAACACACACAAGCAATCAAACAAGAAACCAACAAGGCTAAAATAGATTTCAATCATGCAAGAACTACACCTAATGTTTAAGGAACACGAATTGAAGGTACATAGAAGGATATGGATGTCATACTCTAGAAAAGAAAGGATTTGGGATTGATAAGTTGATTGGATGCCACCAGAAGAGTTAGTCCTTGATACGTTAGTTTTTGAAAGAACCAAATATAAATTTCTCATTTTTTTACACCAAATCTTTAGCTTTTATAACATTGAAATCAAGGCTATTTATTGGCTGAATTAACAACCCAAAAAAAAAGACAATGATAGTCTCCAAAAATAAAAGCACACTCTTATTTTATTGCAAACTCTTTATTTGTAACAAAATCCTATTTAGGAGTGGATTTTGTTAAAATCTTGGCCTATTAAGTGCTACAATCAAATTAATAAGGCCTTGGCCTATATCAAGATATGCTTTGTTGATCTTTAAGCTAAAATTATCTTCATTGACCCAAATGTTTTCAATCAGCCTACTAAGTGTCTCTTTCATTCTTTTGCTCTTAAATGTGTCATTGGCCTTTCTTGAATGATTAATGTATCTTAAGAAACCATCCATGCATTGGCTCCTCCACTTAGGAGTGGATTTTATTATAATCTTGGCCTATCAAGTGCTATAATCAAATTAATAAAGCCTTAGCCTATATTAAGATATGCTTTGTTGATCTTTAAGCGAAACTTATCTTTTTTGACCCAAATTTCTTCAATCAACTTGCTAAGTGTCGCTTTCATTCTTTTGCTCTTGAATGACCTCATTATTTATTGATTGAACTACTAAATACCTATAAGAAAAGCCATTCATGATGAATAACTCCTTTATTTGATGGAATTCAATTTCCAAAGATGTAAAGACATCTTTGTTGCAATGAATTTAATGTTTAGCATAGACACTAAAGTTAATTTCAAAATCATTTCAATGAAAGTATGTAATTCAATGGAAGCTTTTATTCTATAAGTTTTCTAATCATTTCAAGCTTTTCTATTTTTGCATGCTTTTCTATATGCTTGTGCATGCAATTTCACCAAGTTGTATCAAAGCCAAATGTTTGTTAATTAGTTATTAAATTTCCAAGTTGAAACCTAAGTCATGTTGACATTATTTGTTCACTTGAGTCAAGGTTGGGCGTTTTGAGCATTAGGCAAAAATCATTGATATTGATAATATGATATTTAATGGATAGGTTACAAAGCAAATGGCACTCTAGTAATAGTTATAGTAATAATAATAATAATAATAATAAAGAAATTATAATTAATGAAAATGTAGATAATACTTTTCTTTTTATTTATCAAGTGCTGCTTAGAATCAAATTTTTATGCCAATAAAAACAAGGGATGGAGTACAAATATTTGATTATGTTAATACACTTGTATAGACAATTACAAATGATTTTATTGGAATAACAACTTTGCTATTTGACAAAACTTATAATCAACTTTATTAATTTAAGATATCTAGTTTTTTCTCACTTTATGTAGTATCAATATGTATTTTCCTCAAAAGTTTACTAGGGAGGATACTCAAAATGATTTTTGAAAAGAAAAATTTTTACTAGGGAGGATAGTAAATGTGATTTTTAAAAAGAAAAGTTTAAATTAGGACTTCCTACCCTATTTGCTAAAAGAGTAAAAAATAGGCTTAATGCTTATCATTATGGGATAAGAAATTATAGTAATTATACTTATGGAGAATTAGCAACTAAGGTTGTTGCTGAAGGACTCTATAATGAAATTCAACTACATTGACAATTATAAAATGAAAGGGCTTTAGGGAAAAAAGAGCTTTAGGAGATTTATGTGAAAAAATGGGTTATTGACCCATAACATATCCCATAGACCTTTGATGAAAAAGAAAATAAATAAACCTAAAGAGAAAGTTGTCTTATTAGATGAAAACAAAACAAAAGAAAAGGCCTAAGTTAATGTTTGCCATAGATGTGGGAAAATAGGACATTATGCTATTAAGTGTAAAACAAAACATAAAATTTAAAAAATATCAATAGATGAAGACCATAAGAAGTTATTAATAAATATCTTTTTATCAAAAGGTGATTCAAATCAAGAGGATTTAGAATTAGATGTCATTGAAGAAGATAGTTCTTCTAGTGTTAATTTTGATTTTGAAAAGAGTTGTCAAGGTCAATGTGATTATTTTAAGGCTCTTTGTAAATGGAATGACTTCTTAGTCTTATCTAAAGAATATAATATGATACTCAATCTCATAAATAAAATTTTAGAGCTGAAAAAAAAAGAACTAATAGAGAAGTATTTACATCTAGCTAAAGAGGAGAAATCTAGTATGAGTGGTACTTCAAAAATTTTTGTCCTTGATGAAGGTTATAGCCTAAAAATAGTAATCCAATGAGTTAAAGGGTTAATTCTATAATAAAAAATAGAACCTTCTATACAAGAGCTTAAAGTTGAAATTAATGAACTTAAAGTAGGAATAAGACAATTGAAAGATAGGATTATTGTCCTAGAAACAATGATGACATCCATTGAGGAGCTAATGCATGGAGGGCTTCTAAGAATCCATTAAACATTCAAGAAGAGCCAATGACACATTCAAGACCAAAAAAAATGGAAGCAGCATTTAATGGGTTGATTGAAAAGTTTGGGCCAAAGAAGCTAATTCAAGCTTAGACCTTGATTATGAGCTTGCTCAAATGTAAGTTTGCTTTGGACACATTCATCTTCCATTGCAAAGTTAAAGGGTATTTTGGAGGCTGGTTTTGAGGTGTTTAATCACTCTCTCATAGGTTGATCTCCGCCCAATCTCACACTTACAACCAAAAGCTCTAATACCAAATGAAGGATTGCTTGCTAAGGAGAAGGGTGAGTACTCCTGAAAGAAGAGATTGTGCTGTTAAAGGAAAGTAAAAGAGATAGAGAAGTTAAACACTCAAGTGATAATGCAAGGCAATCACACCTAAAGATAAAAACTTTAGGATTCAGACACCAATGATAACAGAAGCAAAGCTAACACAGCAAAGGATAAGGAATTAAAGGAATTATTCACACATATGGAAACAAGTGATAAGAATTATAACAATGAGATGGTACTCAAATTCATATCACCAACCATATATAGATAAATCCTCATTGTTACATGTGATTCCTTTTAAAGAAGATAAATTACAATTTTTCAGAAACTTGTACCAAATTACACATTGAAAACAAACAAATAGCATTTATTAAAACATTGGAAAAAAGAAAAGGAACATAAGAGATAACAATTTCTACTAGCAATTCATGCCTCTTTCAATCTCTACATGATTCATTTATTTTGTCTATAAAGGAGGCTAATTAAGACTCTAATTAATTGGATTACTTATTCTAATAGTGCTCCACTTTAACTAATTAATCACTAAAGTTTCCTCAACAAAATACAAGGAGAAACTATAAATAAAAAGCTTTGGAACATCTCTCCAAGCATAAAAATGAGCAATAACTCAATTTTTTTGTATTAACCATCACAACAACTTCCAAGAGTCCACTTAACTAGCCATTTAATGCTAATTTTGACTTTTAACTAATATGGTGGCTAATAAAGGAAAACTTGACTCTTGATGATTCTTGATTTATGTGACACTAGACATTTAAAGCTCCAAATCACTACTCATTAGCCATCGTTGGACTTGGGCTGAATGTCCAGTAGTTGGGAAAAGTTTGACATGCATTCTACTCTCTTGATAGTGAAATGAGCATTTCTTGTGCTTAAGGCCAAGTCTTGAATTAATTCTTGGTTTTCTTCATGAAATGCTCCCACATCATGCTCCCTCGATTGAAATGGACTTGTCCCCAAGCCTTCAAACTCTTCATGAAATGGAATAAGATCAGCAGCATTGAAAATGTTAGAAACTTCATATTCAGTTGGCAACTTAATCTAGTTACGTTACCTCCAATACACTCCAGCACATTGAATGGACCATCAGCTTTAAGGTTTCAACTTGGCAAATTTTCTAGGTGGAAAATGCCCTTTTATGAGATGAATCCACACTAAATCTCCTTCTTTAATCATAACAAACTTTTTGTGTTTGTTAGTTTGAGTTTGTTACTTCTCATTCTACTTTACTATCCTTTCCTAAACTTGTTCATGCAAATTTTTTTATGAATTTTGCCTAGTTCTTAGTATTATCACTAAATTGATGTTTGCTTGGAAGAGAAATGAGATCTAGAGGGCTACTAGGATTAAAGCCATAAACAACTTCAAATGGGTTACATCCAAGAGTTTGGCTAGAGGAATTTAGCATGAGGCAAAAGCAAATTCCATTCTCTAATATTTTTTAAAGGATTTCCCAAGGTTCTATTGACAATCTTAGTTTGACCATTAGTTTGAGAATGATAAGTAGTGCTAAATTGTAATTTAGTAACCAATTTTCTCTTGAGTGTCCTTTAAAAGTGACTCATAAGTTGCAAATCATGATCTGAAGTGATTGACCATGGAATTCCAAGAAGCTTTGCAATCTCCTTAAAATAAAGATTTACAACTTGTGAACCTTCAGAAGTTTTAGCATATGGAATAAAATTAGCCACTTTAGAAAATCTATCAACTACAACAAAGATGGAATCTTTGTTTTGTTATGTGTAAGGCAAACCAATAACAAAATCCATACTAACATCTTCCTAAGGGAAATTAGGAACTAGCAATAGAGTGTATAAACCCATGTTTTGGACATGGCTTTTGGCTTTATGGCATACAACACATTGTTCCATTATTCTCATGACATCTTGATTGAGTTTTGGCCAAGAAAATTTTCTTGCACCAAAATCAAAGTTTTATTTCTTCCAAAGTGGCCAGTAGGTCCTCCTTCATAAGCTTCTTTAATAATGATGTCCCTCAAGGAGCAATTAGGGATGCATAACTTATTATCTTTGTAAAGAGGACCATCCTTGCAAAAAACAAAAAGGATTAATTGATCCATTTGAACAAGAAGCCCAAATATATGAAAAATTAGGATCATAAGAATATAGTTCTTCTACAATCTTAAATCCCAATACATTTGTCTCCATTGTCTTTAAAGGCAAATGTCTTCTACCTAAGGCATCAACTACCTTGTTAAGCTTCCTTGCTTTGTGCTTCATAGAAAATGTATAAAGTTGAAAAGATTCAACCCATTTGGCATGGCAACTATTAACTTATGCTATGTATTCAAGTACTTCAATGCCATATGATCAGAATACAAGGCAAATTAATTAGGCAATAAGTAATGACTCTAATTTTCTAGAGCATGAACAATGACATAGAACTCCTTGTTATATATTAAGTATCCTCATTTTGTGTCATTTTGCTTCTCATTAAAGAATGCAATTGGTTTGCCTTCTTGACTTAAAATAGCACTTGGCCCATGTTGGAAGCATCCTCTCAACTTCAAACACCTTTCCAAAATCTAGAAGTACTAGCATTAGAGTTATCATCATCTTCTTTATTATCTCAAAGCTCTTTTAGGTAGTTTCTTTCCATTGGAATAAATTTCCCTAGTGCTAGGAGTAACACTAGTGCTGAATCCTTTGATAAATCTCCTATATAAAGATACAAGGCCATGAAAGCTTAGGAGTAGGCCAACTAGTAGTTGACTCAACCTTATTTGAATCAACTTTAATTCCTACTACAGATACAATATAACCAAGAAACATAATGTTATTCATGTAGAATTAGCATTTCTTTGTATTAGCACACAATTTTTGCTCTCTTAACACCTAAATCATGTGTCTTGAATGCTTCAAGTGTTGTGAATTAGATTTACTATAAACAAAAATGTCATCAAAGTACACAACAACAAATTTTCCTACAAATGGTCTAAAGACATGAGTCATAACTCACATGAAAGTGTTGGGTGCATTAGAAAGCCCAAATGGAATGACTAACCACTCATAGAGACCATTTCTAGTTTTAAAGGTTGACTTCAACTCATCTTCAAGACTCATTCAATTTTGATGACAACTACTTTTAAGATCAATTTCAAAGAAAATAATAGAATCATGTAATTGATCAAGTAAATCATCAAGTTTAGGAATAAGAAACCTATACTTTAGAGTAATTGTGTTTATGGCTCTATTATTTGTGCACATATGCCAAGATCCATCTTTTTTGGGTACTAAGAGGGCTAGAACAGCACATGGACTCATGCTTTTTCTTATCAATCCCTTGATTATCAAATCTTCAACTTGCCTTTGCAATTCTTCATGTTATTTAGGATTTATGCAATAAGCTGCATTGTTTGGAAGAATAGAGCCTTGAATAAGGTATATTAGGTACTAAATATCTCTCATTGGGGGGAAACTAAGAGATGTTTCTTCTGGTACAACATTCACAAATTTTTCTAATAAAGGTTGAACTAGTGGATTATGTCCTCTTAATTTAGCAATGGATTATTCCACAAGCACATTAGCATGCATCTCTTCATCTTCTAAAATCATCTTTTCAATCAAATTGCTAGATAGCAAGGTATTCCCCTCTCCTTTTGTAGGCTTGGGAATATGATATAGTTCCTTGGCACTAAAACAATTCTAACACCATCTTTCACATATTTTATAACAAACTCCTATTTAGGAGTGGATTTTACGCTAGCCTTGGTCCATGAAGTACTACAATCAAATTGATAAAATCTTGGGCCACATTAAGATATACTTTGCTACCTTTCAAGCTTGAATTATCTTCTTTGGTCCAAATTTTTTCAATTAGCCCACTAAGTGCCTTTTTCATCTTTTTAGCTCTTGAATGTGTCATTGGCCCTTCATGTATGCTTAATAAAAGCCCTTCATGCATCAGCTTCTCTTTGAATCTCATCAAATTTAATAAATTTGGGATACCCAAGACAAAAAAGCATGCACCATGTACTTAAATTAGAAATTGGTGTAGACATTTAAGTTAATTTTATGATTACTTGGTGTGAATGACTCCACGAAATGTAAGGAGAAGCCTTACTTGAAAGAAATGAAGTGACACTCTTATCTTTCATTTAGTGAACCATTCTATCAATGTAGGAAAATATAACTAGTTGAATGACTCCTTTACTTGTTGGAATTTAAAGGATTTAAGCTCCTTAAGGCATATTCATAAGTAGGTCTTAATGAAATAATTGCTTGGCACAAACATGAATGTTAATCACATTATTATTTTGGGTAAATGATTCCCTAAAGTGAAAGGAGAAATCTTATTGTCAAGGAATCAATTGATGTTCTCATATTTCAAGAAATGAATGATTCTCTCCTGGTAAAGAAAGCTAATTAAAAGCAATAGTTACTTCATTTAAAGGATCTCAATGGACTTACACTTAGAAGAGGAGATGTCCTATTATCAAGTAATCAAGCATTGATCTTTATGTTTCAAGCAATAAACAATTCTCTCATATCAAAGAAACTTAATCAAGAGTCAATGCTTCTTTCTTTGATGGACTTCAGTGGATTCAAGTGACCCAAGACATTATGACACAAATCTCACATTGAAATCAAAGATTTATGTAGGGATTTAATTTAATTTTATGATTCCTTTATGTGAATGACACCTTGGAACAAATGGAATAGCATTACTAGCTCTAAATGAAGTAACAATTACATCTTTTATGTAAGGAACCATTCTATCCATTTAAGAAAATCCAATCAAGATAAAAGACTCTTTTATGTAATGAAATCAATGGATTTAGACATGAAAGCGGTATTGACATGAATGTGATAGAGAAACTAATGTTTAGTGTTGTCATAGACATTAATTGCATGATCACTTGGGTGAATGACTCCTAGCAACAAAAGTAGAATCCTTGTTGCCAAGGAATTTGTTGATTGTCTCAAGTTTCAAGCAATGGACAATTCTTTCATGGTAATGAAAGCTATCCAAGAGTAATCATAACTTTATTGGAAGGAATTTAATGGATTTAGAACACCCAAAACTTAGTAAGGCGCAACTCATTGTGAAATCAGTGGTTAGTATTGATGTTTAAGTTAATTTTGTGATATTTTTGCATGTATCACCCTTAAGAACAAAAGGAGAAGCCATCTTAGCTGAAAATGAAGTAAAGATTTCATCTTTTAAGTGATGAACCATTCTATCCATGAAAGATAAGTGAATCAAGATACTCCACTATTTGATGGAATTTAATGGATTTAGACTACTCAAAGTGAATTGATGAGCATGTTGGAATGAAATTAATGTTCAATGTAGTCATGGATGTTAATGGCATGATCATTTTGAGGAATAATTCCTTGTAATAAATGGGAAAGCCTTATTCTTGAGAAATCAATTGATGGTCTCAAATTTCAAGTAATGACTAATTCACTCCTATTAAAGAAAGATAATCAAGTGTAATGGCTTTTTTACTTGATGAATTTCACTAGATTTTTTACGTGATGCATTTCAATGGATTCAACAAAATAAGAATACAAGTCTTATTGTCATGTAATCAAAAGACAATCTAAAGCTTCAAGTGACAAATGATTTTCTCTTAGTAAAGAAAGCTAATCAAGAGTAAAAGCTTATGTCTTGGATGAATTTTAATTGATTTGGACTACCTTGGATATAATAACATGAACATTAAGAGAAATCATGGATTAATGTAGACATTTAGGTTAATTTTATGTTTATATTATACCTTAGAATGAAAGTAGAAGGTTTACTAACTAAAAATGAAGTGATAGGCTTGTCCTTCAGGCAATAAACCATTTTTTCCATGTAAGAAAAGCTAATCAAGTTGAATAGCTTCTTCATTTAATAGAATTCAATGGATCTAGGCTACCCATCATTTATTGATGTACTTGTCATAATGAAACTAATGTTTGGTATAGTCATGAATGTTAATTGCAAATCATTTTGATTGAATGATTACTTATAATGAAAGGAGAGGCCTTATTGTCAAGGATTCAGTTGAGGGTCTAAGGTTTCAAGCAATGAACAATTCTCTATTGGTAAAAAGAGATAATAAAGAGTAATAACTTCTTTATTTAATGCACTTCAATGGATTCAAACTAGAGTAAAATTCCTATTATCCAGTATTTAAGAGATGGTCTCATGTTTCAAGCAATGAACTATTCTCTCATAGTTAAGAAAAGGTATTTAATAGTAATAGCTTCTTTATTTGATGGACATTAATGGATTTGGAATACCTAAGACATAATATCATGCATCTTCCACTAAAATCAGTGAGTTGTGTTGATATTAAAGTTAATTTTATGATTCCTTTGTGTGTATGACTCCTTCAAATAAAAAAAGTCTAATTACTAGCTAGAAATTAAGTGACAGTCTCATTTTTCAAATAATGAATCATTCTATTTTTGTAAGAAAAGCTTATCAAGATGAATGACTACTTTATTAGATGGAATTTAATAAATCCCAACTATCCAAAGCATATTGATGTTCATGTCATAATGAAATTAATGTTCAATATAGTTATGGTTATTAATTGCATAATTATTTTGGGTGAATGATTCCTTCTAATGAACTATTCAATTAACAATCACTCTTGATAAAGAAAGTTAATTAGAAGTAATTGCTCTTTTATTCAATGGAACTTAATGAATTTGGATTGTCTAGAGGAAAAATCCTATTATTAGTAATCAAGAGATGGTCTTATGTTTCAAGTAATGAATGATTCTCTCATAGTAATGAAAGGTAATTAAGGATAATAACCTTTTTCTTGGATGTACTGGAATGGATATAGACTTTCGAAGAAGAAATTATATGCATATTGCAATGAAATTAAGGATTGACATAGACTTTTACTATAATTACATGTTTCCTTTATGTTAGTGGCTTCTTTGAATGAAAGATATTTAAGAGTTATAGATTTTTTATAATTTATTTCAATGGGTTCACACTACACAAATGAATAATAGCATGCATCTTGCAATGAAATGATGGTCTAATCTTTTAAGCACTGAGCCATTATATCCATGTAAGAAAATCTAATCAATATGAATGTCTCTATTTTTTTTTTTATGGAATTTGATGGACTTAAACTACACAAGGTATATTGACCTATATTGACCATTACCTTGCTCAAGAAAAGTCTCTTCATATATTTTCCCTCAAACAAATGCTTGTAATTCTAATGAGGGATAAGAGGAGGAAAAGTAAAGTTCTTACCATCATTTGAAAAAGAATATGTTTTTTAATCCAACATGTGAAGGCCTCCTATCAAACTACCATAGTTGATTGTGAAGGAGATAGCTAGCACTCATTCGAACAATGTTACAAAGCACCTCATCTTGATAAGACTTGATAATAGAAATGAATCTAGAGCTTTTTTAGAGACTTCTACCTTGCTAACTTTGTTCAACCATTGTAACATGTAAGGGATAAAGGGGTTGAGTTGTAAGCAATCCCTAATTTTTAGCAAGAATAGTCAAGGCTACACTAGTGCAACTATCTCCATCAATAATTAGTTCCCAAACTTTCCCTAAATGGTACATGTAGTGTAAAATATGCTAGGACTTAGCTCTTCATTCAAGTGAACTTGCATGTTTAGAATTTTTTTTATCACAAATATTTTACCTTTATTAGCATACTTAATGGTGTAACATCCTTGGGTTTGATAGCATTTTCTTTTTCAAATCATCACCATTCATGGTTTCCTAAATAGTCATTACCTTTCAATTCAAACATTTTGAGGCAATATGACCATGACCAAGGCATTTAAAGCACTTGATGTTGTAAGGATTCTTTCTTTTTTTTTTTCTTTCAAGGCTTAAAAGCATGCTCCTTCTTTTTGTTTTTAGACTTCATGTTAGATTTAGTTTTGTAAGACATATACTTTAAGAACTCCTATTGTTAAAAACATTACTTTTGTTAATAGTTTTTAAGGATATTTTCTTAAGACCCTTAAGCCACTTCTTTACCTTGGTTGCCAACTTAATGACATCTATGAGAGTGTAAGAGTGGTGTAGTTCCATTACATGAGCTATATTTGTGAGCCTTCAAGATATTGGGCAACAATTTGTTCTTGTGGCTCATTAAGATTGCATCTTAGCATTGAAGACTCAAATTCACTCCCATATTCTTCCACAGTTATGCTATATTGCTTTAGCCCTTGCAACTTCAAATACAGGTCTTGTTTGTGGCCATCTAAATAGAAAATACTTCTAATATCACCCTTTCTATCATATATCCTTTACGCTTTGGGGTTTCCCACCAAAAACTAATATATTCTTTCTATCTTGAGGTAGCTACTTTGTGTCTCTTTTCTTTTATATAGCCTTTGTAATCAAAGATTCTATCAATACATTAAATCCAATCAAGGTATTTGTTTTGGGAGGATCTACCTTTAAATTTTGGAATCCCCATTTTAAGGTCATTCTTTTGTTGCCTTTAATGTCTTTTTGGCCTAAGGGCTCATTCTTTAGAACCATCAAGCCCTTATCATCCATTATGCCATTTGCTACCTTAGTTCTTGAAGACCATGTTAAAGACCTTGAATATGATCTTCCAAAGTTAAACCCTTTGGTACATATTTATCTTCTATTGCAAAAACTAAAGGACAATCTCAAGGTTGGATTGAAAATGTTTAAGGCATTTGAACACTCCCTATTAAGGCTACTCTCTAATCAATCACACACTCACAACTAAAGCTCTAATACCAAATGATGGATTACTTGTTATGAAGAAGGACAAGTACTCTAAAATAAAGGGATGGGATTGATAAAGAGAAAAAATGGAATGGTTAAGTGGAGAGTAACCTATGAGGGAGTGATTAAACATGTTCCCTTTGATGATACCAACTTTCTAAATCAATTTTAGAGAATATTTAAGAACTATGTGATTCATCTTACATTTCATCTAATCAAGGAATGGGATGTCTATAGTTTACAATGATTTTGTTTTGCTGCATAACAATGAATGCACATTTTCCAAGTCCTATCCTTCTTTGGCCAAAGTAGTATAAGAACAACATATAAACTCATGCTTTCTCACATATTTCCCTTCTTTATGAGCTCTTTAACCTATCTTTGAAGTTCCTTTGTTTCCTTAAGGTTACTTCTCTACGCAGGTTAGTTTGGAATTGCTACTTTAAGTATAAAATCTAAAGCTTTTTTTATTAAAACATGATAACTATTGTTGTTTATTTCCTAAAGAGATTAATTATCTTTAGTAATGGGTAACAATTTAAGTAATTCATTTCTTCTAATTAACCAAATCAATCTATAATATCCATACTTTATCCCATTGGTAGTTATTGAACCCATATAATCTAAGATGGTTTCTTGGTGGAAGTCATAGCTCACTCTTTTAGCTATCCATAGAAATTGGTTTCATTGAAAAAAACCTCCTATAACATAAGAAATAATCAAAGTACATAAACTGTGCAAAAACTATATTTTGCTATATTCTTCTAATAATTAGGCATATGGACAACTAAGTGAGAAACCAATCAAATTACATCATTTAGACTATCAAACATGCATAAAATATTAAGTATGAGACAAAATAATATGCAAAACTTGGTTGTTATCATATACCATTAGGTATACAAATAGATAGTATACTGATATTTGTTAATACTTTATGAGATTAATAATTGGTTAGTAGTCAATACAATATTTGGTCAATTGGTTAGTATAATTTGAATGATAATCAATTGCTATTCCAAAAATTATACAATTTGATTTCTATTATAATAGGTTTAATTAAATTCAAACAAATTGTTACTTGAAACATTTATGAGAGTAACAAGTAAAAAGGACCCATTGACTAATCATTTGATTTATAAATTATTACTAATAACATCTATTTAATTTATTATAGTAATAATACATTTTACATATTTGAATAAAAAAATGACTGATTTGACTAAATAGTTTATTTAAATGCTAAATTTATTCATGTGGTCAAGGATAAATCAACCAATTACTAAAATTGAGTAAATTTAAAGCAAATGGTATTCAAATATTGTTGACTAATATTTTGTTACTATTTTTGGTTAATGTCACCAAAATGTTTCCATTTTGAGAAGGAAGCTTTATTAAAATGAATTCATGTGCTACTTCTTAAATCAATTAACTCTAAATGGGTATTCTATTACAGAGTATTTTAAGATTCATGTTGATGAAATTATTGATAAATTACACTAAAATTGACCATAAAAAATTGGTCAAATTTACAAATGGATATCCAAATTATAGATTGAAGGTCACTCATTATGTAAATTGGTTTGTAAGAGGTGTAGCTACTATCAATTACTAGTAACTCTAAATTGGTAACACTTTTCAAATGAAATTTGTCCCTAGTAAAATAGATTGTAATTTAGAATAATAATTAGATTAATTACAGTAGCAACTGATATTTAGAGTTATTTATTAATAGGTATTTTACTCACTTTCATAGGCAAATTTGTGGTCATTCATTTTGATGATATTTTAGTCTATAATAAAAACTTAAATGATCATATTGGGCATTTGTGATGTGTGCTAGATTTTTTGACAAAAGAAAGATTGTTTGATAACTTTGAAAAGTGTTGCTTTTGCACAAATCCAATTGTATATTTAGGGAATGTGGTTTCAACTAAAGAAATAGCCATCAATGAAGAGAATGTTAAGGCTATTAAATAATCACCATCACCTAAGAATATTTCTAAGTGCAAAGTTTTCACAATTGGCCTACTTTCTATAGGAGATTTGTCAATAATTTTAGTAGAATTGTTGCACGATTTACTGTAATTGTGAACAAAAGTGTAAGTTTTGTGTGGGGAAGTGGACAAGAGAGTGAATTTAATCTAATTAAGGAAAAATTAAGCTCTTTGCCATTATGTGCTTTTTCTAACTATGTTAAATCATTTGAAATTGAGTGTGATGCTTTAGGTATTGTTAGAGGGACTGTTTTGATGAAAGAGCAATAACCTATTGCATTCTTTAATGAAAAATTAAATAAGGTTGCACTTGATTATCCAAATTATGATAAGAAGTTGTTTGCATTAGTAAGTGCCTTAGAGTGATGGAAACACTACCTTTGGCCTAAGTAGTTCATGATCCATACAAACCATGAGTCATTGAAGCATTTAAGGAGACAAAGTGAGTTTAATAAATGATATGCTTAATGTGTGGTATTCCTTGATAGGTTTCCATATATGATCAAGTATAAGCAAGGAAAGGAAAGCATTTTGATTGATGAAATTAAATGAATTTAGTTTGCTAATGGTGTAATGATGTGCTTGTTGCTTGGAATATAATGTCTAAAGTAGGCACAATAGTTCAGGATCATTATGTGTGAATGAGTCCTTGTAATAAAAGCAAGATCATTCTTAGGAAAAAAAATAACATAATGGTCACATTATTCAACAATCAAACTATTCATTACCCATAAAAAATCAAATCAAAATCAATTAGTCATTTCCTTGATGGAATTCAATGGATTTACAGTACCAATGGTGTGTAAACCTCAACTGCATGAAAGGGTGACCAACACATTGAAAGGAGGATTGAGCAATAAATAAATCAAGCCAATAAAATGCAAAGGAATGTTGTTTTTAAACCTAGTGATTGGGTTTGGGTGCATATGTGCAAGGAGTGATTGCATTCCAAGTGATTGCAAGGATTAATGACAAAGCCTACAAATTGGAACTTCTTGGTTAGTATAATGATAATGCTAATTTTTATGGTTTTGATCTTTCTTCTTTTAATTTAGGTTACAATTTGAAGATAAATCATTTTGAGGTGAGGAGAAATGATGGGAATCTAGTTAGCACATGCAATGATCCATTACACATACATAAAGATCTAATAACAATAGCTAAAGGGATGCAAGAACTTAGAAATGGGCTTATTGAAGTTATTTGGGCTAAAAGCCATGCACAAAAAAAGGATCAATGTTTAGAGGAACATCAAGCCTTAATAAACTTCATACAAGTTCAATGGTAGCTTATTTTAGGAGTTTTGGTTGAATTCTATACTTGGCCTAATACCTTGTTTCTTTGGAATGCCATGCATGTTATTTAGTTATTTTACATTTGCAATGGGATAAAAAATGTTTCAATTTAAGCCCAATCCTTTAATAAATAGTTTATTAGGAAAGTTAGTTGTTTTCTATTCTATTATGGATTTATTTTTCTAATTTCAACTCTATATTAAGGCTTATAACCCTTTTTTGTGGGTAGCTAATTGATTTTTAAAAAATTTGAGACATTTCTCATTGGTTCCTTTAAGCATATTAGCTTAAGGTTATAACTATTTTTTCTTGTTATCATAAGAGAATATTAGCTCTCATTAGCAAGGATATAAAATTATCCATATTAGGATGGTTCAACTAGCTTTAAAATCTACTACAAGATTAGGTTTAAATAGTTCAACTATAATTTTTGTTAGGGATAAGAGACATAATTGTTTTCATGACTCCTTATTAAAAGTAATTGAATCAAGTTTAAGTGAAGGACCTATATGGTTCTTATGTTTTCTTAATTTTACATTATCATTAATAGATCTTAATTTAATGCATGCTTTATGCCTAGATATTAAAACAAATATATTTGATATGATTCCTACATCTAAAACTTTGATTCTTATTTATAGAATCCATTATTAGGTTATAAACACCATAGATCCTACTATAAAAGAAATACCTTCTAGGTATGCTGATAAAGGAACTACTACCTTGTTTATAACTAAGAGATCTAGAGCTAATGCTATGGTTCCTAGAACCATAACATGGGATTAGGTTAAATTACCTAAAAATTGGACTTTAGAAAAGGTAGTCAAACCTATTAAACAAGTAATTGAAAACTCAAAGAAGTTATAGAATATCAAGATGGATATCAAGATGGAAACGTTAAAATTTGATTTGCTCCACAAAAATGTGAGGTTAAACCTTGAAAATGGAAAAGATCTTAAAGATTTAAAACTAAGTAGATACTTTACTTATACTATTCCACTAACAGAGTTAGATGGAATTAGAAGGACAAGGGAACAATTTAGCCAACCATAATATAACATTGACTTTCCTCCCTCTACTTTTACCTCTATGGTCAGTAAACCATTATATCATATCTCGAGACCTAGATCTCACTCTTTATCTAATATTGGTTAATATGATGAAGACTGGAATATTTATTTCTTACTACCTATAATAAGGTTGAAGTGAGCTAAAGAGTTATTTTACTCTCTTAAAATTGTGCTAAAAAGAAAAGGATTTTTTTATGACCTTTACTCCTATTCTGCAAGAGCAATGGTCATGAAGTCATAAAAAACATATTGCCAAGATGGTTGAGACATGCTTATGACAATGAATATAATGCTTAGTATAGACATTAAAGTTAATTTCATGATCATATTATGTGAATTGGTCCTTATGACAAGTGGAGAATCCATGTTAGTAAGAAATGAAAAAATGATGTACTTCTTCAAGAATTAAACCATTCAATACTAGGAAAAGCTAATCCAAATGCATTACTCTATACCTTGATGAAATTTAATGCATTCAAAGGGCCAAAGTTGTAAGGATAGCCTTGTCACAATGTATATAGTGTGTGGTGTAAGCAAAATGGTTAATTTTATAATTATTTCATATGAATGAGTCCTTGGAATGATAAAAGATACCATGTTACAAAGAAATAATGTGACAATTTAATCTTTTAGGAATTGAACCATTCAATACCTGTAAGAATAGCAAATTAGGATCAATGACTCTTTTGTTTAAATAAATTCAAGGGATTTAAAATGTTAAAGTTTTAAGGACAGCCTTGTCATAATGAAAGTAATATGTGGTGTAAACATATATGTTAATTTCATGATTATTTTGGTGTAAACAATTCCTTACGATGAAAGGAGAAACTGTGTTGGTATGAAATCAATGGGTCTCTTCTTTAGTTTTTAAACCATTCAATAGCTATAAGAAAAGCTAATGAGGATCAATGACTCCTTTGTTTGATTACTCTCAATGGATTTAGAGAACCATAGCTATAAGGACATGCTAGTCGCAATGAATATATTGTCTAATGATGATGTAAGATTTAATTTCATTCATAATCATATTGTGTAAATGAAACCATCCAATGAAAGGAGAGACCTCATAAGGAAGAAATGAAGTGACAATTTCATTCTTTTAAAATTAAACCATTCAAAACATATAAGGAAATCTAATCAAGATTAATGGTTACTTATTTTTTTGGTAATTCAATGCATTTAGGGTACCAAACAAAAGGAGTAAGGATGTTCTTGTCATGATGAATATAATGTTTGGTGTAGACACAAAAGTTATTTTCTTGATGATATTGTACAAATGAGCCCTTGCAACAATAATAGCACCTTGTTAGTAAGAAATGAAGTAATAATTTAATCCTTTAGGTATTAAACCTTTCAATACCTATAGGAAAAACTAATCAAAACTAGTCACTCTTTAGTTTGTTAAAATTCAATGGATTCAAAGTGCCAAATTTGTATGGACAACCATGTGACACTAAATATAATTTATGGTATGGAGACAAAAGTTAATTTCATGGTTATTTTGCATGAATGAGTCATTGTAATGAAAGGAGAAATTTTGTTAGTCAAAAATAAAGTGTCAATCTAATCCTTTAAGAATCAAACCATTCAATGCTAGTAAGAATAGTTAATCAAGATCAATAGCTACTTTTTTGATGGAATTCAATGGATTTAGAGTGCTAAATTTGTAAAGACAAGCTTGTAGTAATGAATAAATAATGTGGTGTAGATGCTAAAGTTAACTTAATGATCATTTTGTGTGAATGAGTCCATTAAATGATTTGAAATACCTTGTTAGTCATATATGAAATGATAACCTAATTCTTTAGGAATTGTATCATTCAATATTTATAAGAAATACCAATGATGATCATGAATCCTTTGTTTGATAGAATTTAATGGATTTAAAATGTTAAAGTTGTATGGACAACCTTGTCACAATGAATATAATGTGTGATGTAGACACAAGCATTAGTTTCTTGATTATTTTATGTGAATGAGTCTTTGTAATGAAAAGAGAAACTTTATTTGCTAGAAAAAAATGTCAACTTATCTTTTAGGAATTGAACCATTCAATATCATTTTGAATGGCTAATCAAGATCTTAATTCTTGTGTTCAATGGAATTTAATGGATTTAAAATACTAAAGGTGTAAGGACATGTTCATCACAATGAATATAGTATTTGGTATAGACACAAAAGTTAATTTCATGATCATTTTCAATGAATGAGTCCTTATAGCTAAAGGAAAAACATTTTGAGCATGAAATAAAGGGAAATTTTAGTTATTCTATAATTAAATCATTCAATTGCTGTATGAAAAATTAATAATGATCAATGACTCCTTTGTTCAATGGAATTCAATGAATTCAAAGTTGTAAAGATGTAAGGGCATGCTAGTCACAACGATTATAATATTGGGTGTTGACACAAAAGTTACTTTCATGTCAATTTTGCGTAAATGATTCCTTTGAAAGAAAGGAGAAACCTTGTTAGTAGAAAATGAAGAGACCATCATATTCTTTAGGAATTTAAACATTCAATACCTTTGGGAACTAATAGTGTATGAACATACTAGTTGCAATCAAAATAATGATTATTGTAGGAAAAAAGTTAATTTGATGATTATTTTATGTGAATGATTGCTTGAAATGAAAGAAAAATCCTTATTAGCAAGAAATAAAGTGACAATCTAATTCTTTTGGGATTGATCCATTAAATACTTGTCATAAAAGCTAATTTAAATAAATGACTCATTTGTTAGATAAAATTCAATGTATTTAGAGTGCTAAAGGTGTAAGGATGTGTAAGTCACAATTAATATAATGTAAGGAGTAAACTAATCTATTAAATACCTTATGACAAAAGAAGAAACCTTATTAGTAAAAAATGCACTAATCGTCTAATCATTTTGGAATTAAACCATTCAATTCCTTTAAGAAAAAGTAATAATATCAATGACTTGTTTGTTTAATGGAATTCAATGAATTTAGAAAGCCAAAGGTGTAAAAATGGGCTTATTAAGATAAATATAATATTTGGTTAAGAGACAAAAGTTAATTTCATGATCATTTTACACAAATGAGTCCTTGTAATCATTGGAGAAATCTTGTTAGTATGAAATGAAGTGATGGTTTGAAGTTAAAAGAATTGAATGATTCATAACATCTACTAAAAGCTAATCAAGAATAATGACACCTTTGTTTAATAGAATTTGAAAGATTCAGAGTACCAAATTTCTAATGATGGCTTTGTCACATTAGACATAATGTGTGGTGTAGGTGCAAAAGTTAATTTCATGATCATTTTGTGTGAATGAGTCTTTGTAACAAAAGGAGAAACCTTGTTAACAAGAAATGAATGATAGTCTTATTTTTCAAGAATTGAACTATTCCTATAAGAAAAAGTAATCAAGATCAATAACTCTATTGTTTCATCAAATTCAATGCATTGAGAGCAGCAAAGGTGTAAGGATGTGTTTGTCACAATGAAGATAATGTTTTTTTTTTTTTTTTATACACAAAAAGTAATTTCATGATTGTTTTGTGTAAATGAGTCCTTAGAACAAAAGGACAAACTTTGTCGTAAATAAATGAAGTGATGCTCTTATTATTTTGGAATTGAACCATATAATACCAGTAAGAAAAGCTAATTAAGAGTAATGTCCCCTTTGTTTGATAGAATTAATAGATTCAAAGTGCTAAAGGTTTAAGGTTGTGCTTGTAGGAATGAATATAATGTTTTTTGTTGAAATAAAATTTATTTCATGATCACTTTGTGTAAATGAGTCCTTGCAACGATAGGAGAAACCTTAGTGACAATCTAATCCATTATGAATTTAACCATTCAATATTTGTAAGGGAAGTTAATCAAGATCAATGACTCTTTTCTTTGATGGAATTCAAAGAATTTATAGAGTGCCAAAGTTTTAAGGGTGGTCTTGTCACATTGAATATAATGTGTGGTGTAGACACATAACTTAATTTCATTATCATTTTGTGTGAACAAGTCCCTACAATGATAAGAGAAATTTTGTTAGTAGGAAATGAAAGGGCAATATTTTCTTTTTTTTTTTCATTTTGAAATTAAACCATTCAATGCCTGTATAGAAAGCTAATACACATCAAAAAATCCTTTGTTTGATGGTATTTAATGGATTTAGAATGCTAGAGTTGTAAGGATGACCTCATTGCAATGAATATAATTTTATGTGGGAATGAGTCCTTGTAATGAAAGGAGAAACCTTGGTAGCAAGAAATGAAGTCATAGTCTTACACTTCAAGAATTAATCCATTCAATACCAATAAGATAAAGTAATCATGATAGTGACTCCTTTGTTTGATGGAATTCAATAAATTCAGAGTGCTAGATGTGTAACAAAGTGTTTGTCTACTTAATGATAGAAAAAAAAAAATACTAAGAAATAAATTCATGATCTAATCCTTTAGGAATTGAACCATTCAAAACCTATAAGAAAAGCTAATCAAGATCAATGACTCATTTGTTTGATAGAATTCAATGGATTTAAAGAGCCAATGTTGTAAAGAGGGCTTATCCACAAAGAATATAATATGTGCTGTAGACACCAAAGTTAATTTCATTATCATTTAGTGTCAATGAGTCCTTGGAATGAATGAAGAAACCTTGTTAATAGGGAAAAAAAAAAGGACTACCTCATCTTTTAGGAATCTGGTCATTCAATACCTATAGGAAACGCTAATCAAATTTATGGACTTTTTGGTTTGATGAAATTCAATGAACCCATGAGTTGTGTGATGATCTACACAGATCTACACAAATCTACACAAATCAAGCACCCTTCTAACATTGACTAGGTGTCTACTGAAGCCAGCTGCCAACAATGTTTCATTTCTTTTGGTCAAAAATAAAGTAAAAAAATGGTTAGAAAAAATTTTATGAATCTATTGTTTTAACATTGGTTCTCAATTTCATAAAGTTTTAAAAAAAAGTTAGATAGTCAATTTTTTTGGCCTTTTCTAAAAGAAAAACGAAAAAACAACAAAAAAAAAAAGGTGAAAAGAATACAATAATATGGAAAAAAAAAAATAATAAGAGAAGAAAATGTCTTATTGTTCAAAAAAGCATATTTGGTATGTTGAGCTTAGCTTGCAAAGCCCTCTTGCATATATTTAGGAACTCGTTTTTATCATCAACTAAGTTAAATATTGCTTATCAAAAGCAAAGCAATCATGTTTGAAAACCAGTTGCTCTACATCTCTTAATGAAAGCATTGGTTGATAATCAAATCTTTGAACATCCCAATGTTGATGTTAGAGTTGCAATTGCTTCATGCCTTAGTGAGATTTTAAGGATAAATACTCCAAACATTCTTTATCATGATGATTTAACAAATTATGTATTTCAGTTAATGGTTTATCTTTCAAGCATTTAAATGACTACACTAGTTGCTTATATGGCAAACATAGTTCAATTCTTAAATTTTTTAGAAGGGTGCAATCATATTATATGATGTTAAATTTTGAATAAGAAGCATTAATAGTTGAGATGTTCCAAAATTCTCTTAAAAATATTTAAAAATATCATCCATAGGAATTATTTATTTTTATAGGGAAATTATGACCATTTTGCTAGAGGAAAGTGTAGACATCTCTTCTAAGTTGATTACTTTGCTATTTAATAACGAGACAAAGAGCAATCTTGTTGCTTAAAATTTAGGGGAGAACATCCTTACTAATTGTTCTTCTGAAGTTTGACATTATCTTTCTCTTCTTCTTAAGGATGTCCCCAAAATATTTTAATCAAAATTGTTAGATGAATTATTAATGGGACAACAACATATATGAAGTTGCCTAAACAAGTTGATCTAGTGGATGAAAACATGGTCACTACTGAGCTTTCCACATTAGTTTCAAAAAAAATTTATGAACAATGGTAATTGATGCAAAAGTTAATTTCCTAATCATTTTGTCATAATGAGACATTGTAATGAATGGAGAAACCTTGATAGCAAAAAATGAATAGACGACCAAATTGTTGAGGAATTAAACCACTTACTATGTGTAAGAAAAGCTAATCACATCAATGACTTTGTTGTGTGATGAAATACAATTAATTTAAAGCATTAAAGGTGTAAGGATGTGCTTGTAGTAATGAATCTAATATTTGGTATATACACAAAAATTAATTTTAAAACCATTTTGCATGAATAAGTCCTTGTAAGAAAGGAGAAACCCTATTATTAAGAAATAATGTGACGGTCTCATCCTTTGGGATTTGAATTAATGAATATTAGTAAGAAATGTTGACCAATATTGATGACTCCTTTTTTGAAAAGGGTATAAGGTTTGGTGTAGATGTAATAGTTAATTTCATGATTATATTATGTGTATGCATCCTTGAAGTATTATAGAGACCATCCCATCCTTAAAGAATGAAACTATTAAATACCTATAAGAAAAGCTAATCAAGACCAATGACTCTTTTGGTTAATGAAATTTAATGGATTTACAGTATGAAAGGTGTAAGGATGTACTTATCGCAAAGACTATAATGTTTCATGTAGACACAAAAGTTAATTTCATAATCATTTTATGTCAATTAGTCATTGCAATGATAGAAGAAAACTAATTAGTAAGAAAGAAAGTGACATTCTTAATCTTCATGAATTGAATCATTCAATACCTTTAAGAAAAGCTATTCAAGATTAGTTACTCCTTTGTTTGATGGGATTCAAAGGATTCAAAATGCCAAAGATCTAAGGAATTAAGTCATTCAATACCTGTAAGAAAAGCTATTCAAGTTCAATGGCTCTTTTGTTTCAAGGATTTCATTTGATTCAAAGTATTAAAGGTCTAAAGATATGCTCGTTGCATAGAATATAATGTTTAATGTAGAGGTAAACATAATTGATTAACATTATAATTGGATTTATGTCACCATAAATTTACCAATCTAGATTAGCAACCACTATTGCATAAAAACTAATTATTAAGACTAATCTACTATTATGATTAAGTCCAATGACATATTTGAAATTTATGTATACTAATGTATCAAATCATAATTTAATGAGTATTCAATCCTTATTACTAACTCTTGGATAGATTAGACCATCATAGTTATTGCAACTAACTTACCATTGAGTTGATCAATGATCAACTTATTGGTCAATGAGCTCATCATAAGGCTAATGATCAATGACTAATGGTCATAGGCAATTGACTTTAGTAATAGTAAATCCATTGGTTATTATGTTAATTGATATTTGTACTAGAAATAGTGTCTAGAGTAACCTAATTGCTAATATTAGGGTTGAATAGATTTAGTACCCATTAAACAATTTTCCTATAATAGACAAATGATTGAAACCATTTAGTAACCAATTGATCAATTATTTAATGTAGTTACTTAATAGATGAATACTATTTGTAAATGAGTAACCAACCTGGAGTAACCCAAGGGTTTTATAGTAATATTTGAATGACCACAACATTAACTAATGTAAATAGATCATATTCTTGGTTATAATCATTTTGATTTGGTTTAATTTACTTAAAACAAATTAGTCAACCTAAGTAACCCCTAATTTTAGTATGATTTAATAGGTTTACATAGAACAAATGTTATTCTACCATTATCTAGTACTGGACCCTTTTTGTCAATTTGATTTAAATGGTCTAATTACCATTTGTTAATATCTCTACACTAGGTTATTAACTATCCAATCAATATGATTGGATCATATATGCTTAATGATGACAATATTATCCCATCGACCATGTTACATTTATATTACTATCATAAACCAAATAATAAAAAATGTTATCATAACCTCATTAACATTAACTGATCATTGACTAACTTAATCAAATGAATTGTGTAAAAGGTTAGATTGTAATAAAATCAAACATGTAATAGAAAAATTGATAAAGGATAATTATCAAAAAATGATTGATTTTAGAAACATTTTGAATTAACTATTATGTAAATTTAAGTAAATTAGAATCATTTGATGGATAGAGTAACAAATAACTAGTTTAAAATGTTAACAATAATAAAGTCCATAAATTTGTAAAGGTTACCTACAATTTGAATAACAACTTGATAGATTGGTTGGGTAATGATTACTTACAAAGATTTTTTTTGATCAAATTACATTACAAATATATTAATGGCAATAGGGTTAAATGATTGTAATGATCAATTACATAGATTTGGTAAATGATTGGTTAATGTTAATTCAAAATTAAGTGACATTTGAGTGTAAGTCTAGCCAATCATTTAAATAAATGATATTAAAACAAACCAAATGGATACAATTGGAATTAATAGTATGAATGACATTGAGTTTAAATTTAAATGGCAATGTTAATTTGAGTTTATACCAAAAAAAGTGACCATTTAGATGCATTTGGGTAAGTAATCTCAATGGTTACTCTATTTGACCAGTGACTGTTGGTATAGGGTAATGTTAATGAATTCAATGATAACATTTGGTTTGGTTACTTAATATTACTATACCTAGTTACCATTGGTAAACATCATTAGTTACCATCAGTAGTAATCTTCCTATCACCAATACCCAATAGTTACCCTCATATAATTTTGGGATCTCTAAACCTAATTTGTGACCTTAATTTCAAATTATATAACATTGGTAACCTAAAGATTAAATGTTAACCATTTGGATTGTCTATTTTAAACATAATTTATTAGAATTCAATAAATGTTGAAATCATTGATTACTTAAATGTTTACATTTACAGCACGTTGCAAATGTTGGCTACTCATTATTAGTAACCAATTTTTAACATATTTCAAAAATGTCTCCATCGCAATGTTTGTTCATTAACCCAATTGTAAGTATACTCAATTAGTTACTTAAGAAATTAAATGTTACTCAAATAGGTACAATCAGATTCTTGATCATAATATGTAATACTATATTGGTCCTGAATCACAACTTACATGTAATGATTGACACATTACTCTACTGGGACAATTGAATTTGGTAAGAATGATTAGTAACATTGGTTAGATAATAGCTAGGGTAACTATCAGTTGCTTGATCATTGTTTGGGTTACAATGGTTACCTCATCTATTAACATCATTTACTTGGATTAAATCAGTTGATTACCTATAATGTCAAACCATTAAATTGTTTTAATTTGATACTCCAACTTACAAGTAACCATATTCAACCTATAATTGATTACCTATTGACTATCAAACTATCATTTTAGTAATTTTTCTAAACAGACCTACAAATGATAATCCATGGTTACTAATAATAATCACCAAAAATGATGGTAAAGAAATTATGAATTAGATTACCCTTAAATTCAATTTGAGAATTTTTGAACCCAATTTGATACATCATGTCTACATAATGGTTCTAACCTAGGATCATGCACTATTCAATACGGTAATAACCTCATTTAAGTATTTGTTATGCAACTGGAATCTACATTAGTTTGATTTACCATTCGTATTTTCATTAAATGATCTCTAATGTTAGATGTAATAACACTTACTGAATCCTAGATTAGATCTAGTAACTAGTTACTAAAGAGGGTTTGTACAATTGCATTGGTAATTTAGACCAAAAATAGTGTTACATTAGTAATTTCTTATATCTCTAAAACTAATTTAAAGATTGGGTATCATGAAATTAGAATGAGGGAAGGTGATGAATGGAAAAAACCCTTTAAAACAAGGCATGATTTGTATGATTTTTTATTAGCTAATGTGCCTACTTTTAAGAGATTAATGAACCATGTTTTTCTCACTTTGATAGGCAGATTTGTGGTTGTTTATTTTGATGATATTTTAGTCTATAATAAAAACTTGAATGACCATATTGGGCATTTATGATATGTGCTAGATGTTTTAACAAAAGAATGATTATTTGATAACTTTGAGAAGTGTTGCTTTTGCACAAATTTGATTATATATTTAGGTAATGTGGTGTCAAATAAAGAAATAGACATTGCTTAAGAGAATGTTAAGGCTATTAAAGAATCACCAACACCTAAGAATATTTCTAAGTGCAAAGTTTTCATGATTTGCATGCTTTCTATAGGAGATTTATCAAGAATTTTAGTAAAATTGTTGCACCATTGACTGAAATTGTGAACTGAAGAGTAAGTTTTATGTGGGGAAGTGAACAAGAGAGTGAATTTAATCTAATTAAGGAAAAATTAGGCTCTTTGCCATTACATAATTTTTTTTATTATGATAAAATTTTTGAAATTGAGTGTGATGCTACAAGTATTGGCAAAGGGGCTGTTTTAATGAAAGAGCAATAACCTATTGCATTCTTTAATGAAAAATTAAATGATGTTGCACTTAATTATCCAACTTATGATAAGAAGTTGTATGCATTAGTAAGGGCCTTAGAGACATGGAAACACTACCTTTGGCCTAAGGAGTTCATGATCCATACTAACCATGAGTTGTTAAAGTATTTAAGGAGACAAGGTAAGTTTAATAAATGACACACTAAATGTGTGGTATTCCTAGATATGTTTCCATATGTGATCAAGTATAAGCAAGGAAAGGAAAGCATTTTGTTTGATGAAATTAAATGAATTTAGTTAGCCAATAGTGTAACAATGTGCTTGTTGCTTTGAATATAATGTCTAAAGTAGGCATAATAGTTAATTTCCATATCATTATGTGTGAATGAGTCCATGTATTAAAAGCAAGAGCCTTCTTAGTGAAAAATAGTTTAACAGTCTCATTCAACAATCAAACCATTCATCACCCATAAGAGAAGCAAGTCAAAATCAACTAGTCATTTCCATGATGAATTCAATGGATTCAGAGTACCAATGGTGTGTAGATATCAATCCCATGAAAGAGTGCACTAACACAAAAAGGAGGATTGATCAATAAACAAATCAATCCAATAAAAGGCAAAGGAAAATCGTTTTTGAACCTAGTGATTGGGTTTGGTTACATATGTACAAGGAGTGATTCCCTACAAAAAGGCATTCAAAGTTGCAACTAAAAGGAGATGGACCATTCCAAGTGATTGTAGGGATTGATGACATAGCCTACAAATTGGAACTTCCTGGTTAGTATAATGACAATGCTATTTTTAATGGTTTTAATCTTTCTTCTTTTGATTTAGGTTACAATTTGAAGACAAATCCTTTTGAGGAGAGAAGAAATGATGGGAATCAAGTTAGCACATCCAATGATTGATTGCACATGCATGAAGATCTAATAACATTAGTTAAAGGGATGTAAGAACTTAGAAATGGGCTTATTAAAGTTATTTGGGTTAAAGTAATGCACAAAAAAAGGACCAAAGCTTAGAGGAACGTCAAGCCTTAATAAACTTCATGCAACTTCAATGATAGCTTATTTTAGGAGTTTTGGTTGAATTTTGTACTTTTCCTACTACCTTGTTTCTTTGGAAGGCCATGCATGTTATTTAGTTATTTTACATTTGTAATGGAATAAACAATGTTTCAATTTAAGCCCAATCCTTCAATAAATAGTTTATTAGGCAAGTTTGTTTTTGTTGTTTTATATTCTGTTTTGGATTTACTATTCTATTTTCAACTCTATATAAAGGCTTATAACCCTTTTTTATGGGTAGCCAATTGATTTTTAAAATATTTGAGATATTTCTCTTTGGTTCTTTTGAGCATATTAGTTCAATGTTATAGCTACTTGTTATCATAAGAGAATATTGGCTCTCATCAGGAAGGATATAAATTTATCCATATTAAGATGGTTCAAGTAGCTTTAAAATCTACTACAAGATTGGGTTTAAATAACTCAAATATAACTTATGTTAGGGATAAGAGATAATTATTTTCATGACTCCTTATTAAAAGTAATTAAATTAAGTTTAAGTAAAGGACCATTATGGTTCTCATGTCTTCTTAATTTCACATTATCATTATCATATGCTAATTTAATGCATGGTTTATGCTTGGATATTAAAACAAAAAGATTTGATATGATTGCTACATCAAAACTTTGATTCTTATTTATAGAATCCATTAAAAGGTTATAAAACCATTGTTCTTAGTATAAAAGAAATACTTTCAAGGTATGTTGATAAAGGAACTACTACCTTGTTTTTGACTAAGAGATCTATAACTAATGCTATGGTTCCTAGAACCATAACATGGTATTAGGTTAAATTACCTCAAAATTGGACTTTAGAAAAGGCAGTCAAACTTGTTAAACAAGTAATTGAAAACTTGAAGAAGTTATTGAATATTAAGATGGAGATGTCAAGATTTGATTTACTCCATAAAAGTGTGAGGTTAAACCTTGAAAAAGAAAAAGATCTTAAAGATTTAAAACCAAGTAGATACTCTACTTCTTCTATTCCATTAATAAAGTTAGATGGAATTAAAAGGACAAGGGAACAATTTAGTCAACCATAAAATAACATTGATTTTCCTCCCTTTACTTTTGCCTCTATGGTTAGTGAACCACTATATATCAGACCTCGAGACCTAGATCTCCCACTTTATCTGATATCAGTTATTATAATGAAGACTTACTACCAATAATGAGGTTAGAGAACAAGCTAAAGAGTTATTTTACTCTCTTAAAAATGTGCTAAAAGGAAAATGGTTTTTATGACCTTTACTCCTATTCTGCAAGAGTAATGGTCATGAAGTCATAAAAAATATATTACCAAGATGTTTGAGACGTGCTTGTGACATTAAATATAATGTTTGGCATAGACATTAAAGTTAATTTCATGATCATAGTATGTGAATTGGTCCTCATAACAAATGGGGAATCCATGTTAGTAAGAAATGAAAAGGCGATCTACTTCTTCTAGAATTAAGCCATTTAATACTAGGAAAAGCTAATCTAAATCCATTACTCTATACCATGATGAAATTTAATGCATTAAAAGGACCAAAGTTGTAAGGATAGCCTTGTCACAATGTATATAATGTGTGGTGCAAGCAAAAAGGTTAATTTTGTAACCATTTCATATGAACGAGTCCTTATAGTGATAAGATATACCATGTTACTAAGTAATGATGTGACAATTTAATCTTTTAGGAATTGAACCATTCAATACCTGTAAGAACAACAAATCAGGATCAATGACTCTCTTGTTTAATTGAATTCAAGGGATTTAGAGTGTTAAGGTTTTAAGGACAGCCTTGTTGTTATGAAAATAATGTGTGGTGTAAATATAAAGGTTAATTTCATGATTATTTTTTGTAAACAAGTCCTTATGATGAAAGGAGAAACTATGGTGGTAAGAAATCAATGGATGGTCTCTTCTTTAGGATTTAAACCATTTAATAGCTATAAGAAAAGCTAATGAGGATTAGTGACTCCTTTGTTTGATTACATTCAATGGATTTAGAGAACCATAGTTGTAAGGACATGCTAGTCGTAGTGAATATATTGTCTAATCAAGATGTAAAAGTTAATTTCAATCACAATCATTTAGTGTAAATGAAACCATCCAATGAAAGGAGAAACCTTGTAAGGAAGAAATGAAGTGACAATTTCATTCTTATAGAATTAAACCATTTAAGATGTATAAGGAAATTTAACCAAGATTAATGGTTACTTTTTTAAGGTAGTTCAATGCATTTAGGATACCAAACAACAGGAGTAAAGATGTGCTTGTCATGATGAATATAGTGTTTGATGTAGACACAAAAGTTATTTTCTTAAACATATTGTGTGAATAAGCCCTTGCAACAATAATAGCACCTTGTTAGTAAGAAATGAAGTAACAACTTAATCCTTTAGGTATTAAACCTTTCAATGCTTGTGGGAAAAACTAAACCAAATTAGTAACTCTTTAGTTGATGAAATTCAATGGATTTAAAGTGCCAAATTTGTAAGGACAACCATGTCACACTGAATATAATGTATGGTATGGATGCAAAAGTTAATTTCATGGTTATTTTGCATGAATGAGTCATTGTAATGAAAGGAGAAATCTTGTTAGTCAAAAATAAAATGAAGTCAATCTAATCCTATAAGAATTAAACCATTCAATGCTAGTAAGAAAAGTTAATCAAGATCAATGGCTTCTCTTTTGGTGGAATTCAATGGATTTAGAGTGCTAAATTTGTAAAGACAAGCTTGTAGTAATGAATAAAGAGTGTGGTGTAGACACCAAAGTTAATTTAATGATCATTTTGTCTAAATGAGTCCATTAAATGTTTTAAGACACCTTGTTAGTCAATAATGAAATGACTGCCTAATTCTTCAAGAATTGAATCATTCAATATCTATAAGAAATACCAATGATGATCAATGAATCCTTTGATTGATAGAATTTAATGGATTAAAGTGTTAAAGTTGTATGGATAACCTTGTCATAATGAATTTAATGTGTGATGTAGACACAAACATTAGTTTCTTGATTATTTTATGTGAATGAGTCTTTGTAATGAAAAGAGAAACCTTATTTGCTGGAAAAGAAGGTCAACTTACCATTTAGGAATTAAACCATTCAATATCATTTTAAATAGCTAATCAAGATCTTGATTCCTATGTTCAGTGGAATTCAATGGATTTAGAGTACTAAAGGTGTAAGGACATGTTTGTCACAATGAATGTAGTATTTGGTATAGACACAAAAGTTAATTTCATGATTATTTTGTGTGAATGAATCCTTATAACTAAAAGAAAAACATTTTTAAGCATGAAATAAAGGGGCAGTCTAGTTATTCTATAATTGAACCATTCAATTGCTGTATGAAAAAATAATATTGATCAATGACTCCTTTGTTTAAAGGAATTCAATGGATTCAATGTTGTAAAGATGTAAGGGCAATCTAGTCACAATGATTATAATATTTGGTGTAGACACAAAAGTTACTTTCATGTCCATTTTGTGTAAATGATTCCTCTGAATGAAAGGAGAAAGCTTGTTAGTAGAAAATGAAGAGACCATCTTGTTCTTTAGGAATTTAAACATTCAATACCTTTAGGAACTAATAGTGTCTAGATGTACTAGTTGCAATCAAAATAATGTTTGTTGTAGACATAAAAATTAATTTGATGATTATTTTATATGAATGAGTTCTTACGATGAAAAAAGAATCCTTATTAGTAAGAAATAAAGTGACAATCTAATTCTTTTAGGAATGATCCACTAAATACTTGTCTAAAAGTCTAATTTAAATAAATGTCTCATTTGTTTGATAAAATTAAATGTATTTAGAGTACTAAAGGTGTAAGGATGTGCAACTCTTAATAAATATAATGTATAGAGTAAACTAATCTAATGAAGATAATGTTTGTTTGTTTTATACACAAAAGATAATTTCATGATTGTTTTGTGTAAATAAGTTTTTGCAACAAAAGGAGAAACTTTGTTGTAAATAATGAAGTGATGATGCTATTATTTTGGAATTGAACCATATAATACCAACAAGAAAAGGTAATTAATAGTAATGTCCCCTTTGTTTGATAGAATCAATAGATTCAAAGTGCTAAAGGTTAAGGATGTGCTTGTAGGAATGAATATAATGTTTGTTGTTGAAATAAAATTTATTTCTTGATCACATTATGTAAATGAGTCCTTGCAACAATAGGAGAAACCTTATTAATAAGAAAGTGATGATCTAATCCAATAGGAATTCAACCATTCAATATTTTAAAGGGAAGTTAATCAAAATCAATGACTCTTTTTTTGATGGAATTCAAAGAATTCAAAGTGCCAAATTCAATATTTGTCACATTGAATATAATGTGTGGTGTAGACACACAACTTAATTTCTTGATCATTTTGTGTGAATGAGTTCCTACAATGAAAGGAGAAACTTTGTTAGCAAGACATGAAGGGGCAGTCCATTTTTTTTCTTTTCATTTTGGAATTAAACCATTCAATACCTATATGAAAAGCTAATCAACATCAATAACTCCTTTGTTTAATGGTATTTAATGGATTCAAAGTGCTAGAGTTGTAAGGCTAACCTTGTTGCAATGAATATAATTTTATGTATGAATGAGTCCTTGTAACAAAAGGAGAACCTTGTTAGGAAGAAATGAAGTGATAGTCATATGCTTTAAGAATTAATCCATTCAATACCTATAAGATAAAGTAATCATGATTAGTGACTCCTTTGTTTGATGGAATTCAATAGATTTAGAGTGCTAGATGTGTAATGAAGTGTTTGCTACAATGAATGTAATGATTGGTGTAGACATAAAAGTTAATTTCATGAAAATTTTGTGAACAAGTTCTTGCAATAAAAAACAAAACCTTGTCAGTAGACAACAATGTGACTATTTAATCCTTCAAGAATTAAATCATTCAATATCAATAATAAAAGCTAATCAAATTTACTGACTCATATGCTTGATGGAATTCAATGGATTTAGAGGACCAAAGGAGTAAAAATGTGTATGTTGCAATGAATATATTGTTGAGCCTAAAAACAAAAGTTAGTTACATAATTATTTAGTGTGAATGGGTCAATGCAAAGAAATCTTATTAGTAAAAAATGATGGTCTAATCTTTCTAGATGCAAACCATTTAATACTTGTAAAAAATGCTAACCAATATCAATGACACTTGCTTGATGGAATTCAACAAATTCAAAATACCAAAGGTATAAGAACATGGTAGTTGCAATGAATATATTGTTTGGTGAGACACAAAAATTACTTTTCATGATCATTATGTGTGAACGAGTCCTTATAATGACAGAAAAAATAATTTTACTAAGAAATGAAGTGGTGATCTAATCCTTTAGGAATTAAACCATTCAAAACCTATAAGAAAAGCTAATCAAAACCAATGACTCATTTGTTTGATAGAATTCAATGGATTTAAAGAGCCAATGTTATAAAGAGGGCTTAGCCACAAAGAATATAATATGTGTCGTAGACACCAAAGTTAATTTCATTATCATTTAGTGATAAAGAGTCCTTGGAACGAATGAAGAAACCTTGTTAACATGAAATAAAAGGATGATCACATCTTTTAGGAATCTAGCCATTCAATACCTATAAGAACAACTAATCAAATTTATTGACTTTTTTGTTTGATGAAATTCAATGAACCCATAAGCTGTGTGTTGATCTAAACAAATCTAGATCACTAAAAGTCATTGGACTATTGCCACTTAGCCACACCACTACTCATCTCTGACAACTGAGACTAATCCAAGAAGGGGTTTAAGCCTCTAATTTTTCCTTCTTCACCATTGACATGCCTATTCTCATCCTCAACATTGTTGTTCCTCCACCTTAAGGCTACTACTCCATCACATGTCCATTTTGGTGTCACTGCCAATCCATCATGCAACATTATCTAACGGAACTTGTATTGTTGGAATTGCTGTCCTTAGCCCTATCACCTCCAATCTCAAGCACCCTTCTGACATTAACTAAGTGTCTGCTGAAGCTAGCCACCAACAATGTTTCATTTCTTTTGGTCAAGAATAAAGTTAAAATGGGTTAGAAAAAATTTTGTTAACCTATTTTTTTAGCATTGGGTCTCAATTTCATAAAGTAAAAAAAAAAAAAGGTTAATTAGTCATTTTTTAGTCTTTTCTAAAAGAAAAGCAAAAGGCAACAAAAAAAAAAGGTGAAAAGAATATGACAATGTAGAAAAAAAAAAAAAAAAATAGCTTATTCTTTAAAAACACATATTTGGTATGCTGAGCTTAGCTTGCAAAGCCTAACTACATATATTTAGGAACTCAATTTTATTCTCAACCAAGTTAAATATTGCTTGTAGGGAGTAAAGCAATAATGTTTGAAACCAGTTGCTCTATACCCATTAATGAAAGCATTGGTTAATAATCCTCTTTGAACATCCCAATGTTGATGTCAGAGTTGCAATTACTTCATGCCTTAGTGAGATTACAAGGATAACTACTCCAAACATTCTTTGTCATGATGATTTAATGAATGATGTATTTCAATTGATTATTTATCTTTCAAGCATTTAGATGACTACACTAGTTGCTTATATGGCAAACATAGTTCAATTCTAAAATTTCTTAAAAGGGTTTGATCATATTATATGATGTTAAATTTTGAATACAATGCATTAATAGTTGAGATGTTCCAAAATTTTCTCAAACCTATTAGAGATTATCATCCATAGGAAGTGTTTATTTTTATAGAGAAATTATGACCATTTTGCTAGAGGAAAGTGTAGAGATCTCTTCTAAGTTGATTACTCTGCTATTTGATAGTGAGACAAAAAGCAATCTTGTTACTTAAGAATTAGGGGAGAATATCCTTACTAATTGTTCTTTTGAAGTTTGACATTATCTTTCTCTTCTTATTAGGGATGTCCTTGAAATATTGCTATCAAAATTGTTAGAAGAAGTAGATTAGATTATTAATGGGACAACAACATATATGAAGTTGCCTAAACAAGTTGATCTAATGGATGAAAACATGGTCATTACTGAGCTTTCCACATTAGTTGAAGAAAAATTTATGAATGATGGTGTTACAAAGGTAAATGAAACAATTGATGTTTTTATTTCCCCTAAGTTTCAACTCTTAACTTTTCCAATTGTTAATGGTGTTTGCTATGTTCATACCAAAGTTGACAACTAAAGATCAATTTTTTATAGCACAACACTAGTTGTTTATCATTCTCTAACACTTCAAAAATCAAGGTTGAATTTTTTTCAACCAAAGGAGAATGATGAAAAATAAAGAAGAAGAATTTCTATTATTTAGAAATTTATTATTCTCTTGTATTTTAAATTTTATTAGATTAGATATTCTACTATTATGAAATATTGTATTTTACTCTCTAAGACTATTATATTATTTAGCATAGATATTATCCAATTTTCTAATTAGTTTTAGTATTTCTTATTTAGTTTATTAAGTTACCTCTATCACTATATAATGATGACCTAGTGTTATTTCTTAAGCAAACCTATCATGAATATTGAATTAATATAGAGTATTGATTTTAATTGTCAAGTGGAATCATATGTTTTTCTCTTGCTCTATCTTTTAGTTTGTCCTACATTATGGGAAATTGACTTCAATGCAAAGATGCAATCCAAATAAGCCTTAAGAACAAATTGTTGCTTAATTCCATGAAGGACTAAACAAAGAAATAGCTCATGTGGTGGAATTATAACCCTTCTTCACTCTTGAAGATGTGATCAAGTTAAAATCAAAGGTTAAGAAGTTGCTCAAGGATCCAAAAAAGCACCTTAGAGATACAAGGCAGAAGGCATTCATGATATAGGGTAGGATGCACTCACCACTCTTAAGAAATCCACTCAAGAGTTATAAACATACTAAGGTTAAGTCACTACTCAATGGAATCCACCATGGAGGTATAAAACTTCAAAGAAAATTCTTTAAATCCATCAACATAAGAGTTTAATTACTCACCAAAGTCTATCTTGAACAAAATAAAATGAAAAACTTAAATTTAAGGTTTGGAACATCCCTCTAAGCATAGGAAAATGGGGCAATAACTTAGTATAATTGTACTAACCATCATAATAACTTCCAAGAGTCCACTTAACTAGCAATTTAATGCTAATCTTGACTTTAATTATTTTGTCTACTAATAAAGGAAAACTTGACTCTTGATGATTTTGGATTCATGTGAAACTAGAGATTTAGAGCTTTAAATGACTACTCATGAGCCACCATTGGGCTTGGGTTGAATTTCTAGCAATTGGAACAAGTTTGACATGCATTCTCCTCTCCTAATAACAAAATGAGCATTTTTTTTTTTTGTGCTTGGCCAAATCTTGAGTTGATTTTTGATTTTCTTAATGAGATGCTCCCACATTAGACTTTAAATTTGAATAATAGTTAAGATAGAAAATGAATTACTCAAATTAGTCTTTTTTTAAAAAAAATTCAAATGGGGTTTATTTTACTTTTTGGTGAATTTAGAGTAACCTTTTACTAAAATTGTAGAAATTATATTAAAAGATTTTAAATTTGAAAAATATTTGGTTTGATTTAAGTAACTATTAAAATTTAAGATCTTGTATTCAAAAATGTCACCTTTTTCATTTCATGAATGTTGTTTAACTTATTCCTTAAATTGTGTAAAGAATATAAATAGAATTTAAATTTGAATAATAGTTAGAATAAAAATATAATTATTTAAATTGGTTATTTTTTATTCAAATACGATCTATTTTAATTTTTGATAAATTTGGAGTATTCTTTTATTTATATTGGAAAAATTAAAATAAAAGACTTTAAATTTGAATAATATTTGAATTGATTTATGCAATCACTTTATAGTACCACAAATTACCAATTTAAGAAAAATGAAATTTGGTTAAATTACTTTTTGACTACAAAAACCCAAATTTGTCTCAAATCAAATGCCATCAACCAAATTTTGACCATTCAAGACTAGTCAAGAATCTGATATTATTATCCAATATGGTTAGTTAATTATTATCAACAAATTACATTGAATAAGCAAAAATTCATTTGGCAACTCCCAATAAATGAATTAAATCTACTGGTTATTCATTTTAATTTGATCCTCAAGTTAAAATTCAAGATTAATAATTTAAAATAATATTTTTATTTGGCATTATTAGAAAGATAACCTATTAACTATAGATTATTATTTACTAGGTTATTACGGTTAGTAAAACCCATATTTCAAGGTTAACATTCACTTATTGCTACAAAAAAAAAAAAGGGTTATTCAACTAAGGCTTATGAATATGAATATTAAGATTTACTTACATTGGATGGACAATTTAATGGGTCATCTTTACATTAAATTGAAATCTCAAATAAATTCATTACATCAAATTACTTTATATTTGAATAATAGAGTAACCCTATTGATTGGTACCAAGTTAAACACTAATTTGCTCATTTAATTAATGATTACATTAATTAACCAACTTAATTAGGTAAAATGATCACTTTCAATAATCAACTGGTTGGAGTAACCTAATTAAATATCAAACAAAATGTTGATTCAAGTAGTTTTAATGGATGAATTTTTAATGTACAAATCCCTTGTGTATATTTATTTGTATACATTTGGATTGATTAATAACCAATAGATAGTAATATCCTACCTAATTATCCAAACTAGATGTGCAAATTTCTATTACTAAAATAAGGTCACTTAAGTATTTCACTCTAATTTATGGTTTTCTTACTAAGCTGTTATTTTTTTTTAATATAATGGCTACCTTGGAGTAAACCTAATCTATTACCCTAGTTTTGGTAACTAATTAATTGATCAATTCATTACTCTAAAAAATGTTAGTTAAAAATGTCTTCTTTTACTTTAATGAATGTTGATTAATCTATTACTTAAACTAAGTAAATCACATTTAGAAACTATGTTTATTAAGTTTTGATGGTCAGTCAAGTATTTAAGGTCTTGCATAACCTATTTGTAAAAGCTATGAATATCTAGATTTAAGTTGAATATTAATTGAATTCAAATGTGATCATTTTTTTTTTGGTGAATTTAAAGTAACTTTTTACTAAACTTGAAGATGTTCAATTTAAATAATGGTTAAATTAAAAATTACAATTACTCAATTGGGCTTTTTTTTTTAATTCAAATAGTGTTTCTTTTACTTTTCAGTCAATCTAGTGTAACTTTTTGCAAGAATTATAGAAATTATAATAAAAAATTTTAAATTTAAATAACATTTGGTTTGATTTAAGAACTAAAATATGGAGTTTTGTAATGAAAATGACAATTTATTTTCCTTTCATGAATGTTGACTACCAAGTTATTAAAATTGTATAAATAACATAAAAAAAAATTAAATTTGAATAATACATAAAATAAAATATGCAATCACTTAAATCAATCATTTTTATTTAAATATAATTTATTTTATTTTTTAATAAATAGAGTGACTTTTATTGAAATTGTGGAAATTATGAGAAAAGATTATAAATTTAAATAACTTTTAGTTTGATTTAAACAGTCATTAAAATATAGGGTTTTGTATTTAAAAATGTCATTTTTTACTTTATATAAATGTTAAGTAACTTAATGTTTAAATTGTATAAATTATGTAAAAAAAAAAAAGGATAAATTTGAATAATGGTTTGAATAGAAAATTCAATTACTCAAATCCATCATTTATCTTTTATTCAAATAGAGCATGTTTTACATTTTGGTGAATTTAAAATAACCATTTAGTGAAATTGTAGAAATTACATCAAAAGATTTTACATTTAAAACATTTAGATTAATTTATATAGTTAATAAAATCTTGTGTTTTGCATTCAAAAATATTTTTTTTATTTTTTCATAAATGTTGAGTAACCTAATACTTAAATAATATGAGTTACATAAAAAGACATTAATTTGAATAATGTTTATATGGGAAATTGTAATTACTCAAATCAATCATGTTTTATTAAAAAAGTTTATTTTTCTTTTTAGTGAATTTGGAGTAACTTTTTACAAAAATTAAAGAAATTATAATAAAAGATTATAAATTTAAATAATATTTGATTTAATTGTAGTTATTAAAATTTGAGATTTTTATTCAATAATGACAATTTGTATTTTTCATAAATGTTGACTAGCCTATTAATGAAAAGAATTTCAATTTGAATAATGTTTAAAATAAAAAATGTAATTACTTAAATTAATTATTTTTTTATTCAAATATAATCTATTTTATTTTTTGATAAATTTAAAGTAATATTTTACTCATATTATAGAAATTATAATAAATAATTATAAATTTGAATAACGTTTGATTTATTTTAAGTTATTATTGGAATTTAGGATTTTGTATTCAAAAATATCTCTTTTTTTTCACTTTTTATGAATGTGGAGTAACCTAATACATAAATTAAGAAACACTAAATTTGAACAACAATTTAAATAGAAAATGTAATTACTTAATTTGATTTTTTTAATTAAAATAGAGTATATTTTACATTTTGATGAAATTAAAGTAACTTTTTACTAAAACTATAGAAATTATAATAAAAGATTATAAATTTGAATAACATTTGGTTTAATTTAAATAATTATTAGAGTATGACAATTGTATTCAAAAATGTTATCTTTTACTTGTAATGAATATTAATTAAATTATTATTCAAATTTAATAAATAACATGAAAATGATTTAAATTTAAATCAGTTTTAGAATAAAAAATATAATCACTTAAATAAGTCATTTTTTATTCAAATATAATTTATTTTACATTTTGGTGAATTTAAAGTAACCTTTTATTGAAATTATAGAAATTATAATAAAAGATTTCAAATTTAAATGACACTTGGTTTAATTCATGTAGTTACTAAAATCTAACGTTTTGTATTAAAAATGTTATTCTTTGCTTTTTATGAAAGTTAACAAACTTATTACTTAAATTGATGAATGACATAAAAGGAATTTAAATTTAAATAATAGTTAATATAAAGAATGAAATTACTTAAATTAATTATTTTTAATTTAAATATAATTAATTTTACATTTTGGTGAATTTGAAGAAACGTTTTATAAAAATTGTAGAAATTACCATGAAAGACTTTAAATTTAAAAAACATTTGGATTGATTAATGTGGTTACTAAAATATTGAGTTTTGTATTTGAAAATGTTGATTTTACATTTTCATGAATACTGAGTAATCTAATACTTAAATTATATAAATTATGTAAAAAATGTTATGTTTAAATAATGGTTAGATTAGAAAATACAATTATTCAAATCAATCATTTTTGATTTAAGTATGATTTATTTTACTTTTTTGTGAATTTAGAGTAACTTTTTATTAAAATTATAAAAATTACAATAAAAAATTATAAATTTGAATAATATTTGATTTGATTTATATAACTATTAAAATCTTGGGTTATGTATGGAAAAATGTCATTTTTAATTTTTCATGATGTTAACTAATCTATTTTTTAAATTGTATAAATGATATAAAAATAATTTAAATTTAAATAATAGTTAAAATAGAAAATATAATTATTTAAATCAGTTAATTTTTATTCAAACAGATCAATTTTACTTTATAGTAAATTGGGAATAACTTTATAAAAAAATTACAGAAATTACTATAAACAACTTTAAGTTTAAAAAACATTTGGATCCAAAAATTAGTCCTTCTTTTATTTAAATAGAATCTCTTTTACTTTTTGGTGAATTTGAAGTATACTTTTACTATTGTAAAAATTATAATAAAAAATTATAAATTTTAATAACATTTAATTTAATTTAAATAACAACTAAAATTTAGAGTTTTGTATTCAAAAATAACTTTCATTTTTTAATTTTCATGAATATTAATTAACTTGTTCTTAATATGGTATAAATAAATTAAAAAAAAATGGTTAGATTAGAAAATGTAATTATTCAAATCAATCATTTTTTTATTTAAGTATGATTTATTTTACTTTTTTTTTGAATTTAGAGTAACTTTTTATTAAAATTATAAAAATTACAATAAAAAAATCATAAATTTCAATAATATTTGATTTGATTTATATAACTATTAAAATCTTGGGTTATGTATTGAAAAATGTCATTTTTAATTTTTCATGATGTTAACTAATCTATTTTTTAAATTGTATAAATGATATAAAAATAATTTAAATTTAAATAATAGTTAAAATAGAAAATATAATTATTTAAATCAGTTAATTTTTATTCAAATAGATCAATTTTACTTTATAGTAAATTGGGAATAACTTTATAAAAAAATTACAGAAATTACTATAAACAACTTTAAGTTTAAAAAACATTTGGATCCAAAAATTAGTCCTTCTTTTATTTAAATAGAATCTCTTTTACTTTTTGGTGAATTTGAAGTATACTTTTACTATTGTAAAAATTATAATAAAAAATTATAAATTTTAATAACATTTAATTTAATTTAAATAACAACTAAAATTTAGAGTTTTGTATTCAAAAATAACTTTCATTTTTTAATTTTCATGAATATTAATTAACTTGTTCTTAATATGGTATAAATAAATTAAAAAAATTAATTTTGAATAAAATTTAGAATAAAAAAATACAATCACTTAAATCATTTACTTTTTATTCAAATATGATCAATTTTATTTTGTGGTGAATTTCAAGTAATTTTTTAATAGAATTGCAGTAATTATTGTAAAATACTTTAAATTTGAAAAATTTTTGAATTGATTAATGTGGTTACTAAAATCATTTATTTTGTGTTTAAAAATATTATTATTATTATTATTTATAAATATTAAGTAATCTAATACTTAAATTATATAAATTACGTAAAAATATATTAAATTTAAATAATGATTAGATTGAAAAATACAATTTCAGGTTATAACTAGATTGTAATTACATTGAAAGATCAAGAGAAGACAATTTTCATATGCCCATTCACTTATCACTAGATGCCATTTGAACTTTGCAATACTTCAACCACATTTTAGAGATGTATGGTTAAAATAATTTTCAATTATATAGAGAACAACTAAAAGTACTTATGGATGACATTAGTGTTTATGGTGATTCATTTGATAGATGTTTGCATAACCTTACACTAATTTTGATGAGATGTTTAGACTAACCTGGTTCTAAATAGGGAAAAATGTCATTTTAGCTAGGGGAATGAGCATGGATAGATCTAAAATAGATATTATTTTTGCTTTACCTTACATACAAATGTACAGGAGGTTCATTCTTTTCTTGGCCATGCAGGTTTCTATCATAAATTTATCAAGGATTTTTCAAAGATAGCTTTGCCCTTTTGTAAGTAGTTGCAAAAGGATGTGCCAGTTTAGTTTGATGAGAAACATAAGGATGTGATTGACTTGTTTGAAAAGCTTTTGACACCAATAATGTAGCTGCCAAATTGGGAGTTTCCATTTGAGATTATATGCAATGCAAGCAATTATGTTATGGGAGTAGTTTTGAGATAAAAAGTTGGCAAGGCCACTCATGCCATTTACTATGCCTTGAGGATTATAAATGCAAACCCAAATCAATTATTTCAAAACTAAAAAGGAACTTTTATTTGTTGTTTTGTTTTAAAAAAAATTTTGGTCTTATTTTCTAGGCACTAAGTGATAATTTATTCTAATCATACAACTCTCAAACATTTGCTCTTGAAGAAAGAGGCAAAATTGTAACTTATTAGGTGGATTTTATTATTGCAAGAGTTTGCCATATATGTGTATTACCTCTCTAAAGAATAATTCAGCCATATTGTTTGCATAGTTAGTTTTATGGCATAGGATGAATTCAATATGATATTGTATTCCTTTCAAAGGTGGTAAACTACTTAGTTCTTTAGGAAAAACATCATCAAATTCATGCAAAAGAGAAACAGCAACACTAAGCAAAGAGGGTTTAAGCTCTTCAGTATTAAAGTAAAACTCTTTGTACAAAAGTATAATTATAGGCTATTTTGATTAGAAAGCTCTCTTAATATCACTCTCTTTTGCATACAAGCTCTTAGTTTTTATCTCTTGCTCTCTTCCTTCTTTTCTTTCATTACTCCTTTCTCTCCTTTCATTCCCTCTTTTCTCCTTTTGTCCTCATTTCTTTTTAACTTTCACTCTTTTTTCTTTTAAATCTATAATTAACCACTTTGTAAACTTGTCGATTATTAAAGGTATAAGAGCAATAGGTTTATCATTTATTACAAAAGAGTACCTATTCTTAAACCCATCATGCATTTCTTGTCAATTATATTTCCATTGTCTTCTCAATAAAATAAGCCCAACATGCAAGGGTATAACATCACATAAGACCGCATCAATATATCTCCCAATAGTAAACAATATGAAAACCTACTTAATTACCTTAACCTCCTCACATTCATTTTACCATTGAAGCTTGTATGGTTTAGATAAGCATTGAGTGATCAAGCCAGGGGTGTTGATGAAGTATAGAGAGATAATATTTTTTGTTACATTGCCATATCAAAGATAAGGTATGTTGCATGATCATTGATGGGGGAAGTTGGAAAAATGTAGCTATCATTTTATTTAAATGAGTGTTGGCAATGAAAGGAGAAGCCTTATAAGCAAAAAATGAATAGATAATCACATTGTTCAAGAATTGAACCATTCAAAACTTGCAAGAAGAGCAAATCAAGGTTAATGACTCTTTTGTTTAATTGAATTCAATGGATTTAAAGTGCCAAAGGCGTAAAGACTTGTTTGGTGAAATGAATATAATGTTTGGTATTGATAGAAAAGTGAATTTCAATATCATTTTATGTGAATGAAACCTTGTAACGGAAGCAAGAGTGTTGTTAGCAAAAAATTAAGGGGTGACATCATCATTCAAGAATTAACCATTCAATACATGTTAGAAAAGCTAATCAAGATCAATGACTCCATTCTTTAATTAAATTCAACATATTTAGATTGTCAAAGGTGTGAAGACATGCTTGTTACAACAAATTTAATGTTAGGTGTGGAAAAAAATAATTTCAATATAATTTTGTGTGAATATGCTATTGTAATGAAAGGAGTAACCTTGTTAATTAGAAATGAAAAGGTAGACTCATTATTCAAAACTAGACCATTCAATACCTATAAGAAAAGATAATCAAGATCAATCACTCCATTTTTGATGGAATTCAATGGATACTGAGTACCAAAGGAGTACAATTATGCTTGTTGCAATGAATATAATGTGTAGCATTGATGCAAAAATTAATTTCAAGATCATTATATGTGAATGAGACCTTGCAATGAAAGCAAGAGTGTTGTAGCAAAAAATCAAGAGATGACCTCACTATTTTGGAATTGAATCATACAAAACATATAAGAAAAGTGAATCAAGATCAATAATTCCTTTATTTGATGGAATTCAAAGGATTTAAAATGTTTAAGGTGTAAAGTTGTGCTTGTCACAATAAATATAATAAATGATTTAGACATAAAAGTTCATTTCGAGATTATTTTATGTGAAGTAGTCCTTGCAATAATGGGAGAAGCCTTATTAGGTAGAAATGAAGGACAATCTCATTATTCAAAAAATTGAACCATTCAATTCCTTGAAGAAAAGCTAATCAAGGTCAATTTAGATTTCAATCATGCAAGACCTAGACCCAATGTTCAAGGAACATAAATCTAAGGTATGAAGAAGGATATGGATGCCACACTCCAGCAAAGAAGGGATTTGGGAGTGATAAGTTAGGTTAAATGTCACAAGAAGAGTTAGTTCTTAATAAGTTCTTTAGTTTTTGAAAGAATTGAGGGAAAAAATTTTCACTTTCTTTTCACCAATTGTTTTGCTCTTTTAATAATAAAATCAATCCTATTTATATGTTGAATTAACAACCCTAAAAATAAAGAGAATGATAGACTCCTGAAATATAACAACATTCTTATTTTATTGTAGACTTTCATTTTATAACAAACATTTATTCAAGAGTGGATTTTATTGTAACCTTGACCCATTAAGTAACATTTATTCAAGAGTGGATTTTATTGTAACCTTGACCCATTAAGTACTTCAATCAAATTAATAAAGCCATGGCCCACATTAAGATATGCTTTGTTATCCTTCAAGCACAAATGATCTTCTCTAGCTTGAATTTCTTCAATCATTCTACTAAGTGCTTCTTTCATGATTTTAGCTCTTGAATGTGTTAGTGACCTTTCTTCAAATCCTGTATGGATCCTTAGAAGTTCTCAATGCATCAGCTCCCATAGATTTTATCATTTCCCTTCTCCATAAAAGCTAAATGAATTAAGGTTATGGATTAGAAGAACTTAACACGATAAAATCACAAAAAAAAAAGAGAGAGATTAATTAAATCCAAGTCCTTATAGGAATTGGATTGAAAATTGAAAATAAAGCCTCTATCTCCTTTTGACCAAAATAGATAGGATTTACCTCTCAAATAGGAGAGAATCAAGCAAAATTCATTCTCATTTCTCTTTTTTTTTTTTTTTGCCCTTTTTCTTTTCTTTCTTAAACAAAATTTTTTTACACAAATTTAAGGATAAGAAAAGATAAACTAAGGTTTATAGAAGAAAAAAAAAAGACAAACTAGGATTTGCATATTCAAATTTATAGAATGTGGTTAAGAAGAAGAACATGAAAAAAGCTCAAATTTAGATAAATAAACTTGATGTAAGCTCTAAAATGTTGATACCAATTAATGTGAACCCCAAAAGAAGTATTTTAGGGACCTAACACACACAAGCAATCAAATAAGAAACCAAGAAAGCTAAATTAGATTTCAATCATGCAAGAACTACACATAATGTTCAAGGAACATGAACTGAAGGTATAAGGAAGGATATGGATGCCACACTCTGGAAAAGAAAGGATTTGGGATTGATAAGTTGGATTGAATGCCACAAGAAGAGTTAGTCCTTGATAAGTTAGTTTTTGAAAGAACAAAAGGAGAAATTTCTCAATTTTTTTGCACTAAATATTTTTCTTTTATAATACTGAAATCAAGTTTATTGGCTAAATTATCAACCCAAAAATAAAGACAATGATAGACTCCAATAATATAAGCACACTCTTATTTTATTGCAACTCTTTATTTGTAATAAACTCTTATTTAGGAGTGGCTTTTATTATAATCTTGGCTTATTAAGTGCCACAATCAAATGTATAAAGCCTTGGCTTGTATTAAGATATGTTTTTTTTCTTTTTATCTTTAAGCTAAAATTATCTTCTTTGACCCAAATTACTTCAATCAACCTGTTAAGTGTCTCTTTCATTCTTGTGCTCTCAAATGTGTCATTGGCCCTTCTTGAATGATCAATGTATCCTAAGAAACCATCAGTGCATTGGCTCCACCATGGATCTCATCAAAAGGTGTATAGAAATGTTTGTTGCAAGGAATAAAATGTTTGGTGTTGACACAAATCTTAATTAGAAGATCATTTCGTATGGTTGAGTCCTTAAAATAGAAGGATGAGCTTCGTTAGCAAGAAATGAAGAGACAACCTCATTATTTAGGGATTGAAATACTCAATACTTATAAGAAAGGCCACTCATGATCAATAACTCCTTTATTTGACAGAATTCAATTTCCAAAGATGTAAAGACATCTTTGTTGCAATGAATTTAAAGTTTAGCATAGACACTACAGTTAATTTCAAAATCATTTCAATGAAGTATGTAATTCAATGGAAGCTTTTATTCTATAAGTTTTCTAATCATTTCAACCTTTTCAATTTTTACATGCTTTCCTATATGCTTATGCAGGCAATTTCTTCAAGTTGTATCAAAGCCAAATGTTAGTTAATTAATTGTTAAGTTTCCTAGTTGAAACCTAGGTCATGTTGATGTTATTTGTTCACTTGAGTCAAGGTTAGGTGTTTTGAGTATTAGGCATAAATCATTGATAGTGATATTATGATATTTAATGGATAGGTTACAAAGTGGAAGGCACTCTAGTAATAATAATAATAATAAAATTATAATTAATGAAAATGTATATAATAATTTTCTTTTTAATTATGAAGTGCTATTTAGAATCAAATTTTTATGCCAATATAAATTGAGGATGGAGTACAAATATTTGATTGTCTTAATATGCTTGTATAGATAATTACAAATGATTTTATTGGAATAACCACTTTGTTATTTGACAAAACTTATAATTAACTTTATTAATTTAAGATATCTAGATTTTTCTCTCTTTATGCAATATCGATATGTATTTTCCTCAAAAGTTTTACTAAGGAGGATAGTCAAAGTGATTTTCTAAAAGAAAAGTTTATAATAGGACTTCCTACCCTATTTGCTAAAAGAGTAAAAAATAGGCTTAAAGCCTATCATTATGGGATAATAAATTATAGTAATTATACTTACATAGAATTAGCAACTAAGGTTATTGCTAAAGGACTTTATAATGAAATTTAGCTATATGGACAATTATAAAATGAAAAGGCTTCAGGGAAAAAAGAGCTTTATGAGATTTCTATAAAAAAAAAAGGGTTATTGACCCATAACATGTCCCATAGACCTTTGATGAGAAAGAAATAAATAAACCTAAAGAGAAGTTGTCTTATTAGATGAAAACAATTAAAAGAAAAGGCCTAAGGTAAAGAGAAAGAAAAAAATTATTTGCTATAGATGAGGGAAAATAGGACATTATGCTAATAAGTGTAAAACAAAACATAAAATAAAAAAAATATCAATAGATGAGAACCCTAAGAAGTTATTAATAAATATCTTTTCATAAAAAATTGATTTAGATCAAGAGGATTTAGAATTAAATGTCATTGAAGAAGATAGTTCTTCTAGTGTTAATTTTGACTCTGAAAAGAGTTGTCAAGGTCAATGTGATTATTTTAAGGCTCTGTGTAAAAGGAATGACTTATTGGTCTTAACTAGAGAATATAATATGATACTCAATCTCATAAATAAAATTTTAGAGCTGACCAAAAAAAAAAAGATAAACTAGAAAAGTATTCACACTAGCTAAAGAGGTAAATCCAGTATGAGAGGTACTTTTAAAATTTTTGCACTAAATGAAGGTTATAGCCTAAAAACAATAATCCAATGAGTTAAAGGGTTAATTCTATAATAGAAAAAAAGGGAACCTTCTATACAAGAGCTTAAACTTGAAATTAATGAACTTAAAATAGGAATAAGATAATTGAAAGATAGGATTATTATCCTAGAAACAATGATGAGATCCATTGAGGAGCTAATGCATAGAGGGCTTTTAAGAATCCATTGAGTATTCAAGAAGAGCCAATGAAACATTTAAGAGCAAAAAGGATGAAAGTGGCATTTTGTGGGTTGACTAAAAAGTTTGGGCCAAAGAAGCTAATTCAAGCTTAGAAAACCATGCCAAAAACCTTGATTATGAGCTTGCTCAAATGTAAGTTTGCTTTGGACACATTCATCTTTCATTGCAAAGTTAAAGGGTATTTTAGAGGTTGGTTTTGAGGTGTTTAATCACTCTCTCACAGGTTGATCTCCACTCAATCTCACACTTACAACCAAAAGCTCTGATACCAAATGAAGGATTGCTTGCTAAAGAGAAGGGTGAGTACTCCTAAAAGAAGAGATTGAGTTGTTAAAGGAAAGTAAAAGAGATAGAAAGTTAAACTCTCAAGTTGTTAAAGGAAAGTAAAAGAGATAGAAAGTTAAACACTTAAGTGATAATGCAAGGCAATCACACCTAAAGATAAGAACTTTAGGATTGAAACAACAATGATGACAATAGCAAAGCTAACACAGCAAAGGATAAGGATTTAAAGGAATTCTCCACACATAAGGAAACAAGTGATAAGAATTATAACAATGAGGTTGTACTCAAATTCATATCACTAACCGTATATAGATAGATCCTCATCATTACATATGATTCCTTTTATAGAAGGTAAATTACAAATTTTCAAAAACTTATAATAAATTACACATTGAAAACAAGTAAAAAGAATTTATTAAACATTGGAAAAAAGAAATGGAACATAAGAGATAACAATTTCTACCAATAATTCATGCCTCTTTCAATCTCTGCATGATTCATTTATTTGGTCAATAAAGGTAGCTAATTAATACTCCAATTAATTGGATTACTTATTCCAATAGTGCTCCACTTTAACTAATCCACAATCATTTCTAGAACTAATGCATAGTTTATAAAGTCCTCTTTAGGTCTTAAATGAGTAACAAGCCCTAAATAATTTTGGGCTTGATTATTATTATGTTATGTATTGATGCCATGAATGAAATTAATGTTTGCTATACATGTGGATACTAATTACATGATATACACATGAAATAAATTATTAAGGAATTAGATGATTGATTCAAGTCTTAATTAATGAATGATTCATTCCAAATAATGAAAGCTAATCAATAGTAAGAGCTTTTTCATTCAATAGACTTTAATGGATTGAAGCTATGTAGAGGAGAAAACCCTATTGTCAAGTATTCAAGGGATGTTCTCATATTTAAGCTATGAATGATTTACTTACAATTAAGAAAGTTAATCATGAGTAATGGCTTTTAATTGGACTGAATTTTGATGTCAACCTAAAAATACATGGCTTTGTGACCCATCATGCATAAGAAATCAGACAAGAACCTAGGAAAGCTAAATCAATTTCAATCATGCAAGACTTAGACCTAATGTTCAAGGAGCATAGAGATAAAGTATAAAGAAGGACATGCCCACCATAGTCCAAAAAAGAAGGGATTTGGGAGTGACAAGTCGGGTTGAATGCCATAAGAAGAGTTAATTATTGATAAGTTGTTTAGTTCTCAAAAGAACTAAAAGAGAAAATTCTCACTTTTATTTTCACTAACATTTTGCCATTTTTAACAATGAAATTAAGCCTATTTATATGTTTAGTTAACAACCTTAAAAACCCTAAAAATAAAGAAAATGATAAACTCCTAAATTATAAGAATACTCCTATTTTATTGCAAATTCCAATTTTATAACAAACTATTATTTAATAATGGATCTTACTATAATCTTGGCCCATTAAGTACTCCAATCAAATTAATAAAGCCTTGGCCTACATTAAGATATGCTTTACTACCTTTCAAGCTTAAATTACCTTCTTTAGCCCAAATTTCTTCAATTAGTCCACTATGTTCATTTCCCTTCTTCTTAAAAAGATTCATCCTTAAATCATCACTTGCATGAAAAGGAGAATGATTAGAAACATTAAAAGTTGCACTCATATTTTACTTATTGGGAAAGTTTCACTTGTAGGCATTGTTAATAATCCATGCCACAATGACCATTTCCTCTAAGTTATAGCTTTGACCACTTCTAAGTGGCGAACCTTTCCTTGTGCATATGCACCAAAACCCAATCACTAGGTTTAAACACTGCCTTCTTTCACCCTTTGTTGTCATGGATGCATATTTCTTAGTTTTTTTAGCAATTTGTTGCCATGCCTTCTCATGCAACCTCTTTACCATTTAGGCCTTTTTCTCACCATATAAGTTAACATACTCATTAATAAGTAGGCATTAAATCCAAAGGAGTCAAAGGATTAAAACCATACATAATTTCAAATAAAGAGTAACAAGTAGTAGAATAAACACTCCTATTATATGCAAACATTACATCTTTCCACATTTTCAAATTCATACAAACATTAACACATAATAAGGTAGAAAGAGTTTGTTGATTAATTATCTTAGTTTGCCCATGTGTCTGTCGATGGCAAGTAGTTAAGAATAACAATTTAGTACCTAACTTACCCCACAAATTCTTCCAAAAGTAGCTTATTAACTTTGTATCTCAATCTAAAGTAATGCTCTAAGGTCTACCATGCAAGCATACTACCAATAATTTAGCCATGTTGTTTACATCATTAGTTTTATGGCATAGGATGAAGTATTCCATCTTTGAAAACCAATCAACAAAAAATACAAAACCCTTATCCCTTTTTGATTGTGGTAGTCCTAGCACAAAGTCCAAGGATTAATCAATCCAAGTTGGTTAGGCATAGGTAAAGGAGGGTACAAGCCATGGGGTAAAACTCTAGATTTGGCTTATTTGCATGTTATGCACTTCTCACACACCCCTTTCAACATCTCATTTCATGAGTAGCCAAAAGAAATGTTCAACTAAGACCTTAAGGGTGTTCCTAACTCCAAAATGACCCATTAGACCACCCCCACTTGCTTCTCTCACAACTAACACCGTTAAGGAACTCATAGGTACACATAAACAATTTTCCATAAATAAAAAACCCTTATGCTTATAAAATTTCCTAGAGCTTAACTTATCACAAGCCCCATTGAAATCCTAACAATTTTGCATTAAGTGTAAAGATAAGGACATACTAGTGAGATAACACATTAGCTACCACATTCTCTTTACCTTGTTTATATTTAATGACATAGGAAATGGTCTCAATGAATTTGACCCATTGGCATGTCTCTTGCTCAACTTCCCCTTTCCCTTCAAGTGCTTCAAGGATTTGTGATTAGTAAGGATAACAAACTCCTTGGGCCAAAGGTAGTGCTACCAAGTCTCTAAGACTCATACCAATGCATACTTCTCTTTATCATGAGTGGGATAATTAAGGGCTACTCTACTTAGCTTTGTGTTAAAGTAGGCAATTGGTCACCTTTTCCACATCAAAATAACTCCAATGCCAATACTTGAAGCATCACACTCAATCTCAAGTTTTACCAAAATAAGGTAAAGAAAGTAAGGGTGCAGAAATTAAATTTTTCTTGATCAAATTAAAAGCCTTATCTTAATCAATACCCCACTTAAATCCCATTCTTTTTAACAAACATAGTTATTTTGTGTAGCAATGATGCTAAAGTCCCTAACAAAGCATTTATAGAAACTAACTAGACAATAAAAACCACACACATTACTAATTGTTTAAGGTGTGAGCTAATCATAAATTACCTTAACCTTTTCCTCATCAACCTCAATACCTCTAGCACTTATAATATAGCCAACAAATAGGATCTATTCAATGCAAAAAGAACATTCTTGAGGTTAGCATACAATTTTTCATAATGTAAAACACTTAAAATATAAAGTAAATGATCTAGATGTTTATATAAGTTTTTGTTATAGACCAAAATATCAGCAAAATAGATAACCATAAATTTACCAATGAATGCATACAAATGGCATAACCAACCATTTGTACAAACCATACATAGTTTTGAAAGCTATTTTATACTTGTTTCTCTCTCTCTCATCTTAATTTGGTGACATCAACTTTTCAAATCCATTTTAGAAAATACATACCATATAATTCATCTAACTTATCATCCAATCTAGGTATGGGATGGCAATACTTTATAATGATGTTGTTGACCATTTGACAATCAATGCACATCCTCCAAGTCCTATCCTTCTTAGGCGTAACAATACTAGAACTACACATAGAATCATGCTCTCCCTCATATATCCCTTTGCCATAAGCTCCTTAACTTGCCTTTAAAGCTCCCTTATCTTCTTGAGATTACTTTTATAGGCTGGTTGGTTTAGATTGGTTACACCAGGGATGAATTCAATCTGATGTTCTATTACCCTCAAAGGTGGCCAATCACTTAGCTCTAGTGGAAAAATAACATCAATTTTTTGCAAAATAGAAACAGCAACACTAGGCAAAGAGGAGTTAAGCTTGTTAATACTAAAATTAGCCTTTATGTGCAAAAGTACAATCATAGTCTATTTCAAGTAGAAATCTCTCTTAACATCACTCTTTTTTTCATACAAACTCTCAATCTTTCTGATATGGGAAAAGAAGAATTAGGAATGTAATAGGCAAGAACAGACTAATAGACACCAAGTTTGTTTTCAACTATAACTATCACTTTAAGGATACAAAATAAACTCCACTACCTTAAAGGTACAGAGCAGAAGGCATTCATGATACAAGGAAGGATGCATTCACCATTCTTAAGGAATCCACTCAAGAGATACAAAAATGTTAGGGTTAAGTCACCACTCAATGGAATCCACCATAAAGATACAGAACTTAGAAAAAATTTCTTTAAATCCTTTAAAATAAGATTTTAATTAATCGCTAATGTCTCCTTAACAAAATGTAAGGAGAAACTATAAACAAAAAGCTTTGGAACATCCCTTCAAGCATAGGAAAATGGATCAATAACTCAATATCTTTGTACTAACCGTCACAACAACTTCCAAGAGTCCACTTAACTAGCCCTTTAATGCTAATCTTGACCTTTAACTAATATGGTGGCTAATAAAGGAAAACTTGACTCTTGATGATTCTTGATTCATGTGAAACTAGACAACTAGTGCTCCAAATGACTACTCATGAGCCATCATTGGGCTTAGGCTGAATGTCCAATAGTTGGAACAAGTTTGACATGCATTTTACTCTCTTGATAGCAAAATGAGCATTTCTTGAGCTTGGGGCCAAGTCTTGAATTAATTCTTGATTATCTTCATGAGATGCCCCCACATCATGCTTCCTTAATTGAAAAGAACTTGTCCCCAAGTCTTTAAACTCTTCATGAAATGGAATAAGATCAATAACATTGAAAGTGTTAGAAACTTCATATTCAGCTGGCAACTCAATCTGTTTACATTATCTCCAATACACTTTAGTGCTTTGAATGGACCATCAGCTTTAAGGTTTCAACTTGGCAAATTTTCCAGGTGGAAAATGCCCTTTCTTGAGATGAATCCACATAAATCTCCTTCTTTAAACACAATAAACTTTTTATGCTTGTTAGCTTGAGTTTGGTACTCCTCATTCTGCTTTACTATCCTCTCCTAAACTTGTTCTTGCAAATTTTTTTATGAATTTTGCCTAGTTCTCAGCATCATCACTGAGTTGATGTTTGGTTGGAAGAGAAGTGAGATCTAGAGGGCTACCAGGATTAAAGCCATAAACAACTTCAAATGGGTTACAGCCAAGAGTCTAGCTAAAGGAATTCAGTATGAGGCAAAAGTAAATTCCATTCTCTAATATTTTGTTAACAAAATTCCTTAAAGGATTTCCCAAGGTATTATTGACAATCTCAGTTTGACCATCAATTTAAGGATGAGAAGTAGTGCTAAATTGTAATTAGTACCCAATTTCCTCTAAATATCCTCTAAAAGTGACTCTAAGCTGCAAATCATGATTTGAAGCGATTGACCATGGAATTCCAATAAGCTTTGCAATCTCCTTAAAATAAAGATTAGCAACTTATGAAGCATCAGAAGTTTTAGCACAAGGAATAAAATTAGTCATTTTAGAAAATTTATCAACTATAACAAAGATAGAATTTTTGTTTCTCTATGTGTGAGGCAAACCAACAACAAAATCCATACTAACATCTTCCCAAGGGAAATTAAGAGCTGGTAGTAGAGTGTATAATCACATATTTTGGACATGGCTTTTGGCTTTATTGCATACAACACATTGTTTCTCTATTCTCATGACATCTTAATTGAGTTTTGGCCAAGAAAAATTTTCTTGCACCTAAATCAAAGTTTTGTTTCTTCCAAATTGGCCAGCAAGTCCTCCTTCATGAGCTTCTTTAATAATGATGTCCTTAAGGAGCAATTAGGGATGCATAACTTGTTATCTTTGTAAAGAGAACCATCTTGCAAAAAATAAAAAATAAAAAAGATTAATTGGTCCATTTGAACAAGAAGCCCAAATATATGAAAAATTATGATCAAATGAAGAGAGTTCTTTTACAATCTCAAATCATCATACCTTTGTCTCCATTGTGTTTAAAAGCAAATGTCTTCTACTTAAGGCATCAACTACCTTATTGAGCTTCCCTGCTTTGTGCTTGATAGAAAATGTATAATGTTAAAGAAATTCAACCCATTTGTCATGGCAACTATTAAGCTTGTGCTGTGTATCCAAGTACTTTAATGCCTTAAGATCATAATACAAGTCAAATTCATTGGGATAAGTAGTGAATCCAATGTTCTAGAGCATGAACAATGGCATAGGACTCCTTGTTATATATTGAGTATCTTCATTTTGCATCATTAGCTTTTCGTTAAATAATGCAATTAGTTTGCCTTCTTGACTTAAAACAGCACCTGACCCATGTTGGAAGCATCCTCTTAACTTCAAACACCTTTTAAAAATCTAGAAGTACCAGCACTAGAGCTATCATCATCTTTTTTATTAGCTCAAAGCTCTTTTGGGCAGTTTCTATCAATTGGACTGAATTTCCCTTTAAGCATTCAATAACAGGAGTAATACTAGTGTTGAATCCTTTGATAAATCTCCCATAAAAAGATATAAGGCCATGAAAGCTTCTTACATCATAAATGGATTTAGGAGTAGGCCAACTAGCAATTGACTCAACCTTGTTTGAATTGACTTCAATTCCTATTGAAGATACAACATAACCAAGAAACATAATGTTATTCATGTAAAATTGGCATTTCTTTGCATTAGCATACATTTTTTGTTCTTTAAACACCTAAAATATGTGTCTTAAAAGCTCAAAGTGTTGTGAATTAGATTTACTATAAATAAGAATGTCATCAAAGTACACAACAACACATTTTCCTATGAACAGTCTTAAGACATGAGTCATAAGTCACATGAAAGTGTTGGGTGCATTAGAAATCCCAAATGGAATAACTAACCACTCATAGAGATCATTTCTAGTTTTAATGGCTATCTTCCACTCATCTCCAAGACTCATTCAAATTAGATGGTAACCACTTTTAAGATCAATTTTAGAGAAAATAATAAAACCATGTAATTGATCAAGTAAATCATCAAGTTTAGGAATAAGAAACTTGTACTTAAGAGTAATTGTGTTTATGGCTCTATTATTTGTGCACATATGCTAAGATCCATCCTTTTTGGGTACTAAGAGGGTTGGAACAACACATGGACTCATGCTTTCTCTTACCAATCCCTTAATTATCAAATCTTCAATTTGCCTTGGTAATGCTTCATGTTATTTAAGATTCATGTGATAAGCCACTTTTTTTGGAAGAATAAAGCCTTGAATTAGGCATATTAGGTGTTGAATATCTCTTATTGGGGGAAGACTAGAAGGTGTTTCTTTTGGTACAACATTCACAAATTCTTCTAATGGAGGTCAAACTAATGGATTATGTCCCTTAATTCAGTAATGGATTATTCCACAAGCACATTAGCATGCATCTCTTCATCTTCTAAAAACATTTTTTTCAATCAAATTGCTAGACAACAAGGTATTCCCCTCTCCTTTTGTAGACTTGGGAATATCATATAGTTTCATTGGCACTAAAACAATTCTAACACCATCTTTCACATATAACAAACTCTTATTTAGGAGTGGATTTTACTCTAACCCTAGTCCATGAAGTACTATAATCAAATTGATAAAGTTTTGGTCCACATTAAGATATACTTTGCTACCTTTCAAGCTTGAATCATCTTCTTTGGCCCAAATTTTTTCAATCAGCCCACAAAGTCCCCTTTTCATCCTTTTAGCTCTTGAATGTGTCATTGGCCCTTCTTGTATGCCCAATGGATCTTAGAAGCCCTTCATGCATCAGCTTCTCTACGAATCTCATCAAATTTAATAGATTTGGAATACCCAAGACATTAAAACAACAGCATATACTTAAATCAATAATTAATGTAGATATTTAAGTTAATTTTATGATTACTTGGTGTGAATGACTCCATGAAATGTAAGGTGAAGCCTTACTTGAAAAAAATGAAGTGGCACTCTCATCTTTCACTCAATGAACCATTCTATCCATTTAAAAAAAGATAACTAGTTAAATGACTCCTTCATTTGTTGGAATTTAAAGGATTCAAGCTACTTAAGGCATATTCATAGGTAGATCTCAATGAAATAATTGCTTAGCACAATCATGAATGTTAATTGCATAATTATTTTAGGTAAATGATTCCCTAAAATGAAAGGAAAAATTTTATTGTCAAGGAATCAATTTATGTTCACATATTTCAAGAAATGATTGATTCTCTCTTGGTAAAGAAAGCTAATTAAAAGTAATAGCTCTTTCATTCAATGGATTTCAATTGACTTAGGCTTAGTAGAGGAGATGTCCTATTATCAAGTAATCAAGCATTGATCTAAGACATTATGACACAATATGACACAAATCTTCCCATGAAATCAGAGATTTATGTAGACAATTAATTTAATTTTATGATTCCTTTATGTGAATGACACCTTAGAACAAATGGAATAGCGTTACTAGCTAGAAATGAAGTAACAATTAAATCTATTATGTCATGAACCATTTTATCCATGTAAGAAGAGCCAATCAAGATAAAAGACTCTTTTGTTTAATGAAATTTAATGGATTTAGACATGTAAGTGGTATTGACATGTAGGTGACAAAGAAACTAATGTTTAGTATTGTTACAGACATTAATTGCATGATCACTTGGGTGAATAACTCTTAGCAACAAAAGGAGAATCCTTCTTGCCAAGGATTTTGTTGACTATCTCAAGTTTCAAGTAATGGAAAATTCTCTCACGGTAATGAAAGCTAACCAAGAGTAATCACAACTTTATTGGAAGGAATTTAATGAATTTAGAACACCCAAAACTTAGTAAAGTACAACTTGTTGTGAAATCAATGGTCAGTATTGATGATTAAGTTAATTTTGTGATAGTTTTGCATGTATGACCCTTAAGAACAAAAGGAGAAGTCATCCTAGCTAAAAATGAAGCAAAGATCTCATCTTTTAAGTAATGAACCATTCTATCCACAAAAGAGAAGTGAATCATGATACTTTATTGTTTGATGGAATTTAATGGATTTAGACTACCCAAAGTGTGTTAATGAGCATGTTGGAATGAAATTAATGTTCAATGTAGTCATGGATGTTAATGGCATGATTATTTTGAGGAATAATTCCTTGTAATAAATGGAAAAGCCTTATTCCTAAAAAATCAGTTGATGGTCTCTAATTTCAAGTAATGATTGATTCACTCCTACTAAAGAAAGCTAATAAAGTGTAATGGCTTTTTTACTTGATGAATTTCACTAGATTTTTTACTTAATACATTTCAATGGATTCAACAAAATAAGAATAAAAGTCTTATTGTCCTGTAATCAAAAGATAGTCTCATGCTTCAAGCAACAAATGATTCACTCTTAAAAAAGAAAGCTAATCAAGAGTAAAAGCTCATGTCTTGGATGGATTTAATTAATTTAGACTACCTCAGACATAATAACATGAACCTCAAGAGAAATGATGGATCAATGTCGACATTTAGGTAAATTTCATGTTTCCATTATACCCCAGAATGGAAGTAGAAGGCTTACTAACTAGAAATAAAGTGATACACTCATCCTTTAGACAATAAACCATTTTTTTCCATGTAAGAAAAGCTAATCAAGTCGAATGACTTCTTTATTTAATAAATCCCAACTACCCAAGGCATATTAATGTGCATGTCATAATGAAATAATGTTCAATGTAGTTATGGTTATTAATTGCATAATTATTTTTGGTGAATGATTCCTTCTCATAAGCTATTTAGTTAACAATCACTCCTAGTAAAGAAAGCTAATTAGAAGTAATTGCTCTTTTATTCAATGGAACTTAATGAATTTGGACTACCTAAAGGAGAAATCCTATTATTAATAATCAAAAGATGGTCTCATGTTTCAAGCAATGAAAGATTCTCTCATAGTAATGAAAGGTAATTAAGAACAATTAAAAATAATAACATTTTTCTTGAATGTACCCAAATGGATAGAAACTTCCCAAGAAGAAATCATGTGTATAATATAATGAAATTAGGAATTGATGTAGATATTTACTATAATTACATGTTTCCTTTATGTTAATGTCTCCTTAAAATGAAAGGAGAGCCTTATTAATTAGGAATGAAGTAGCTGCTCTTTATCTTTCTTCCAGTGAACCATCCTATCCATGTAATAAAAGTTAATCAATATAAATGGCTTCTTCGTTTGATGAGATTCAATGCATTTAGACTCCTTAAGGTGTCTTGACTTACATGTCATGATGAAATTAATGCTCAGTATAGCTGTTATTTGAATGATTTCTTACAATGAAAGAAGAAGCATTATTGCAAAGGAATTAGGTGATGATTTCAAGTTTCAAACAAAGAATGATTCTCTCTTGGGAAAGAAAGGCATTGAAGAGTAATAGCTCCATTCTTCAATAGACTTTAATAAGTTTGGAATACCAAAATGAGAAATCCTATTTTTAAGTAACTAGGATATGGTCTCATGTTTTATGCAATGAACACTTCTCTCATAACAAAGAAAGCTATTTAAGAGTTATAGATTCCTTATAATTTATTTCAGTGAATTCACACTACATTAAGCCATTATATCCATGTAAAAAATTTAATCAAGATGAATGTCTTTATTTTTTTTTTCATGGAATATGATGGACTTAAACTACACAAGGTGTATTGACCTATATTGACCATTACCTTACATAAGAAAAATCTCTCCATATATTTTCCCTCAAATAGATGCTTGTAATTTTGATAAGGAATAAGAGGAGCAAAAGTAAAGTTCTTACTATCCTTTGAGAAAGAAAGTGTTTTTTAATCCAACATGCAAAGACCCCCTATCAAATTGTCATAGTTGATCAGGAACAAGATAGCTAACACTCATTGGAACAATGTTACAAATCACCTCATCTTGAAAGACTTGACAATAAAAATGAATCTAGAGCTTTTACAGAGACTTCTACCTTGCTAACTTTGTTCAACCATTGTAACATGTAAGGATAAGGGGGTTGAGTTGTAGCTAATCCCTAATTTTTAGCAAGAATAGTGAGGCTACACTAGTGCAACTATCTCCATCAATAATTAGTTCCCAAACTTTCCCTAAATGGTGCATGTAGTGTAAAATATGCTATGCCTTAGCTCTTTATTCAAGTGAACTTGCATGTTCAAAATTCTTTTTATCACAAACTTTTTGAGTTGTAGCTAATCCCTAATTTTTAGCAAGAATAGTCAAGGCTACACTAGTGCAACTCTCTCCATCAATAATTAGTTCCCAAACTTTCCCTAAATGGTGCATGTAGTGTAATATATGTTATGCCTGAGCTCTTTATTCAAGTGAACTTACATGTTCAGAATTCTTCTTATCACAAACATTTTACCTTCATTAGCATACTCAATGGTAGTCTTGTCCTTGGGTTTGATAGCATTTTCTTTTTGAAATCATCACCCGTTATAGTTTCCTAAATAGTCATCACCTTTTGATTTAGACATTTTGAGGCAATATGACCATGACCAAGGCATTTAAAGCACTTGATGTTGTAAAGATTTTCTTTTTCTAGGCTTAAAAGCATTCTCCTTCTTTTTGTTTTTAGATCTCATGTTAGATTTAGTTTTAGAGGACACATCCTTTAAGAACTCGTATTGTTAGAAACATTACTTTTGATAGTAGTTTTGAAAGATGCTTGTCTTAAGACCTTTAAGCCACTTCTCTTCCTTTGTTGCCAACTTGATGACATCTATAAGAGTGTAGAAGTGGTATAGATCCATTACATGAGCTATTTTTGTGAGCCTTAGAGATATTGAGCAATAGTTTGTTCTTATGGCTCTTTAAGATTGCATCTTAGCATTAAAGACTCAAATTCATTCCCATATTCTTCCACACTTAAGCTATATTGCTTTAGCCATTGAAAATTCAAATATAGGTCATATTTGTAGCCATCTAAATAGAAAATGCTTCTGCATTAGGTGTTTCTTTTTGGTTTGACTTTTAATATCACCCTTACCATCATGTCTCCTTTGTGCTTTGAGGTTTCCCACCACAAACTAATATATTCTTTCTATCTTGAGGTAGCTACTTTGCATCTCTTTTCTTCTTTATAGCCTTTGTAATCACAGATTCTATCTATACATTAGATCCAATTAAGGTATTCATTTTAGGAGGTCTATGTTTAAATTTTGGAATCCCCATTTCAAGGTCATCTTTGTGTTGCCTTTAATGTCTTCTTGGCCTAAGGGCTTATTCTTTTGCAATTTTAGAACCATCAAGCCCTTATCATCAATTGTGCCATTTGCTACCTTAGTTCTTGAAGACCATGTTAAAGACCTTGAATATGACCTTGTTCCAAAGTTAGACCCTTTGGCACATGTTTATTTTCTATTGCAAAAACTAAAGTCCAATCTTAAGGTTGGGTTAAAAGAGTTTAAGGCATTTGAACACTCCCTATTATGGCTACTCTCCAATCAATCACACACTCACAACTGAAGCTTTAACACCAAATGATGGATTACTTGTTATGGAGAAGGACAAGTACTTTGATTTAATTATCGTTGACCATAGATTGATTGATTAATGTTACATATTGGTCCTTCTATGGGTAAAAGATTACATGTTGCTTGACACTTGTTATATAGGAAACATTGAAAATAAGTAGGAAGCAACAAGTAAAATGTTGAAAACAAGTTATGAAACATAGTAAATAGTTAACAACTAAATGTTGATAGCTTTCAATCTCTACATGATTCATTTAGATAGTCAACAAAGGTGGCATATTAAGACTCCACTTAAGCAGATTGTTAATTCCAATAATGCTTCACTTTGACTAACCTAGTAACCCCTTAAGAAGTAATTGCATCCTTGAATGACTCGTATGTGATACATCAAATAACTTTTTTTTGTAGTATAGAGTTCAATGCAATGGATCACCTAATAAGGATCAAGCCCAAGAGTATTCTAGTCCCATTACTTGTTTAAAATTCAAGATAAATCTAGTAAGTCATGCATCACAATTAAAAGAAACAATGGACGAACCAAAGTGGAGCATTATTTGAATAAGTGATCTTGGAGCCTTAATTTGCCACTTTTTTGACCAAATAAATAAAGTATGCAAAGATTGAAAATAGTTTGAACGGCTGGCCACAATTACTATCACCTATCTCCAATGTTCTTTAAATATTTCCAATTTCTTTATTTAGTGCTTTTGCTTATTTTCAAAGTGTCATTAATTACAAATTTCTCATTACTTGTAATATTTTCTCATGAAAGGAGCTAGATGCAGCAACAAGTAACATCTATCTATGATCATTGACATATGAATTTGAGTTCAATCTCATTGTTATGATTCTTATCACTTGGGTTCCTCATGTGTGGTGAATTCCTTAAGTTTTGGGTGTAGTTGCTTTGCATTATCTCTTAATTTGTGAACATATCTATCACCTTTCCTTTCCCTTTTGTTAGCTCTCTCTCCTCATTTTGGAGTACTTGCCATTCTCCTTAACTAGTAATTCATCATTTGTTATTAGAACAAATACTCAACCCATCATTTATTTTTAGAGCTTTTGGATGTGACAATGAGATTAAGTGGAAAGTAACCTATGAGAGAGTGATTAAACACATTCCCTTTGATGATATCAACTCTTTAAATCAATTTTAGAGAATATTCAAAAACCATGCAATTCATCTTACATGTCATTTAATCAAGGAATGGAATGTCTATACTTTACAATGATTTTGTTTGCGACACAACAATGAATGCACATTTGCCAAGTCCCATCCTTCTTAGGCAAAAGTAGTATGAGAACAACACAAGAACTCAAGCTTTCACACATAGATCCCTTCTTTATGAGCTCTTCAACCTATCTTTGAAGTTCCTTTGTTTCCTTAAGGTTACTTCTCTATGTAGGTCAGTTTGGAATTACTAGTCTAAGGTCAAAATCTAAAGGTTTTCTTATTAAAACATGACAACTATTATTGTTTATTTCCTAAAGAGATGAATTACCTTTAGTAATGGATAACAATTTAAGTAATTTATTTCATCTAATTAACCAAACCAATTTGCAATATCTATACTTTATCCCATTGGTAGTTATTGAAACCATATAATCCAAGATGGTCATTGAATACATTTTTGGATTAATTTAGTCAATGAAAATTATAGTAAAAAATATAGTAACATTGATTAATGAATAAGATTAAGGTAACCCTGTTGACAATAGGTTATTAGTCACTAACATTAGTAACATGTCCTAATGGAAGATTCATCACATGTTTACCAAATGTTAGATAATGTTTAATAAACATTATTACTATATTGATTGTTTGGACTAACTTACCAACTAATAAGGTTAAATTACGTGAATTATGTATAATCAATTTTAACATCCTTAAGGTTTGTAATATAAGTATGATGGTGAATAACAATTGAGTAACCTTGTATTAACATGCTATTAATAGGTAAATTCAAATTATATATGATTTATTGGGATCTATTTGGTGAATATTACTATTCATTATTAGGTTATGTTATTTAAATTTAGTTCAAATTTGTGTTAGCCATATGAAATTAAGTAACATCTATTTTGTTAGATAACATTTGGATTGATTTGAATAAAATAGATTATAACATTTTTAACCCCATATTCAACATTCATTTCTTTTTACATAATTATACACAAATATCATTTAATTTGGATTTTGGTACAAACATTTGGTTTGAATTAAAAAATCTATTTGGATTATACTGAATTTAAGTAATTACATTTTCTAATCTAACCATTAATACTTAATGAGATTACATAAAGATTTAAGTAAATCTTTCTGATCTAAATGTTATTCAAATTTGATTCAACCTAGTGTCTTTTTATGTAGGACCTATTTTCATTTATTAATTTTAGAATTACACAGGACATTAAATGTTTCAAATGTTTTAAAATGGTGAATTTTATTGATTTGAGTAAAAGTAACAATTACTTACTAATGTAACATTGGTTATCTCTATGGTAAATCAACATTAACATTATCAATAAATGTAACATGATATTCAGTAATCAAATTGAATAGTTACTAATTTGAATGTTAGCCGTAGATATAACCATGAATGTTGGTAATGAAACTGAGTTCCCATAAACTTGAATAGTATTTTTGAACCAATTAAATAACATTTGATTATCCAAATCTTGTTAGTACATTTGGAGTAACCCCTGAATAGAAATTTTATTTGATCCTATTACTTATTGACCATATTAGTTAGCTACATCTGTTAAATTTCAAATTTACAATATAGTGTAGGTTCCATGTCATTTGGTATAAAGATTGATCATTGGTTACCATAATCTCTAATATTCAAAAATTGACTATATTATTTGAGTAATACATTTGTAATACATGAAATAGAGTCTAGATTTCATTTAATACCATCTTTTAAATGACACTTTTAAATGACATCTATAACCTAATATTACTCAATTGTAAATTAAACAAAATGTTTACTATTTGGGTGACATTTAAACAATTGGTCATTCACCAATAACCAAGATTGCAAAGGAATTGCTTAATTCCTATCTATTAGTTTTACTATAATTGTGATTTACCCCCAATACATGTTAGATATTCAAATAGTGATGCTTAAAATCATTAATATATCACTAGTGTTACCTTTTAATAAATAACAAATAAATCTTACTAATTGGTTATTAAATGAAAAGTAGACTTACATATTAATTGGTAACCAAGTGTTAAATAATTACAAACATTTTTTTAAGTTAATTAATTTTTTTAAAATCTTTTGATTCTCAAAATTCACAAAAAAGCAATGGCCTATCCTAATCAATCCAAGTGACCCTTAGACTACTCAAATGCCTTTCAATTCTAATATGAATAGTAATGTGCTATTTTTAGTTTATTCAAATTTTTTTTAAATGATGTATAGTTTTTGTATTTTGGAATGATATTTTTTGTCCACATATGTAAACTCTATAAATGTCATTCAAATTAAATATTTTATAAAATTGCATAAGTAATTACTTTGTAGTTATAGTTACAAAGCAAATTTTCTATGGTTTTGTATCCACCAAAAATGTTTGATTACTTCAATAACCAAGTTACAAATTGTGCAAAAATGTCGCATTAAAGCATCTATTTAGATTGTTATCAAAAATTGATTTGCAATTTGGTCAAACTTATTGAGATCATGATTATAACTAAAAGATTGAAGTGTTATTTAAATAGGCCAAATGTTATAATAATGACATTTAATTAGATCATAATAACAATTTGGATTAATTTATTCAAATTGAATACATTGACCAAATATCATTATTTCAAGTAATTGATTTAATGCAATTACTTAAATCACTTGTATTAAATAAAATAAATCATTTTTTGAATAAAAAAACTATCAATTTAAGTAATTGTATCATTTATTCCAATAGTTATTCAAATTAAAACTCAAAAGCTTTCTTAAATATATATAGTAACCTTTAAATTTACATTTTTCAAATTAATTGTAAATGACCAATTTGATAATGAATTTAAATGAATTTTGTCTTAGATTTAAATTGAATAACAGAGATTATTCAAATTTATTACATTTGATTTAAGTAGATAGTATTAATTAGTTTTCACTTGACTAACCTATCATTAATGTCATAGATATCATAGAGTAACATTACCTTCAATTAAATTATTTACTTGATATTTACTAGGTTGACTTTAAAATTTACTTATTATTTGATCTACTTAGTGAACAATAGCAATTCAAACTTTTATTCTAATTTGGTTTGATCTAACCAATACTCTATAGAGTATTCAAATGTTATAAAATGTTTGATCAATTGTTTGCATTAAAACTCTATGTTATAATATTTTGAGTAAAAATTAGATCATTCATAACCAATTTGAATAACCAATAAATAATTGGACTTTTACATCCTTTTATAATTATAGTTACTACAATTTGATTACATTATAAATATGCATTCAATCTAGGGTTTTGTATTCAAAGTAATTATTGATTATTCAAAACCAAATGTTATTCAATTACTTCTTGGTGAATTTAGAGTAAACATTTAGTGAAATTACAAAAATTACAATGAAAGATTGTAAATTTGAATAACATTTATGTCAATTTAAATAACCATTAGATTTTGGGGTTTTATATTAAAAAATATCATTTTTCACTTTTCATGAATGTTGACTAACCTAATACTTAAATTTAGACAACATAGAGTTTATTTGAATGTTATTCAAAATTAAACTTTAATCATTACCAAATTGCACAAATTCTAAATTCATAGTTAGTTTGTGTGAATAAGTGCTTGTAAATAAAGAGGAAATCTTGATAGCAAGAAATGAAGAGAAGGATTCATTGTCTTAGAATTGAACCATTCAATACTTGCAAATAAAAACAATAAAGATCAATTACTCTATTAACTTGTTACCTTGAAGTGTGAATAACTAAGTATTATTTTGACAAGTTATTAGGTTACTCAACTTTTTCAATCATTTGGATTACTCAACTTTCTTCAATCAATTATGTAAATTTAATAATTACCTTGTTACTCAAAACCAAATTCCATTTTGTAAATTCAACAAATCAACATTCATTATTCAAAATAACATTTTTTAACACAAAACTTCATATTTTAATAGCTAATTAAATCAACACAAATATTATTCAAATCTATAATCTTTTATTGTAATTTCTATAATTTTGGTAATTAAATTAAATGTTACTCTATTCATTTAGGGTAACAATAATTGATTGGATAAATGATTAATCATTGATTGATTACCAGTGGACAATATCATGTTTAAAATTAGGAATATGATTCAAATTGACTCTCATTTATGGTCAATTTTTAATGTTCATTTGATGTTTAATCAAATTAACTCATTACTTTACATAATGTTACCTTAATTGAAACCATCCACAATCTAATGGTCACTTAACCTAGTTATATGAAATTAGTATATCGATAAAATGTTTATGTCACCAAACATAATCAAATCCTTTCCATCTATGTAAATAGTTTGTTTTATTGGATTCAATTATGATCAAAGGTGACATTATTGGTCTATTAATGAAATTTACAATTTGGTTACCTTAAATTACTGAAATATAAAATACATTAATAAGTATTCTAATCCAAATTATGGAAAATCTTGGTTAGAAATTTTAATTTGTAATTTCAGTAATCATATGTAGTAGATGTTGGAAATTAATACCATCAGTTTTAATCAAAATAATTAGTCAATTGGATTACTAAATCAATATTATTCAGTAACCAATCATTTGTAACTTCATTACTTAAATTGAGTAATATTATTGGTAATAAGGTAATTACTTGGGGGTAACCAAAATAACTCCATTTAAACTATAAACCTATTATTGCCTGATATTTTTACTAATGTTTCCATTTTTGTATTGATTATTACAATTATGATAATATACTTATTAATTATCAATGATACAAATGTAACTACTAAAATATGTTAACCGGCAACAATTGGATTATCAATAGATAATTGAATCAATAACATGTAATCAAATTATTTGCCAACTCGTTAACCTTTTAACCTATTCATATGTAACCAATTTCTTTTAGTACCTATTTAAATCAAACAATCAATTACTTTTATGCACTAACCTATTACTCATCAACATTATTAGTTACTCATTACAATATAATGATCAATTACATTTTAAGCACCTACAAATGATGGTACTCCAAATGAATTAAATTCTTAGTTACAATAACATTTTAATAAATATTTTAACAGTTACTTAAATATTATACAAATGACATTTGGAGTAACTAATAATGGTCATTTTTTATTCAAACTTATTACACACTAAAAGTTTGAAAATATGTAGTTTTTATGAATCATTTGTTTGGATTACATAAATCTAATTGGTTACTTAACTTGAATGGAAATAGTATCATTACTATTACATTAATAGTCTTAATCAATTATAAGTAATTTTAACTTAGTTGTAACTCTTGGATTAATTGGTACTAGTTTTTACACAAAATATAGTTGAATGACCATTTAAATATTAATGTCATGAATAGAGTAAATGGTACATTAAATCAATTTCACATTTGAATTACATTTTTAATTCATTAACATGTTGATTTAAGTAATTACATTTTTGAATACAATGCTTGAATATATTGATTTAAAGTAGAAGAATTTATTTTAATACATGTTCACAATTGTTGATTTGAAAAATGTAAATGTAATTGCATTGTGGAATTTAGAGTAACATGTTACTTAAATTGTGTACATAATATAAAAAGTAACCTATTTTCTAATATTATTAATGTTGGTACATTGTCAACGTACTAAAATTGAGTACCAATCATCATAAATATGAAGTTGAGTTTGGATTTGATATACAAAAGTAACTAATTACTCAATTAGAATTCATGAAATCAATCAAGTACTTTAATTTGAAATTAAATGTTATTAAAAATCTAATAGTTTGCTAACATGTCATTGATTTGTAAAGGTTAGTTTAATTTACTTTAGTCTTTTACTAATTCAAATTTCATTTTAGTAAATGTCATTTTATTGGTAATAACCTTTTACTTGAATAAAAAATGACCAATTATTCAAATTTAAATAACTTAAATCAATTACTCAAATTGACCTGTTACTTCTTTACTTTCATCTAAAAGCAATGTAATATATAATTCACTTTTCATTCTAACATTAAGTACTTTAGTAACTCAATTTAAGTACTTTTAAATATGTCAGATCCAATTCTATTGATTTAAGTATTTAGATTAATTTACTACTAGCTAATTGAAATAGAAAGATGAACAATTAATTGATTTAATTTAATTATATTTAAATTGTATAAATGACGACTATTTTACCAAATCCTGACAAATTTACTTTTTTTTTTTTGGTTGTGACATATTCAATTGAGATTATACTTATTTATTACCAACAATAATTAATTACAATCATTGTGTTATTCAAATTAAATTAGAATAACTTATACTTAAGACTCCAAATTTAATGTAATTAGAGTAACCTAATAGCTCTAACTTTAAATTCAAATGTTGACGGTCAAATACAAATGTTGGTTTTGACTGTAGTAACATTTGCTTTAATATGTGCAGTAACCCAAATAAACACTTTCAATAGTTGATTTAATAGTAATTCACTAAACAATGACCAAATGTAGTTAGACAATAACATTTAAATTTTACATCAATTACAATAGATGGTAGGTTACTAATACTCATCTATCTATGAAATGACCAATCTAGCCAAATAACCCCAAATGTTTTGCAATACTATTCATAAATAAGTATCCTTATTTAAATTTGAATAATATTTGGATTGATTTATATAGTTACCCAAATCTTAAGTTTTGTATTCAAAAATGTTGTTTTTTGCTTTTTTTAGTAGGTCAACCAAATTATGATCTATTATGACATTTTTTACAATAAGAATATTATAAACTATTCTCTAAATTTTATTTATTGACATTAAATTTTAGAAATTAATTCTAAAAATGATGATCATAAAATATTAATATTTAAATTGGTCTTTTTTAGCTAAAAGTAATTCAAATTTAAAGCCTTTTACTATAAATCAATTCTTACTTTGGTTTGATTTTTGTATATACTACATAGGTAAATTTGTTACTCAAATTGATGATTACTTAAATTAGTTTAGTAATCCAAAGGTTATTTAAATTTAAAGCACATAATGCAGAAGATTGTAACTATATTTTATGCAAATTTGAAAATATGATATTAGTTTGATGATAGAAATTTCATTCTTTCACAACAAATGTTAGTAACATGTAAAATAATGAATTACTAATTTCATTTAAATTTTACACTATTTAATTTGAAAAGGAATTAATTTTAAACCAATTTTATTACTTAGCATTCATGAAATGGTAAAAGGAAACTTATGATTTATTATGTTACTCCAAATTCTCCATACTAAATACAGTCATATTAACTTGAGTTTACTCAAAAAAACAATTTGAATCTAAAGATTACTAATAATAGTGTCTAATATTTAAATTGTATCAATTATATAAAAAGACCTTGATATGGAAAAGGAAGAATTAGGAATGTAATAGACAATAATGAATTGATAGATACTAAGTTTGTTTTCAACTGTAACATTCACTCCAAGGATACATGATAAACTTCACCACCTTAAGGATGCAGGGCAAAAGGCATTCATGATATAAGGCAAGATGCACTCACCACTCTTAAGGAATCCACACAAGAGATAAATAAATGCTAGGATTAAGTCACCACTCAATGGAATCCACCATATAAATACATAACTTAAAAGAAATTCTTTAAATCCTAGTCATATGTTAAGTATCTTCATTTTGCATCATTCAACTTCTTGCCAAATAATGCAATTGGTCTACCTTCTTAACTTAAAATAGCACCAACGCCCACATTGGAAGCATCACTCTCAACTTCAAATACCTTCCCCAAAATCTAAAAGTACCAACATTGGAGCTTCTATCATCATCTTCTTTATTAGCTTAAAGCTCTTTTGGGCAGTTTTTATCCATTGGAATGAATTTCCCTTCAAGCACTCAATAATAGGAGTAGCAAGAGTGTTGAATCCTTTGATAAATCTTTGATAAAAGGATACAAGGCCTAGAAAGCCTTTTACATCATGAATGGATTTAGGAGTAGGCCAACTAGCAATTGACTCAATCTTGTTTGAATCAACATCAATTCTTGATGAAGATGCAATATAACCAAGAAACATAATGTTATTCATGTAGAATTGGCATTTCTTTGCATTAGCATACAATTTTTTCTCTCTAAACACCTAAAACATGTGTCTCAAATGCTCCAAGTGTTGTGAATCAAATTTACTGTAAATAAAAATGTCATCAAAGTACACAACAACAAGTTTACCTAAGAATGGTCTAAAGACATGAATCATAAGTTTCATGAAAGTGTTAGGTGCATTAGGAAGTCCAAATGGCATAAGCAACCACTGAATCACCACTTCTAGTTTTAAAAGTTGTTTTCCACTTATCTCTAGGTCTCATTCAAATTTGATGATAACCACTTTTAAGATCAATTTTAGAGAAAATAATAAAACCATATAATTGATCAAGTAAATTGTAGAGTTTAAGAATAAGAAACCTATACTTGATAGTAATCTTATTGATGGCTCCATTATCTGTGCACATACACCAAGATTCATCCTTCTTGGTTACTTTGAGGGCTAGAACAACACGTGGACTCATGCTTTCTTTCACTAATCCCTTGATTATTAAATCTTCAACTTGCCTATGCAATTCTTCATGTTTTTTTAGGATTCATGCAATAAGCTTCCTTGTTTGGAAGAATAGAGCCTAGATTTAGGTCAATTTGGTGCTATGTATCTCTCATTGGGGGAAGAACAGGAGGTGTTTCTTCTACTACAACATCTATAAATTCTTCTAATAGAGGCTAAACTATTGGATTATGTCCCCTTAATTTTGCAATAGATTTTTCCAATAGCACAACTGCATACATCTCTTTATTTCTTAAAACATCTTTTCAATCAAATTGCTAGAAAGCAAAGTATTTTCCTCCCCTTTTTTCAACTTAGGAATGTGATCTAGTTTCATTGGCACTAAAATGAATAAGTGTTTTTGTCACCATCATTAGCTACTTTCCTTTCTTATAACCATGGTCTACTTGACAATAAGTGAATAACATCCATAGGAGCAACATCACATTAGACATCATCTCTATGATCTTTCACGATAGAAAATTCAACTAAGCATGTTTTGTTTACCTTTTCATTAGTTCCTTTGTGAATCCCTTGCATTTTGTAAGGGTAAGGATACCTTTTAGTTTTCAAGCTTGGCTTATCCACCATCTTTATTGCTACCACATTAAAATTATTTCCACAATCAATAATGAGGTCACACAATTTGCCATGAGAAGTGTACCTAGCATGTATGACGCTTTCTTGTAGCCACTCATTTTCCTCTTGATTGGTAGTGATATTCAAACTTCTCTGAATCATAAGCATTTCTCCTTCATCAACATAGGTAACTTCTTCATCATAAATAAGGTATCTTAGCTTTTCTTTATTCCTTTTGACTTCTCCCTCTACTAATGTCACAACTCTATGATTTGGGCATTTAGAAGCAATATGCTTATAGCCTTGGCATTTTAAGCATCTTCTTGAGTTGTTATTAGAAGAACTAGCTTGTTAGTCTCCTTTAGAAGCTCTTTTGACACCAAAAGACTTGGTTAAAGAGTATGGCCTTGAATTTGAGTTATTCCCTTGGTTTAAAGGAAAAGTTCTAGTGGCTAATTTCAGAGTAGCCATTTGAACCTCCTTCCTTTGCTTTTCAATAGTCAAAGCAAGAGTTATTTCATATTAAAAGACCAATATGGTTGCAATTGAACATCACCAATCTCATTTTTCAGGCCTCTCAAATATTGAGCAATAGTTTCTTATTCTAGTTTAACCACATCACCCTTCATCATGAATTGTTTGAACTTGATAGTATTTTCCTCCACACTCCTTTTTAGTTGTTACTTAAGAGAATGAATTTTCATGAACATCTCCATTCAATAATCCTTATGTAGAAATCTCCTTTTAAACTCCTTGATTTTCTCTCATGTTCTAATTTCTCTTCTCCCCTTTTGATCTCTTTGTTTCTTCAAATTCTCCCACTATAAAGAGGCATACTTCCTAAGTTTTAAAGCCACCAACTTTAACTTCTTATCCTTAAGAAACTCCTTATACTCAAAATTACATTTAACAATATTTGGCCAATCAAGAAACTCATTTGGTTGCATTTTTCCTACAAGTTCTAGAATTTCAATCTTTATGTCAAAGCCTTTAAAGTTTGAATGATTCCTTCTCATATGAGAGTGATGAGAAGAGGAGTCATTACCTGATTCTTGATAATTATCAGAATATAGGTTCTTATGTGCACCATTAAAAGACTTATCATTATGATCATGTAATCCTTCGTAATGATTTAAATGTTGTTGGAGTTCATGAAGTTGTCTTCTTAATTCATCCATCTCAAAATCACAAATATCTCTATCGATAGTTGTAATATGTTGTGCACAATGAGCCATTAAAAAGGCTCTTATACTAGACTTGATATGGAAAAAGAAGAATCATGAATATAATCAACAATAGTAGGGGGACAGACACCAAGTTTGTTTTTGACTATAATTTTTACTCCAAAGATAGAGGATAAAACCCCACCACCTTAAAGATACAAGGCATAAGGCATTCATGATACAAGGTATGATGTACTCACCACTCTTAAGAAATCCACTCAAGAGATATAAAAATGCTAGGGTTAAGTCACAACTCAATGGAATCCACTATAGAGATATAAAACTTAGAAGAAAATTCTTTAAATCCTTCAACATAAGAGTTTAATCACTCACCAAAGTCTTCCTTGAACAAAATAGAAGAAAAAACTATAAATAAAAGGCTTTGGAACATCCCTCTAAGTGTAGGAAAATGGAAGGATAACTCAATATTTTGGTACTAACCATCATATCAACTTCCAAGTGTCCTTTCAACTAGCCATTTAATGCTAATCTCAACTTTTAACTATTCTGGCTACTAATAAAGGAAAACATGACTCTTGATGATTTTGGATTCATGTGAGACTAGAGATCTAGAACTTCAAATGACTACTTATGTGCCATCCTTGGGCTTGGGTTAAATTTGTAGCAGTTGGAACAAGTTTGACATGCATTCTCCTCTCCTAATAAAAAAATGAGCATTTTTGGTGCTTGGGCCATGTCTTGAATTGATTCTTGGTTTTCTTAATGAGATGCTCCCACATCAGACTTTAAATTTAAATAACAATTAAGGTAGAAAATGAATTACTCAAATTAGTCTCTTTTTCTTATTGAAATAGGGTCTATTTTACTTTTTGGTGAATTTAGAGTAACTTTTTACTAAAATTGTAGAAATTACAATAAAACATTTTAAATTTGAACAACATTTGGTTTGATTTAAGTAGCTATTAAAATTTGAGATATTGTATTAAAATTGTTACTTTTTACTTTTCATGAATGTTGACTAACCTATTCCTTAAATTGTGTAAAGAACATATAAAGAATTTAAATTTAAATAATGACTATAATAAAAAAATGCAATTATTTAAATTGGTCATTTTTTATTTAAATATGATTTATTTTAACTTTTGGTAAATTTGGAGTATTTTTTTATTTATATTGCAAAAATTAAAGTAAAAGACTTTAAGTTTGAATAATAATTTAATTTATTTATTTAATCACTTTATAGCCCTATAAATTACTAATTTAAGTAAAATGAAATTTGGTTAAATTACTTTTTGACTACAAAAGCCCAAATTTGTCTTAAACCCAATGCCATCAACCAAAATTTGACCATTCAAGACTAGTCAAGAATGGGATATTATTACCCAATATGGTCGATCAATTATTGTCAACAAATTACATTGAATAAGAAAACATTAATGTAGTAACTCCCAATAAATGAATTAAATCTATTGGTCATTCATTTTAATTTGATCCTCAAATTAAAATTCAAAGTTAATAATTTAAAATAACATTTGGCATTGTTGCAAAGATAACCTATTGACCATAGATTATTATTTACTTGGTTATTGTAGTTAGTAAAACCCACATTTCAAGGTTAACATTTACTTGTTACTATAAAAAAGGTTATTCTTATTCAACTAAGGTTTATGAATATGAATATCAAGATTTACTAACATTGGATGGACAATTTAATGGGTTGTTTTTACATTAAACTACAATCTCAAATAAATTTGTTACATTAAATTAATTTATATTGAATAATATGGACTCCACTTGAATAATAGAGTTAACCTATTTATTGGTACCAAGTTAAACATTAATTTGCTTATTTAATTAATAACTGCATTGATTAACCAACTTAATTAGGTAAAATGACTATTTTTGATAATCAACTGGTTTGAGTAACCTAATCAAATATTAATCAAAATGTTGATTTAAGTAGTTTTAATGGATGAATTTTTAATGTCCAAATCCCTTATGTATATATATATATATATATATATTTAGATTGATTAATAACCAATATATAATAATAACCTACCTAATTATCCAAACTAGATGAGTAGATTTTCTATTACTAAAATAAGGTTACTTAAGTATTCGATTATGATTTATGGTTTACTTACTAAAATGTTATTTTATTTTAATATAAAAACAATTGGTTATCTAAATGACTAACTTGGAGTAAACCCAATCCATTACCCCAATTTGATAACTAATTAGTCAATCAATTTGTTACTCTAAAAAGTGTTAGTTAAAAATGTCTTTCTTTACTTTTTATGAATATTGATTAATTTGTTACTTAAACTAAGTAAATAGAATTTAGAAACTATGTTTATCTAGTTTAGATGGTCAATCAAGTATTCAAGGTCTTGCATAACCTATTTGTTAAATCTATGAATATCTAGATTTAAGTCAAATATTAATTGAATTCAAATATGATCAATTTTGTTTTTTTTTTTTTGTGAATTTACAGTAACTTTTTACTAAACTGAAAAAATTATATTAAAAGTCTCTAAATTTGAATAATATTTGAATTGATTTATATAATTACTAAAATCTAAAATTATATATTCAAATGTCATTTTTTACTTTATTATGAAAATTGAGCAACCTAATATTTAAATTTTGTAAATTATGTAAAAATATGTTACATTTGAATTATATTTAGAATAGAGAATGGATTACTTAGATTATTTTTTTTTAAATAGTGATTATTTTACCTTTTGGTGAATTTACTGTTACCTTTCACTAAAATTACAAAAATTAACATTAAAGATAGGTTAGAATAAAAAATGAATTACTCAAAAAATAAAATTGATTGTATTTGAATAAATGATAGTGTGATATGAATACAAAAAGTTAGTCAAAAATCTAAACATCGATAAATAGTAACTAATCATTATTGTTGGTTAGTTAAATGAATATTGACTAACTAGATATTTAGTACACATAATCAAAGAGAATGTGGGTAACCCAATTTGATTAATGTGATAACATGGGTATACCATTAGGTATACAAATAGATAGTATATTGATGATTGTTGATATTTTATGAGATTAGCAAATTGTTTAGTATAATTTGAATGATAATTGATTGCTATTGCAAAAAATTACTCAATTTGGTTTCTATTATAACTGGTTTAATCAAATTTAAATAAATAATTACCTAAAACATTTATGATAGTAACAAATAGAAATGACCCACTGACTAATCATTTGATTTATAAATTGTTACTAATAACATCTATTTAATTTATTACAATAGTAATACAATTTACATATTTGAAAAAATGATTGATTTAATATGTTAAATTTATTCATGTGGTCATGGGTAAATCAACCAATTAGTAAAAGGTAAATTTAGAGTAAATGGTATTCAAATATTGGTGATTAACATTTTGTTACTATTTTATGATTAAAGTCACCAAAATGTTTCTATTTTGAGAAGGGAGCTTTATTAAAATGAATTCATGCATTGCTAATTAAATCAATTGACTCTAAATTGGTATTCTATTATAGAACATTTTGAGGGAAGGTGATGAATGGAAAACAACCTTTAGAACAAAGCATGGCTTGTATGAGTGGTTAGTTATGCCATTTAAATTAGCTAATGTGCCTACTTTCAAGAGATTAATGAACCACATTTTACTCGTTTTTATAAGTAGATTTGTTGTTGTTTATTTTGATGATATTTTAGTTTATAATAAAAACTTAAATGATCATATTGGGCATTTGTGATGTGTGTTAGATGTTTTAACAAAAGAAAGATTGTTTGATAACTTTAAGAAGTGTTACTTTTGCACAAATTTGATTGTATATTTAGGAAATGTGGTTTCAATTAAAGAAATAGCCATTGATGAAGAGAATGTTAACATTATTAAATAATCACCACCACCTAAGAATATTTCTAAGTGCAAAGTTTTCACAGTTTGCCTACTTTCTGTAGGAGATTTGTCAATAATTTTAGTAGAATTGTTGCACCATTGACTGAAATTATGAACAAAAGTGTAAGTTTTTTGTGGCGAAGTGAACAAGAGAATGAATTTAATCTAATTAAAGAAAAATTAGGCTTGTTGCCATTAAATACCTTTTCTAACAATATTAAAACATTTGAAATTGAGTGTGATGCATTAAGTATTGGTAAAGGGGCTATTGTGATGAAAGAGTAATGACCTATTGCAATTTTTTAGTTAAAAATTAAATAATATTGTACTTAATTATCCAACTTATGATAAGAAGTTGTATGCATTAGTGAAGGCCTTAAAGTGATGGAAATACTACCTTTGGCCTAAGGAGTTAATTATCCATAGTAACTATGAGTCATTAAAGCATTTGAGGAGAGAAGGTAAGTTTGATGACATGCTAAATGTGTGGTATTGCTTGCTAGGTTTCCATATATGATCGCAAGGAAAGGAAAACATTTTGTTTGATGAAATTAAATAAATTTAGTTAGCCAATGGTGTAATGATGAGCTTGTTGCTTTGAATATAATGTCTAAAGTATAGTTAATTTCAAGATCATTATGTGTGAATGAATCCTCATAATAAAAGCAAGAGCCTTCTTAGCAAAAAATAATGTAATGGTCACATTGTTCAACAATCAAACCATTCATTACCCATAAGAAAAAGCAAATCAAAATCAATTAGTCATTTCCTACACGGAATTCAATGGATTCAAAGTACCATTGGCATGTAGATGTCAATTGCATGGATGTGTGCACCAACACATAGAAAGGAGGATTGAGCAATAAACAAATCGAGCCAATAAAAGGCAAAGGAAAGTTGTTTTTGAATCTAGTGATTGGTTTTGGGTGCATATGTGCAAGGAGTGATTCCCTACAAAAAGGCATTCAAAGTTGCAACTAAAAGGAGATATACCATTCCAAGTGATTGCAAAGATTAGTGACAAAGCCTATAAATTGTAACTTCCTAGTTAGTATAATGATAATTCTACTTTTTATGGTTTTGATCTTTCTTCTTTTGATTTAGATTACAATTTGAAGACAAATTTTTTTAAGGAAATGAGAAATGATGGGAATCAAGTCAACACATGTAGTGATCCTTTACACTTACATGAAAATTTAATATCAATGGCTAAAGGGATGCAAGAACTTAGAAATGGGCTTATTGAAGTTATTTGGGCTAAAAGCAATGCACAAAAAAAAAAGGATTAATGCTTAAAGGAACATCAAGCCTTAATAAACTTTATACAAGTTCAATGGTAGCTTATTTTAGGAGTTTTGGTTGAATTTTGTACTTGGCCTAATACCTTGTTTCTTTGGAAGGCCATGCATGTTATTTAGTTATTTTACATTTGTAATGGAATAAACAATGTTTCAATTTAAGCCCAATCATTTATTAAATAGTTTATTAGGCAAGTTTGTTGTTTTCTATTTTATTTTGGATTTACTATTTTATTTTTAACTTTATATAAAGGCATATAACCCTTTTTTATGGGTAGCTAATTGATTTTTAAAAAATTTGTGACATTTCTCTTTGGTTCTTTTAAGCATATTAGCTCAAGGTTATAACTACTTTTTCTTGTTATCACAAAAGAATTAGTTCTCATTAGCAAGGACATAAATTTATCCATATTGGGATGGTTCAAGTAGCTTTAAAATTCACTACAAGATTAGGTTTAAATAGCTCAACTATAATTTGTGTTAGGGATAAGAGACATAATTGTTTTCATGACTCCTTATTAAAAGTAATTGAATCAAGTTTAAGTGACGGACCTATATGGTTCTCATATTTTCTTAATTTTACATTATCATTATCAAATCCTAATTTAATTCATGCTTTATGCTTGGATATTAAAACAAAAAGATTTTATATGATTCCTACATCTAAAACTTTGATTCTTATTTATAAAATCCATTATAAGGTTATAAACATCATAGATCCTAGTATAAATGAAATACCTTCTATGTATGCTAATAAAAGAAGTACTGCCTTATTTCTAACTAAGAGATCTAGAGCTAATGCTATGGTTCCTAGAACCTTAACATGGGATTAGGTTAAATTACCTAAAAATTGGACTTTAGAAAAGGTTGTCGTGCCTATTAAATAGGTATTTGACAACTTGAAGAAGTATTGAATATCAAGAAGGAGATGTCAAATTTTTATTTGCTCCATAAAAGTATGAGGTTAAACCTTCAAAAAGGAAAAGATTTTAAAGATTTAAAATCAAGTAGATACTCTACTTCTACTATTCCACTAATAGAGTTAGATGGAATTAGAAGGACAAAGAAAAAATTTAGCCAACCATAATATGACCTTAACTTTCCTCCCTTTACTTTTACCTTTATGGTTAGTGAACCACTATATCATACCTTGGGACCTAAATCTCCCTCTTTATCTAATATTGATTATTATGATGAAGACTAGAATATCTATTTCTTACTAAGAACAAGCTAAAGAGTTATTTTACTCTCCTACAAATGTGTTAAATGAAAATAGTTTTCTATGACCTTTACTCCTATTCTACATGAGGAATGGTCACAAAGTCATAAAAAACATATCGCCAAGATTGTTGAGACATGCTTGTGATAATGAATATAATGTTTGGTATAGACATTAAAGTTAATTTCATGATCATATTATGTGAATTGGTCCTTATAATAAGTGGAGAATCCATGTTAGTAAGAAATGAAGAGATGATCTACTTCTTCAAGAATTAAACCATTTAATACTAGGAAAAGCTAATCCAATTCCATTACTCTATACCTAGATGAAATTTAATGCATTCAAAGGACCAAAGTTGTAAGGATAGCCTTGTCACAATATATAATGTGTGGTGTGGGCAAAAAGGTTAATCTTATAACCATTTCATATGAATGAGTCCTTGGAATGATACAAGATACCCTATTACTAAGAAATGATGTGACAATTTAATCTTTTAGGAATTATAAACCATCCAATACCTATAAGTATAGCAAATCAAGATCAATGACTCTCTTGTTTAATTGAATTCAAGGGATTTAGAGTGTTAAAGTTTTAAGGACAACCTTGTCGTAATGAAAATAACGTGTAGTGTAAACATAAAGGTTAATTTCATGATTATTTTGTGAAAACAAGTCCTTATGATGAAAGGAGAAATAGTGTTGGTAAAAAATCAATGGATGGTCTCTTCTTTATGATTTAAACCATTCAATAGCTGTAAGAAAAGCTAATGAGACAAAAGTTAATTTCATGATTATTTTACATGAATGAGTCCTTGCAGTAATTGGAGAAACCTTTTTAGCAAGAAATGAATTGATGGTTTAAATTTAAAAGAATTGAATGGTTCACAACCTTTAATAAAAGCTAATCAAGAATAATGACACCTTTGTTTGATAAAATTTGAAGGATTCAAAGTAACAAATTTCTGACGATGGCTTTGTTACATTAGATATAATGTGTGGTGTAGGTGCAAAAGTTAATTTCATGATCATTTTATGTGAATGAGTCTTTCTAACAAAGGGAGAAAGCTTGTTGATAGGAAATCAATGATAGCCTTGTTTTTCAAGAATTGAACCATTCTTATAAGAAAAGCTAATCAAAATCAATGACTCCATTGCTTCATCGAATTCAATGCAATGAAAGCAGCAAAGGTGTAAGGACGTGCTTATCATAATGAAGATAAGATTTATTTGTTTTATACACAAAAGGTAATTTCATGATTGTTTTGTGTAAACAAGTCCTTGGAACAAAAGGAGAAACTTTGTTGTAAATAAATGAAGTGCTGCTCTTATTATTCTAGAATTGAACCATATAATACCAGTAAGAAAAGCTAATTAAGAGTAATGTCCCCCTTGTTTGATAGAATTAACAAATTCAAAGTGTTAAAGGTTTAAGCATGTGCTTATAGCAATGAATATAATGTTTGTTGTTGAAATAAAATTTATTTCAAATCACATTGTTTAAATGAGTCCTTGTAACAATAGGAGAAACCTTATTAATAAGAAAAGAGGTGACGATTTAATCCAATAGGATTTTAACCATTCAATATTTGTAAGGGAAGTCAATTAAGATCAATGACTCTTTTCTTTGATGGAATTCAAAGAATTCATAGTGCCAAAGTTTTAAGGGTGGTCTTGTCATATTGAATATAATTTGTGGTGCAAACACACAACTTAATTTCATGATAATTTTGTGTGAACAAGTTCCTACAATGATAGGAGAAACTTTGTTAGCAAGAAATGAAGGGGCAGTTTATTTTTTCTTTTTATTTTCATTTTGGAATTAAACCATTCAATACCTATATGAAAAGCTAATCAACATCAATAACTCCTTTGTTTGATGGTATTTAATGGATTTAGAATGCTAGTGTTGTAAGAATGACCTTGTTGCAATGAATATAATTTTATGTGTGAATGAGTCCTTGAAATGAAAGGAGAAACCTTGTTAGAAAGAAATAAGGTGATAGTCTTATGCTTCAAGAATTAATCCATTCAATACCTATAAGATAAAGTAATCATAATTAGTGACTCCTTTGTTTGATGGTATTCAATAGATTCAAAGTGCTTGATGTGTAACGAAGTGTTTTCCACAGTGAATGTAATGATTTGTGTAGACATAAAAGTTAATTTCATGAAAATTTTGTGAATGAGTTCTTGCAATAAAAAACAGAACCTTGTCAGTAGACAACAATGTGACTATCTAATCCTTCAAGAATTGAATCATTCAATATTAGTTATAAAAGCTAATCAAATTTACTAACTCATATGCTTGATGGAATTCAATGGATTTATAGTACCAAGGGAGTAAAAATGTGCATGTTGCAATGAATATATTGTTAAGTGTGGAAACAAAAGTTAGTTTCATAATTTATTTAGTGTGAATGAGTCTATGCAATTATAAGAGAAACCTTATCAGTAAAAATTGATGGTCTGATCCTTCAAGAATTAAACCATTCAATACTTGTAAAATATGCTAGCCAATATCAAGGACACTTGCTTGATGGAATTCAACAATTTCAAAATACCGAAGGTATAAAAACATGCTAGTTGCAATGAATACATTGTTTGGTGAGACATAAAATTCAATTCAAGATCATTTTATGTGAACAAGTCACAATAATTAATGATAGAAAAAATAATTTTACTAAGAAATGAAGTGGTGATCTAATCCTTTAGGAATTGAACCATTCAAAACCTATAAGAAAAGCTAATCAAGATCAATGGCTCATTTGTTTGATAGAATTCAATGGATTTAAAGAGCCAATGTTGTAAAGAGGGCTTAGGCATAAAGAATATAATATGTGTTGTAGACACCAAAGTTAATTTCATTATCATTTAGTGTCAATGAGTCCTTGGAACAAATGAAAAAACCTTGTTTACAGGAATTAAAAGGACTATCTCATCTTTTAGGAATCTGGCCATTTAATACCTATAAAAAAAAGTCAATCAAATTTATTGACTTTTTTATTTGATGAAATTCAATGAACCCATGGGCTGTGTGTTGATCTACACAAATCAAGATCACTAAATGTCATTGGACTGCTGCCACTTAGCCACACCATTGCTCATCTCTAACAACTGAGACTAGTCCAAGAAGGGGTTTCAACCTTTAATTTGTCCTTCTTCACCATTGGCACACCTGTTCCAATCCTCAACATTGTTGTTCCTCCACCTTAAGGCTACTGCTCCATCAAATGTCCATTTTGGTGTCACAGCCAATCCATCATGCAACATTGTCTGATGGAACTCGTATTGTTGGAGTTACTGTCCTTGGCCCTACCACCTCCAATCTCCAGCGCCCTTCTAACATTGACTAAGTGACTGCTGAAGCCAGCCACCAACAATGTTTCATTTCTTTTGGTCAAAAATAAAGTTAAAAGCAATGTTAGAAAAAATCTTATTAATCCATTGTTTTAGCATTGGTTCTCAATTTCATAAAGTAGAAAAAAAAAATTAAATAGTTAATTTTTAGTCTTTTCTAAAAGAAAATCCAAAAAAAAAAATGTGAAAAGAACACAACAATGTGGAAAAAGAAAAAAAAAAAGAAGAGAAGAAAATGACTTATTTTTTAAAAAAGCATATTTGGTATGTCGAGCTTAGCTTGCAAAGCCCTCCTTCATATATTTAGGAACTCATTTTTAATCTTAGCCGAGTTAAATATTGCTTGTGAAGAGTAAAGTAATCGTGTTTGAAAACCAATTGCTCTACATCCCTTACTGAAAGCATTGGATGATAATCAACTCTTTGAACATCCCAATGTTGATGTCAAAGTTGCAATTACTTCATGCCTTAGTGAGATTATAAGGATAACTACTCCAAACATCTTTTGTCATTATGATTTAACAAATGATGTATTTTAGTTGATGGTTTAACTTTCAAGCATTTAGATGACTACACTAGTTTCTTATATGGCAAATGTGGTTTAATTTTTAAATTTCTTAAAAGGTTGCAATCATATTATATGATATTCAAATTTCAATAAGATGCATTGATAGTTGAGAAGTTTCAAAATTTTCTTAAAACTATTAGAAAATATCATCCATAGGAAGTGTTTATTTTTATAGGGAAATTATGACCATTTTGATAAAGGAAAGTGTAGAACATCTCTTGTTTAGGGGAGAACATCCTTACTAATTGTTCTTCTAAAGTTTGACATTATCTTTCTTTTCTTATTAAGGATGTCCCTGAAATATTGCAATCAAAATTGTTAGATGAAGTTAATTAGATTATTAATGGGACAACAGCATATATGAAGTTGCCTAAACAAGTTGATCTAGTGGATGAAAACATGGTCACTACTGAGCTTTCTAGATTAGGTGAAGAAAAATTTATGAACAATGGTAATTGACACAAAAGTTAATTTCATGATCCCTTTGTCATAATGAGACATTGTAATGAATGGAGAAACCTTGATAGCAAAAAATGAATAGATGACCAAATTGTTGAGGAATTGACCCACTTAATGTGTGTAAGAAAAGCTAATCACATCAATGACTTTGTTGTATGATGAAATGCATTTAATTTAAAGTATTAAAGGTGTAAGGATGTGCTTGTAGTAATAAATCTAATATTTGGTATAGACACAAAAGTTAATTTTAAAATCATTTTGCATGAATGAGTCCTTGCAAGAAAGGAGAAACCCTATTATTAAGCAATAAAGTGATAGTCTCACTTTTTGGGAGTTGATTTAATGAATACTAGTAAGAAACACTAACCAAGATCAATGAATCCTTTTTTGAAATGGATATAAGTTGGTGTAGATATATTAGTTAATTTCATGATTATATTGTGTGTATGCATCCTTGCAAAGAAAGGAAAGATCTTGCTTGCAAGAATTACAAAGACCATCCCATCCTTGAAGAATCAAACCATTAAATATATATAAGAAAAGCTAATTAAGACTAATGACTCTTTTGATTAGTGAAATTTAATGGATTTAGAGTATGAAAGGTTTAAAGATGTACTTATCCCAATAAATATAATGTTTTATGTAGACACAATAGTTAATTTCATAATCATTTTATGTCAGTTAGTCATTGCAATAATAGAAGAAAACTAGTTAGTAGGAAAGAAAATGGCATTCTTAACCTTCAAGAATTGAATCATTTAATACCTCTAAGAAAGGCTATTCAAGATTAGTTACTCCTTTATTTGATGGGATTCAAAGGATTCAATATGCCAAAGTTCTAAGGAATTAAGCCATTCAATACTTATAAGAAAAGTTATTCAAGATCAATGGCTCCTTTGTTTTAGGGATTTCAATTGCTTTAAAGTACTAAAGGTCTAAATACATGCTTGTTGCAATGAATATAATATTTAGTGTAGAGGTAAACATAATCAATTAACATTATAATCAGATCAATGTCACCATAAATTTACCAAATCTAGATTTGCAACCATTATCTCATACAAACTGATTATTAAGACTAATCTACTATTATGATTAAATCCAATGACATTTTTGAATTTTATGTATACTAATGTATCAAATCATAATTTAATGTGTATTCAATCTTTATTACTAACTCTTGGGTAGATTAGACCTTCATAGTTATTGCAACTAACCTACCATTTAGTTAATCAATGATTAACTTGTTGGTCAATGAGCTCATCATAAGGGTAATGATCAATGACTAATGGTCATAGGCAATTAACTTTAGTAATAGTAAATTTGTTGGTTATTATGTTAATTGATATTTGTATAGAAATAGTGTCCAGAGTAACCTAATTGCTAACATTAAGGTTGAATAGATTTAGTACCTATTACTTAAATCTCCTATAATATATAAATGATCAAAACCATTTAGTAACCAATTGATCAGTTATTTAATGCAGTTACTTAATAAATGAATACTGTTTGTAAATGAGTAACCAACCTAGAGTAACCCAAGGGTTTTATAGTAACATTTGAATGACCACAACATTAACTAATGTAAATAGATCATATTGTGTAAAAGGTTAGATTATAATAAGATCAAACATGTAATAAAAAGAATTGATAAAAGATAATTATCAAAAAATGACTAATTTTAGAAACATTTTGAATTAACTATAATGTAAACTTAAGTAAATTAGAATCATTTGATTGATAAAGTAACAAATAACTAGATTAAAATGTTAACAATAATAGAGTTAATAAATTTGTAAAGGTAACCTATAATTTGAATAACAACTTAATAGATCAATTAGGTAATGATTACTTACAAAGTTTTTTATTTATCAAATTACACTACAAATATATTAATGGCTATAGGAATAAATGATAGTAATGATCAATTACATAGATTTTGTAAATGATTGGTCAATGTTAATCCAAAATTAAGTGACATTTGAGTGTAAATCCAACCAATTATTTAAGTAAATGATATTAAAACAAACCAAATGGTTACAATTGGAATTAATAGTATGAATGACTATTAAGGTTAAATTTAAACGGTAGTGTTAGTTTGAGTTTATACCAAAAAAAGTGACCATTTAGATGCATTTAGGGAAGTAATCTCAATGGTTACTCTATTTGACCAATGACTAATGTTAACGAATTCAATGATAACATTTGGTTTGGTTACTTAATACTACTATACCTAGTTAGTTTTGGTAAACATCATTAGTTACCATCAGTAGTAATCTTCCTATCACCAAATACCCAATAGTTACCCTCATATAAATTTTAGGATGTCCAAATTTGATTTGTAACCTTAATATTAGATTATATGACATTAGAACCTAAAGATTAAATGTTAACCATTTAGATTGTCTATTATCAACCCAATCAGTTAGAATTTAATAAATGTTGCAATCATTGATTACTTAAATGGTTACATTTACAACACATTGTAAATGTTGGCTACTCATTATTGGTAACCAAAATTTAACATATTTCAAAAATGTCTCCATCATGATGTTTGTTCATTAATCAAATTGTAAGTATGCTCAATTAGTTACTCAATAAATTAAATGTTACTCAAATAGGTACAATCAATTATTCAATCATAGTAGGGCAATACTATATTGGTTGTGAATCATAAGCTACACGTGATGATTGTTGGGTTACTCTACTAAGATAATTGAATTTGATAAGAATGATTGGTAACATTGGTCAGATAATAATTATGGTAACTATCAGTTGCTCAATCATTGTTTAGGTTACAATGGTTAACTCATCTATTATTATCATTTACTTGGATTAAATTAGTTGATTACCTACAATGCCAATCCATTAAATTGTTTTAATTTGATACTCCAACTTACAAGTAACCATATTCAACCCATAATTGATTACTAGTTGATTATCAAACTGTCATTTTAGTAATTTTTTTAAATAGACACATAAATGATAATCCATGGTTACTAATAATAGTCACCAAAAAATGATGGTAAAACAATTATGAATTTGATTACCTCTAAATTCAATTTTAGAATTCTTAACAAAATTTGATATATCATGTCTACATAATGGTTCTAACCTAGGATCATGCACAACTTAATATGGTAAGAACCTCATTTGAGTAATTGTTATGCAAGTGTAATCTATGTTGGTTAGATTTAGTAACCATTCAAATTTTCATTAAATGATCACTAATGTTAAATGTAATAACATTTACAAAATCCCAAATTAGATCTAGTAATTGGTTACTAAAGAGGGTCTATACAATTACATTGGTAATTTAGACTAAAAATAGTGTTACATCGGTAATTTCTTAAATTGGTTAAGAATTATCTTAAATCAGATACTTGATATGGGCAATAAGATTTGATTAATAGGTTACTAAATTTGTACAAATGTTTAGAGAGATTACAAACCAAATGGTGACCTAAGTTTTCACTATAATAATTGGAGTTAGGTTGCCAATTCAAGGTAATTTGGTTGATTACATTTGGTTATTCATTTGGAACCAATGCCCATTATCATCTATAAAGGATGATACTAATACCTAGTCTTTTACTATTATTAAAAGTATTCTTAAAAGGTTTCATAGGTCATTAGATATTGAAAAAGATTATAATGTTGGTTCAAGTTGTTTAGCAGTATAATCATGAATTACCTTTGAATATCATATTTATTAGATATTTATTCAATGATCAAACCAAATGCATAAACCCACATTTCATGTCAATTGATTTAATTTAGTGGACATTTATGGTCACAAAATGTTATTCAATAATTTTGAATGTAGTAAATTCATCAAATTTGACACAATTATATAATTTATTAATTTACTAATATGTCACTAATATGACATTCATTATCAAAATTTAAAGTTTTTTTAATTAAAATATGACAACTATTGTTGGTTATTTCCTAGACAAATGAATTACCCTTAGTAATGGATAACAATTTAAGTAATTCATTTGATCTAATTAACCAAATCAATCTATAATATCCATACTTTATCCAATGGGTAGTTATTAAACCCATATAATCTAAGATGGTCATTGAATAAATTTTGGGATTAATTTACTTAATGAAATTTACAATAAAAAATAGTAACATTAATTAATGAATAAGCTTAAGGTAACCCTATTGACAATAAGTTATTATTCACTGACATTATTAACATATCCTAATGGAAGATTCATCAAATGTTTACCAAATGTCAGATAATGTTGAATAAACATTATTGCTACGTTGACTATTTGGACTAACTTACCAACTAATATAGTTAAATTATGTGATTTATGTACAATCAATTTTAACATCCTTAAGGTTTGTAATATAAGTATGTTGGTGAATAACATTTGAGTAACCTTATATTAACATGAATTACTACTAATAGGTAAATTCAAAAAATATTTGATTGGTTGGCATATATTTGATGAATATTACTCAATATTCATTATCTAGTTATGTTATTCAAATTTAGTTCAAATTTGTGTTAGCTGCATGAACTTAAGTAACATCTATTTTGTTAAATAACATTTGGATTGATATGAATAAAATAGATTATAACATTTGTAACCCCATTTTCAACATTTATGTCTTTTTACATAATCATATACAAATATGAATTAATTTGGATTTTGGTGCAAATATTTGGTTTGAATTAAAAATGTATTTGGATTATAATGGATTTAAGTAATTATATTTTCTAATCTAACTATTAATACCTAATGAGATTACATAAAGATTTATGTAAATCATTTCAAACTAAATGTTACTCAAATTTGATTTGACCTAAAGTCTTTTTACGTAGGACTTAATTTCATTTAATAATTTTAGAATTACTCATGACATTAAATGTTTCAAATGTTTTTAAATTGGTGAATTTTACTAATTTGAGTGAAAGTAACGATTACTTACCAATGTAACATAAATTATCTCTATGGTAAATCAACATTAAAATTATCAATAAATGTAACCAATTATTAAGTAAACAAATTGAATGGTTACTAATTTGAATGTTAACCATAAATATAACCATGAATGTTGGTAATGAATTTGAGTCCCCATAAACTTAAATAGTATCTTCAAACCAATTAAATAACATTTGATTATCCAAATCTAGTTAGTACATTCAGAGTAACCCTAGACTAGAAATTTTTTTTGATCCTATTACTAATTGACCATATCAGTTGGCTACATCTGGTAAATTTCAAATTTACAATATAATGTAGGTTCCATGTCGTTTAGTACAAAGATTGATCAATGGTTACCAGAATCTTCAATATTTAAAAATTGACTGTATCATTTAAGTAATACATTTGTAATACATGAAATTAAGCCTAGATTTCTTTCAATAGTATCTTCTAAATGACATATATAACGCAATATTACTCTATTATAAATTAAACAAAATGTTACTATTTGGGTGACATTTAAATGACTAGTCATTCACCAATAACCAAGATTGCAAAAGAATTACTTAATTCCTATCTATTGGTCTTACTGTAATTGTGATTAACCCCCAAATCCATGTTAAATATTCAAATAGTGATGGTTAAAATCATTAATATATCAATGATAGATTTTCAGGTTACCTTTTACTAAATAACAAGTAAATTTGACTGATTGGTTATTAAAAGAAAATTAGACTTACATATTAATTGGTAACCAAATGTTAAATAATTACTAACATTTTTTTATGTTAATTAAACTTTTTAAAATTTTTTGATTTTGGAATGGTATTTTTTCCCATATATATAAACTCCATAAATCTCATTCAAATCAAATATTTTATAAAATTGCATAAATAATTGCTTTGTAGTTATAGTTACAAAGCAATTTTTCTAGGGTTTTGTATTCACCAAAATGGTTGATTACTTCAATAACCAATTTAAGAATTTGTGCAAAAATGTCGCATTAAAGTAATCATTTGAATTGTTATCAAAAATTGATATGCAATTTGGTCAAATTTACTGAGATTATGATTATAACTAAAAGACAAAAATGTTATTTAAATAAACCAAATGTTGTCCTAATGACACTTAATTAGATCATAATAACAATTTGAATTAATTTATTCAAATTGAATGCACTGACCAAATGTTATTATTTTAGGTAATTGATTTAATGCAATTACTTAAATCATTTCTACTAAGTACAATAGATCATATTTGAAAAAAAAAAATATCAATTTAAGTGATTGCATTATTTATTTCAATAGTTATTCAAATTAAAACTCAAAATGCTTACTCCAATAAATGAAGTTACCTTAAAATTTATATTTTTCAATTTAACTATAAACTATCAATTCAATAATGAATTTTAGTGAATGTTATCTTAGATTTAAATTGAATAACAAAGATTACTCAAAAATTCTATTTTTTATGTTACGTATCACGAATGTTGCATAACGTAATACTTAAAATGCATAAATTATTTAAAATCACATTAAATTTAAGTAAAGTTTAGAATAAAAAATAAATTACTCAAATTAGTTTTTTTTTTATTCAAATAGAGTCTATTTTACTTTTTAATGAATTTAGAGTAACCTTTTATTAAAATTGTAGAAATTATAATAAAAGATTGTAAAATTGAATAACATTTAGTTTGATATGAGTAACTATTATAATATAAGGTTTTGTATTTAAAAATGTTATTTTTTACGTTTCATGAACATTGATTACCATGTAATTAAATTGCATAGATAATATAAAAAGAATTTAAATTTTGAATAACTACTAGAATTAAAAATGCAACTACTTAAATCGATTATTTTTATTCAAATATAGTTTATATTACTTTTTGGTGAATTTAGAGTGAATTTTTACTAACATGACAAAAATTATAGTAAATAACTTTAAATTTGAATAACATTTCACTTAATTTAATTAGTTAATAAAATTTAGAGTTTTGTATTAAAAAATGTTATTTTTACATTTCATAAATGTTGAGTAATTTAATACTTAAATTAAGTCAATTGTGTAAAAAGATGTTAAATTTAAATAACATTTAAAATATAAAATGAATTACTTAAATCAATTGTTTCTTATTCAAGTAAGATCTATTTTACTTTTTAGTGGATTTAGAGTAACTATTTTTTGAAATTTTAGAAATTATAATAAAATATTATAAATTTGAATAACATTTAATTTGATTTAAATAGCTACTAAAATAAGGGATTTTATATTAAAAAATGTTATTTTTTTTTTTACCTTTAGTGAATGTTGACTAAACTATTACTTAAATTCCATAAATATCAAAAGAAGAATTTAAATCTGAATAACATTAAAACTAAAAAAAAAATTACTTATATCAATTTTTTTATTCAAATATAATCAATTTTATTTTTTAGTGAATTTTAAGTAACTTTTTATTAAAATTACAAACATTTTAGTAAAAGGTTTTAAATTTGAATAACATTTGGATTAATTTATATAGTTATTAAAATTTTAAGTTTTGTATTGAAAAATGCAATTTTTTATTTTTTTTCATAAAATGTCAGTAACTTAATACTTAAATTCCATAAATTATATAAAAATATATTAAATTTGAATAACAATTAGATTAGAAAATGTAATTAGTCAAATTAATCATTTTTTTTTTATTCAAATAAAGTCTATTTTACTTTTTGGTTAATTTAGAATAACCTTTGATTGAAACAATTGAGAAAATGTAAATTTAAATAACATTTAGTTTTATTTAATGAGTTACTAAAATCTAAAGTTTTGTATTGAAAAAATGTCATTTTTAACTTTTCATAAATATTCACTAACCTATTACTTCAATTGTGTAAATAATATAAAAGAATTTTAAATTTAAATAAGGGTTAAAATAAACAATACAATTATTCAAATAGATTTTTTTTCATTTAAATATAATTTATTTTACTTGTTAATAAATTTAAAATAATTTTTTACTAAAATTACAAAAATTATAGTAGATGATTTTAAATTTAAATAACATTTTAATTGATATAAGTGGTTACTATAATTTTGAGTTTTGTATTAAAAATTATTTTTTTTTATTTCATGAAAGTTAAGTAACCTCATATTTAAATTATATAAATTATATAAAATGACTCTAAATTTGAATAACAATTAGAATAGAAATTGAATTACTCAAATTGGTTGTTTTTTTATTCAAGTAGGGTCTTTTTTACTGTTTAGTGAATTTAGAGTAACCTTTTACTTGAATTATAGAAATTAATATAAAAAATTGTAAATTTAAATAACATTTGGTTTTAAATAAGTAGTTACAAAAATCTAGGGTTTTGAATCCAAACTTGTCATTTTTTACTTTTAATGATTGCTAACTAACCTATTACTTAAATTGTTTAAATAATATAAAATAAATTTAAATTTGAATAACAATTAGAATAAAAAATGTAATTTTTAAATTAGTTATTTTTTATTCAAATATACTTAATTTTACTTTTTGATGAATTTGGTATATCTTTTCACTTAAATTACAAAAATTATAGTAAATTATGTAAATTACATAAAAGGATATTAAATTTGAATAACAATTAGATTAGAAAATGTAATTACTTAAACCAGTTCATTTTTATTCAAATAGAGTTTATTTTACTTTTTGATAAATGTAGTGTAACCTTTTATTGAAATTGTAGAAATTATTGTAAAAGATTGTAAATTTGAATAATATTTGGTTTGATTTAATGAGCTACTAAAATCTAGGATTTTATATCAAAAAATGTCTTTTTTTTTTTTACTTTCCATGAATGTTCACTAACTTATTACTTCAATTACTATGCAATTACTTAAATTAGTTGTTTTTTTATTTGAATATATTTTATTTTACTTTTTAGTAAATTTAGAGTAATCTTTTACTGAAATTACAAAGACTACAATAAAAGACTTTAAATTTGAATAACACTTTAATTAATTTATGTAAATACTAAAATTTTAAATTTTGCATTCAAAAATATTATTTCTTACTTGTTTAGTAATCTCATATTTAAATTGTGTAAATTATGTAAAAAAATTTTAAATTTAAATGATGGTTTGATTCGAAAATATAATTACTTAGTTAGGTTTTTTTATTTAGATAGTATCTGTTTTAGTTTTTAGTCAATTTAGTGTATTTTTTTACAAAAATTGTAGAAATTATGATATAATATTTTAAATTTGAATAATATTTGATTTGATTAAAAAAGTAACTAAAATATGAGGTTTTGAATTCAAAATAACAATTTTTTTTCCTTTCATGAATGTTGGCTACCATGTTACTAAATTTTCATAAATAACATAAACAAATTTAAAATTGAATAACAGTTAAAATAAAACATGTAATCACTTAAATTGGTTATTTTTTATTCGAATATAATATATTTTACTTTTTGGTGAATTTGAAATTACATTTTACTGAAATTGTAAAAATTGTGAGAAAAAATTGTAAATTTGAATAACATTTAGTTTGATTTAAGCAATTACTAAAATATAGGGTTTTGTATTCAAAAATTTCATATTTTACTTTATATGAATGTTGAGTAACCTAATACATAAATTGTGTAAATTATGTTAAAAAACATTAAATTTGAATAATGATTTGAATAAAACATTTAATTACTCAAATCAATTACTTTTCTTGTGTTTAAAGTTACCATTTAGTGAAATTTTAGAAATTACAACAAAATACTTTACATTTGAAACATTTGGATTAATTTATATAATTACTAAAATCTTGTGTTTTGCATTAAAAAATGTCATTTTTTACTTTTTCATAAATATTTAATAACATAGTACTTAGATTATGTAGGTTAAATAAAAAGACATTAATTTGAATAATGTATTGATGAGAAAATATAATTACTTAAATCAATCATGTTTTAATTCAAAAACATCTATTTTTCTTTTTAATAAATTTATAGTAACTTTTTATAAAAAATTATAATAAAAAATTTTAATTTTATATATAACATTTGATTTAATTGAAGCAGTTAGTAAAATTTGAGATTTTGTTTTCAATAATGATATTTTGTACCTTTTATAAATATTAACTAAACTGTTATTAAAATTGCTTAAAGAACAAGAAAAAAATTTAAGTTTGAATAATGGTTAAAATAAAAAGTGAAATTATTTAAATTAAAATTTTTTTTATTCAAATATTATTTATTTTATTTTTTTACTGATTTTAAAATAACCTTTTATTTAAATTATAGAAATTACAATAAAAGATTATAAATTTAAATAATATTTGATTTGATTTAAGTTATTACTAAAATTTAGAGTTTTGTATTCGAAAATGTCATTTTTTATTTTTTATAAATGTTAAGTAATCTAATACATAAATTCTATAAATTATATAAAAAAAGAAAAAAAAAACAGTAAATATGAACAATAGTTTAAATAGAAAATGTAATTACTCAAATTAAATTTTTTTTTCTTCATTGAAATAGAGTCTATTTTACATTTTAGAAAATTTAGAGTAACTTTTAACTAAAATTATAGAAATTAAAATAAAAAAAATATAAATTTGAATAATATTTGATTTGATTTAAGCAGCTATTATAATATAAGGTTTGTATTCAAAAATTTCATCTTTTACATGTTATGAATGTTGACGAACTTATTATTTAAATTTAATGAATAACAAGGAAAGGATTTAAATTTGAATAAGCTTTAGAATAAAAAATATAATCACTTAAAATAATCATTTTTTATTTAAATATAATTTATTTTACTTTTTAGTGAATTTAGAGTAACTTTTTACTAAAATTAAAAAAATTACAATAAAAAAATTTTAAATTTAAATAATATTTAGTTTGATTTATATAGTTATTAAAAATTATAGTTTTGTATTAAAAAATGTTACTTTTGACTTTTAATAAATGTTGACTAACTTATTACTTATATTAATAAATAATATGAAAGGAATTTAAATTTGAATAATTGTTAATATAAAAAATGCAATCACTTAAATTAATTATTTTTTATTCAAATATGATTAATTTTACATTTTGGTGAATTTGGAGTAAATTTTTACAAAAATTGTAGAAATTAATATAAAAAACTTTAAATTTTTTTAAAAAAAATGAATTTATTAATATGGTTACTAAAATTTTGAGATTTTTGTTTGAAAATGTTAATTTTACATTTTCATGAATGTTGAGTAATTTAATACTTAAATTATATAAATTATGTAAAAAGTTGATAAATTTGAATAATGGTTAAATTTGAAAATGCAATTACTCAAATCATTTCTTTTTTTATTCAAGTACGATCTTTTTTATTTTTTTGATGAATTTAAAATAACTTTTAACTAAAATTATAGAAAATATAATAAAAAATTATAAAATTTAACAAATTTTGTTTTGATTTAAATAGTTACTAAAACCAAGGGTTTTATATTCAAAAATGACATTTTTTACTTTTCATTAATATTAACTAACATAAAAAGAAATTAAATTTAAATGATAGTTAAAATAAAAAATATCATTTTTTACATTTTATGAATTTTGTGTAACCTAATAATTAAACTACAAAAATTATGTAAAAAGATATTAAATTTGAACAATAGTTTAAATAAAAAATATAATTACTCAAATTAGTTTTTTTTAATTAAAATAAAGTTTATTTTACATTTGATGAAGTTGAAGTAACTTTTTATTGAAATTGAAGAAATTATAATAAAAGATTGTAATTTGAATTACATTTAGTTTGATTTAAGTTGCTACTAAACTTTTGGATTTGTGTTCAAATATGTCATTTTTTACTTGTCATGGATATTAACTAATTTGTTATTTAAATTTTATAAATAACATGAAAATGATTTAAATTTAAATAACTTTTAAAATAAAAAAATGTAATTATTTAAATCAATCATTTTTATTCTAATATTATTTATTTTACTTTTCAGTAAATTTAGAGTAACTATTTATTAAAATTATAGAAATTATAATAAAATATTATAAATTTGAATAACATTTAGTTTGATTTATATAATTATAAAATTTTTCAATTATGTATCGAAAAAGGTTATTTTTTATTTTTCATGATGTTGACTAATATATGTCTTAAATTGCATCAATGATAGAAAAAAAAATTAAATTTAAATAATAATCAAAATAGAAACTATAATTATTTAAATTAATTAATTTTTATTTAATTATAATCAATTTTACATTTTAGTAAAATTATAGAAATTACTATAAAAAATTTTAAATTTAAAAAACATTTGGATACTAAAATCTTAAGTTTTGTATCCAAATTTTTTTTTTTTTTTTTTTTTGAATGTTAAGTAGTTTAACACTTAAATTGTATAAATTATGTAAAAAAATATTAAATTTGAATAATAATTAAATTAGAAAATGCAATTACTCAAATAAAGTTGTAGAAATCATAGTAAAAGATTGTAAATTTTAACAATATTTAGTTTAATTTAAGTGGTTACTAAAATTTAAAATTTTGTATTCAAAAATGACATTTTTTTTAAAATTTTCATGTATGTTGATGAACTTGTTCTTAATATTGTGTAAATGATATAAAAAGAATTTAATTTTGAATAAGATTTAGAATAAAAAAAATACAATTTCTCAAATCATTCTTATTTACTTAAATATTAATAATTTTACTTTTTGGTGAATTTTAAGTAATTTTTTATCAGAATTGCAATAATTATTACAAAAGACTTTAAATTTGAAAACATTTGAATTGATTATCATGGTTACTAAGATCTTATATTTTGTATTCAAAAATATCAATTTTTATTTTTTGATGAATGTTGAGTAATCTAATATTTAAATTGTATAAATTATATAAAATATATTAAATTTAAATAATGGGTAGATTAGAAAATGCAATTTCAGGTTATAACTAGATTGTAAATGCACTAAAAGAGCAAGAGAAGACAACTTTCATATGTCCAATTACTTATTGTTAGATGTCATTTGGACTTTGCAATGCTTCAACCACATTTTAGAGATGTATGGTTGATATAATTTTCAATTATTTAGGGAACATCACAGATGTGCTTGTGGATGACATTAGTGTTTATGGTGATTCATTTGATAGAAGCCTACTTAACCTTACACTAATTTTGAAGAGATGTTTAGAAACTAACCTAGTTCTAAATAGGGAAAAATGTCATTTCATGGTAGAGCAAGGTATAGTTTTAAGGCATGTTATTTTAGCTAGGGGAATGGAAATGGATAAATCTAAAATAGATATTATTTTTGCTTTACCTTACATATGAATGTACAAGAAGTTTGTTCTTTACTTGGCCATGCAAGTTTCTATCATAAATTTAACAAGGAATTTTCAAAGATAGCTTTGCCCTTTTGTAAGTTATTGCAAAAGGATGTGCCATTTTAGTTTGATGATAAACGTCAGTATGTGTTTGACTCATTTGAGAAGCTCTTGACACCAATATTGTAGCTGCCAAATTGGGAGTTTCCATTTAAGGTTATTATGTGTGATGCAAGCAATTATGTTATGGGAGTAGTTTTGTGATAGAAAGTTGGCAAGGCTGCTCATGCCATCTACTATGCCTTGAGGACTATAGATACAACCCAAATCAATTATTTCACAACTAAAAAAAAAACTTATATTTGTTGTTTTGTTTTTAAAAAGTTTTGGTCATATTTTCTTGGCACTAAGTGATAATTTATTTTGATTATGCAACTCTCAAACATTTGCTCTTGAAGAAGGAGGCAAAATTGCAACTTAATAGGTGGATTTTATTATTGCAAGAATTTTCCATATAAGTATACTACCTCTCTAAAGAATAATTTTGCCATAATGTTTGCATAGTTAGTTTTATGGCATGGGATGAATTCAAGCTAATATTGTATTCCTCTCAAAGGTGGCAAACTACTTGCTCTTTTAATAATGAAATTAATCCTATTCATAGGTTGAATTAACAACCCTAAAAATAATGACAATGATAAACTCCTAAAATATAAAAGCATTCTTTTTTTATTGTAGACTTTTATTTTATAACAAACACCTATTCAAGAGTGGATTTTACTGTAACCTTGACCCATTAAATACTTCAATCAAATTAATAAAGCCTTCACCCACATTAAGATATGCTTTGCTATCCTTTAAGCATGAATGATCTTCTTTAGCCTAAATTTCTTCAATCAATCTACTAAATGCCTCTTTTATGCTTTTAGCTCTTAAATGTGTTAATGGCCCTTCTTGAAATGCTATTTGGATCCTTAGAAGTCCTCTATGCATCAGCTCCTCCATAGATCTTACCATTTCCCCTCTCCACAATAGGATTTGTCCTCAAATCATAACCTACATAGAAAAAAAATGTTGGGAATAACATTGCACACACTCCTTCATATGTTTCACTCCACTCTTGCATAGTATGACACTCACTTTTATGATGGCACACTATATAAATTTGGCTTTTCTCTCTTAGCTTGTTATTGAACTAAACAAGGTCAATCAAAGTCATTTTATAACCAACTAACTCTAACAAATCAAAATCAAAGATATTTAGGAAAGCTAAATGAATTAAGGTTACAGATTAGAAGAACTTAACAAGATTAAATCACCAAAAAAAAAATTAGGGAGAGATTAACTAAATCGAAGTCCTTATAGGAATTAGATAGAAAATTGAACCTAAAGCCTTTATCTCCTTTTGGCCTAAACAAATAGGATGTACTTCTCAAATATGAGAGAATCAAACAAAATTCCTTCTTTTTTCTCTTTTTTTTTTTTTCCTTTTTGCATTTCTTTCTTAAACAAGATTTTTTTTTTCATGAATTTAAAGATAAGAAAAGATGAACTAGGGTTTATAAAAAAGAAAAAAGAAAAAAGATAAACTAGGATTTGTATATGCAAAAAATGAGAGGTTATAAAAGAAAAAGAACATAAGAAAAGCACAAATTTAGACAAGAAAACATGTATAAGCCCTAAAACCTTGATACCATTTGATGTGAACCCCAAAAGAAGTATCTTTGGGACCCAACACTCACAAGCAATCAAACAAGAAACCAAGAAAGCTAAATTAGATTTCAATTATGCAAGAGCTATACCTGATGTTCAAGGAACATGAACTGAATGTATAAAGAAGGATATGGATGCCATACTCTAGAAAAGAAAGGATTTGGGATTGATAAGTTGGATTGAATGCCACAAGAAGAGTTAGTCCTTGATAAGTTAGTTTTTGAAAGAACCAAAGGAGAAACTTTTTACTTTTTTTTACACCAAATATTTTGCTTTTATAACAATGAAATCAAGACTATTTGTTGGCTGAATTAACAACTCAAAAATAAAGATAACAAGAGACTCCAAAAATATAAGCACGCTCTTATTTTATTATAGACTTTTTTTTTTTGTAACAAACTCTTATTTAGGAGTGGACTTTACTATAATCTTGGCCTATTAAGTGCTACAATCAAATTAATAAAGCCTTGCCCTATATTATGATATGCTTTGTTGATCTTTAAACTAAAATTACCTTCTTTGACCCAAATTTCTTCAATCAGCCTACTAAGTGTCTCTTTCATTTTTTTTCTCTTGAACATGTCATTGGCCCTTCTTGAATGATCGATGTATCCTAAGAAACCATCCATGCATTGGCTCCTCCATGGATCTCATAAAAAAGTGTATAGACATGTTTGATGTAAGGAATAAAGTGTTTGGTGTCGACACAAAACTTAATTAGAAGATCATTTCATGTGGTTGTGTCCTTACAACAAAAGGACAAAGAAATGAAGAGATGGCCTCAATGATTGGTCATTAAATGAAAATTAAACTTACATAATAATTGGTAACCAAATGTTAAATAATTACTAACATTTTTTATGTTAATTAATCTTTTTAAAATCTTTTGATTCTCTAAATTCACCAAAAAGCAATGGCCTTTCCTAATCAATCTAGGTGACCCATAGACATATTACTTAAATGTCTTTCAATTCTAATTTGAATAGTAATTTGCTATTTTTAATTTATTCAAATGATTTTTTTTAAATGACCTATGGTTTTTGTATTTTGGAATGATACTTTTGCCTAAATATGTAAACTATGTAAAGGTTATTCAAATTGAATATTTTATAAAATGGCATAAGTAATTGCTTTGTAGTTGTAGTTGCAATGCAATTTTTCTAGGGTTTTGTATTCACCAAAATGGTTGATTACTTAAAAATATAAAGTAACCTTCAAATTTACATTTTCAATTTAATCATAAACTACCAATTTGATAATGAATTTAAATGAATATTGTCTTGGGTTTAAATTGAATAATAAAGATTATTCAAATTTATTACATTTGATTTAAGTAGATACTATTAATTGGTTTTCACTTGACTAACTTATCGATAATGTCATAGATATCATACAGTAATATTACCTTTAGTTAAATTATTTACTTGATATTTACTAAGTTGATTTTAAAATTTACTCATCAGTTGATCTACTTAGTAAGCAATAGCAATTCAATCTTTATTCTAATTTTGTTTGATCTAACCAATGCTTTATGGAGTATTCAAATGTTATGAAATGTTTGATCAACTGTTTACATTCAAACTTTATGTTATAATATTTTGAGTAAAAATTAGATTAATTGTAACCAATTTGAATAAGCAATAAATAATTGGACTTTTACATCTTTTTACAATTATAGTTACTACAATTTGATTACATTATAAATGTGCATTCAATCTAGGGTTTTGTATTCAAAATAATTATCAATTATTCAAAACCAAATGTTATTTAATTACTTATTGGTGAATTTAGAGTAAACATTTAGTGAAATTAAAAAAATTACAATGAAAGATCACAAATTTGAATAATATTTATATCAATTTAAGTAGCTACTAAAATTTGGGGTTTTAAATTAAAAAAATATCATTTTTCACTTTTCATGAATGTTGACTAGTCTAATACTTAAAGTTAGACAACATAAAATTTATTTGAATGTTAATCTAAAATAAACTCTAATCATTACTAAATTGCACCAATTCTAAATTCATAATTAGTTTATGTGATTAAGTCCTTGTAACTAAAGGAGAAATCTTGATAGCAAGAAATGAAGAGAAGGATTCATTGTCCTAGAATTGAACCATTCAATACTTGCAAGTAAAATCAATAAAGATCAATTACTTTGTTAATTTGTTACCATAAAATGTGAATAATTAAGTATTATTTTAATAGGTTACTCAATTTTTTTAATCATTTGGATTACTCATCTTTCATTAGTCAATTATGCAATTTTAATAGTTACCCTGTTACTTAAAACCAAATTCCATTTTGTAAATTCAGCAAATCAACATAGATTATTCAAAACAATATTTTTGAATACAAAATTTCATATTTTAATAGCTACTTAAATCAATACAAATATTATTCAAATTTACAAATTTTTATTATAATTTTTATAATTTTGGTAATTAAATTAAATGTTATTCTATTCATTTGGAGTAACAATAATTGATTGGATAAATGATTAATCATTGATTAGTTACCAATAGACAATATCATGTTTGAAATTAGGAATATGATTCAAACTGATTACTCATTTATGGTCAAATTTTTATGTTCATTTGATGTCTAGTAAAATTAATTGATTACTCTACATAATGTTACCTTAATTTAAACCATTTACAATCTAATGGTTACTTAACCTAGTTAAATGAAATTAACACATTGATAAAATGTTTATGTTACCAAACATAATCAAATCCTTTCCATCTACATGATTAATTTGTTTTATTGGATTCAATTATGATCAAAGGTGACATTATTGGTCTATTAATGAAATTTACAATTTGGTTACCTTAAATTACTGAAATATAGAATACATTAATGAATATTTTAATCTAAATTAAAGAAATTTTTGGTTAAAAATTTTAATCTGTAATTTCAATAATCATATGTAGTAGACAATGGAAATTGATCCCATCAGTTATTAATCATAATAACTAGTCAATTAGATTACTAAATCAATATTATTAAGTGACTAATCATTTGTAACTCCATTACTTAAATTGAGTAATATTATTAATAATAGGGTAATTACTTGGGGGTAACCAAATAACTCCATTTAAATTGTAAACTTATTATTACCTCATATTTTTACTAATGATTCCATTTTTGTATCAATTATTGCAATTATGATAATATAGTTATTGATTATTAATGATACTAATGTAACTACTAAAATATGTTAACCACCAATCATTGGATTATCAATAGGTAATTGAATCAGTAACATGTAATCGAATTATTTGCCAACTCTTTAACCTTTTAACCTATTCATCTATAACCAATTTCTTTTAATACCTATTTAAATCAAATAATCAATTACTTTTATGCACTAACCTATTACTTATCAACATTATCAGTTACCCATTACAATGTAATGATCAATTAGATTTTAAGTACCTATAAATGATGGTGCTTCAAATGAATTAACTTCTTAGTTGCAACAACCCTTTAATAAATAATTTAAGGGTTACTTAAATGTTCTACAAATGACATTTGGAGTAACTAAAAATGGTCATTCTTTATTCAAACCTATTACACCAAAAATTTGAAAATATGTAGTTTTTATAAATCATTAGTTTGGATTACACAAATCTATTTGGTTACTCAACTTTAATGGAAATAGGGTCATTACTATTACATTAATATTATTAATCAATTATATGTAATTTTTACTTAGTTGTAACCCTTTGATTAATTGGTATTAATTTTTACACAAATTACAATTGAATGACCATTTAAATATGTCATAAATGGAGTAAATGGTAAATTAAATCAATTTCACATTTGAATTACATTTGTAATTCATCAAACATGTTGATTTAAGTAATTGAATTTTTGAATACAATGCCTAAATATATTGATCTAAGGTAAAAGAATTTATTTTAATACATGTGCATAATTGTTAATTTGAAAAATGTAAATGTAATTGCATTGTTGAATTTGGAGTAACCTGTTACTTAAATTATGTAAATAATATAAAAAGTAACCTATTTTCTAATATTTCTAATGTTGGTACATTGTTAATGTAATAAAATTGAGTACCAAGCATCATAAATATGAAGTTGAGCTTGGATTCAATATACAAAAATGACTAATTACTCAATTAGAATTTATGAAATTAATCAACTACTTTAATTTGGAATTATATGTTATTGAAAATCTAATAGGTTACTAATGTGTGTCATTTATTTGCAAAGGTTGGTTTAATTTTCTTTAATCTTTTACTGATTCAAATCTCATCTTAGTAAATGTCATTTTATTGGTAACAACCTTCTACTTAAATAAAAAATGACCAATTATTCAAATTTAAGTAACTTAGATGAATTACTCAAGTTAACCTATTGCTCAAATCATACTCTTTAACCAAATCAACCTAACAGATGCTAAGTTTGTTTTTGGCTGTAACATTCACTCCAAAGATATAAGATAAACTCCACCACCCTAAAGATGTAAGGCAAAAGGCATTCACGATATAAGGTAGGATGCACTCACCACTTTTATGGAATCCATACAAGAGATACATAAATGCTAGAGTTAAGTCACCACTTAATGGAATCTACCATATAGATACATAACTTAGAAGAAAATTTTCAAATCCTTTAGGATAAGAGTTTAATTAATCCCCAAAGTTTGCCTTGAACAAAATACAAGGAAAGACAATAAATAAAAGGCTTTGGAACATCCTTTCTAATGTAGGAAAATAGAGCAATAGCTCAATATTTTCATATTAACCATCACAACAACTTCTAAGAGTCCACTCAACTCACTATTTAATGCTAATCTTGACTTTTAACTATTCTAACAAGTAATAAAAGAAAACTTGACTCTTAATGATTCTTGATTCATGTGAAACTAAACATCCAAAGCTTCAATGACTACTCATGAGCCATCATTAAGCTTAAGCTGAACATCCAGTAGTCGGAACAAGTTTGACATGCATTCTGCTATCTTAATAGCAAAATGAGCATTTTTTGTACTTGTTCCAAGTCTTGAATTGATTCTTGGTTTTCCTCATGAGTGCTCTTACATCATGCTCCCTCAGTTGGGAAGGACTTCTTCCAAAGTCTTCAAACTCTTCATGAAATGGAATATGATCAATAACATTAAAGCATCAAAAGTTCTAGCATAAGGAACAAAATGAGCCATTTTAGAAAATCTATTAACCATAACAAAAATAAAATCTTTGCTTCTTTATTTACAAGGCAAACCAACAATAAATCCATACTAATATCTTCCCAAGAGGAATTAGGAAGTAGTAATGGAGTGTATAAACCTATAATCTAGACATGGCTTTTTGCTTTATGGCATACAACACATTGTTCCACTATTCTCAAGACATCTTAACTGAGTTTTGGCCAAAAGAAATTTTCTTGCACCAAAATTAGAGTTTTATTTTTTCCAAAGTGGCTTACAAGTCCTCCTCCATAACCTATTATCTTTGTAAAAAAAAGACCAACTTTGTCTCCATTATGTTTAAAAGCAAATGTCTTCTGCTCAAGGCATTAGTTACTTTGTTGAGCTTCCTTGCTTTATGCTTGGTAGAAAATGTGAAGGGCTAAAGAAATTCAACCCATTTGGCATGGTGACTATTAAACTTGTGCTATGAATTCAAGTACGTCAATGCCTCATGACCAGAATACAAGAAAAGTTCATTAGGTAATAAGTAGTGACTTTAATGTTGTAGAGCATGAACAATGGCATAAAACTCCTTGTCATATGTTGAGTATCTTCATTTTGCATCATTCAACTTCTTACTAATGAATGCAATTGGTCTGCCTTCTTAACTTAAATTAGCACCAACACCCACATTGGAAGCATCACTCTTAACTTCAAACACCTTTCCAAAATCTAGAACTACCAACATTAAAGCTTCTATCATCATCATCATTATTAGCTCAAAGCTCTTTTGGGTAGTTTCTATCCATTGGAATGTATTTCCCTTTAAGCAATTAATAATAAGAGCAATAAGGGTGTTGAATTCTTTGATAATTCTTTGATAAAAAAAATATAATGCCTTGAAAGCTTTACATCATGAATGGATTTGGGAGTAGGCCAACTAGCAATTGACTAATCTTGTTTGAATCAACATCAATTCTTGCTAAAGATACAACATAACCAAAAAAAAATACATAATGCTATTCACATAGAATTAACATTTCTTTGCATTAGAATATAATTTTTGCTCTCTTAACACTTGAAACACATGTTTCAAATGCTCCAAGTGTTATGGATCAAGTTTGCTATAAACAAGAATGTCATCAATGTACATAGCAAAAAATTTACCTATGAATGGTCTAAAGACATGAGTCGTAAGTCGTATGAAAGTGCTAGGTGCATTAAGAAGCCTAAATGGCATAAGAAACCACTCAAACACCATTTTTAGTTTTAAAGGTTGTCTTCCACTCATTTCTAGGTCTCATTCAAATTTGATGATACCCACTTTTAAGATCAAATTTAGAGAAAATAATAAAACCATATAATTGATCAAGTAAATTGTCAAGTTTAGGAAAAAAAACTCATACTTGATAGTAATTTTGTTGATGGCTCTATTATCTATGCACTTACACCAAAATTCATCCTTCTTGGTTACTATGAGGGTTGGAACAACACATGGACTCATGCTTTCTCTTACTAATCTCTTGATTATCAAATTGTCAACATGTCTATGCAATTCTTCATGTTCTTTAGGATTCATGCAATAAGTTGCTTTGTTTGGAAGAATAGAGCCTAAAATTAGGTCAATTTGTTGCTAAGTATCTCTCATTGGGGGAAGACCAAGAGATGTTTCTTCTAGTACAACATTTGTAAATTCTTCTAATAGAGGCTAAACAAGTGGATTATGTCCCTTCAATTTAGCAATGGATTTTTTAAAATAGCACAATAGCATACATCTCCTTTTGTTTTTTTTTTTCTAGAAACATCTTTTCAATCAAATTGCTAGTGAGCAAAGTATTTCCCTCCCTTTTTGTAGACTTAGGAATGAGATCTAGTTTCATGGCACAAAAACAATTCTAACATTATCTTTCATAAATGAATAAGTGTTTTTGTTGCCATCATTAACTACTTTCCTATCATATAACAATGGTCTACCTAACAACAAATGAGTAACATCCATGGGAGCAACATCACACTAAACATCATCTCTATGATTTTTTTAATAGAAAATTCAACTAATCATGTTTTGTTTACCCTGATCGCAGTTCCTTTGTGAATATATTGCATTTTTGTAAGGCTTAGGATACTTTTTGGTTTTAGGCTTGACTTATCCACCATCTTTGTTGCTACCACATTAAAACTACTTCCACTATCAATAATGAGGTTACACAATTTGCCATGAAAAGTGCAATTAGTATGAAAAATGCTTACTTATAACCACTCATTTTCGTCTTGTTTGGGAGTGATATTCAAAATTCTTTGAATCACAAGCATTTCTCCTTCATTAGCATAAATAACTTCTTTATCATAAATAGGGTATCTTAGCTCTTCTTTATGCCCTTCATCTTCTTCCTCCACTAATGTCACAACTCTATGATTTGGGCATTTAGAAGCAATATGCCCATAGCCTTGTCATTTAAAGCATCTTCTTGAGCTATTATTGGAAGAACTAGCTTGTTTGTCTCCTTTAAAAGCTCTTTTGTCACTAAAAGACTTGGTTAAAGAGTATGGCCATGAATTTGAATTATTCCCTTGGTTTGAAGGAAAAGTTCTCATGGCTAATTTTGGAGCAGTCTTTTGAACCTCTTTCCTTCACTTTTTCAATAGTCAAAGCAAGATTTCTTACATCATTGAAATACCAATATGGTTTTAATTGGATAACTTCACTAATCTCATTTTTTAGGCCTTTTAATTATTAAGTAATAGTTTGCTATTCTGGTTTAACCACATCACCCTTCATCATGAGTTGTTTGAACTCCATAGTATATTCCTCCATACTCCTTTTAGGTTGTTGCTTAAGAGAATGAATTTTCATGAACATTTCTGTTCAATAATCCTCATGTAGAAATCTCTTTTTCAACTCCTTCATTTTCTCCCATGTTTTAATTTTTCTTCTCCCCTCTCAATCTCTTTGTTTCTTCAAATTCTCTCTCTATAAAGAGGCATACTTCCTAAGTTTTAAAGCTACCAACTTTAACTTCTTATACTCAAGAAACTCCTTATACTCAAAATTACGTTTAACAATATTTGGCCAATCAAGAAACTCATTAGGTTGCATTTTTCCTTCATATTCTAGAATTTCAATCTTTATGTTAAAGCCACTAAAGTTGGATATGAGAGGAGAAGAGATTACCTAATTCTTGATAATCATTAGAAAATAGGTTCTTATGTGTAGCATTAAAAGACTTATCATTATGATCATGTGACCCTTTGTAATGATTCAAATATTGCTAAGTTCATGAAATTGTCTTCTCAATTCATCCATCTCAAAATCATAAATATCTTTATTGATAGTTGCAATCTATTGCCCATGATGAGCCATTAAAAAGACTTTTATACTAAACTTGATATGAAAAAAGAAGAATTAGGAATTTAATCGGCAATAGTAGGTTGACAAAAACCAAGTTTATCTTCAACAGTAATTTTCACTCCAAATATATAGGATAAACTCCACAATAGTAATTCATGATACATGGCAAGATGCACTCACCGCTCTTAAGAAATCTACTTAAAAGATATAGAAATGCTAGGGTTAAGTCACCACTCAATGGAATCCACCATAGAGATATAGAACTTAGAAAAAAATTCTTTAAATCCTTCAACATTACTCACCAAAGTCTGCCTTGAACAAAATATAAGGAAAAACTATAAATAAAAGGTTTTGGAATATCCCTCCAAGAGTAGGAAAATGGAGCAATAACTTGGTATTTTCATACTAACCATCACAACAACTTCCAGGAGTCCACTCAACTAGCCATTTAATGCTAATATCAACTTTCGACTATTTTGGTTGCTATCTTGATGATTTTGGATTCATGTGAAACTAGAGATATAGAGTTTCAAATGATTACTCATGAGCCATGATTGGGCTTAGACTAAATATCTAGCAGTTGGAACAAGTTTGACATGCATTATGCTCTCTTAATAACAAAATAAGCCTTTTTTGTGCTTGGGCCAAGTCTTGAATTGATTCTTGGTTTTCCTAATGAGATGCTCCCATATCAGACTTTAAATTTGAATAATGATTAAGATAGAAAATGAATTACTCAAATTAATTTTTTTATTGTTCAAATAGGGTTTATTTTACTTTTTAGTGAATTTAGAGTAACCATTTACTAAAATTGTAGAAATCACAATAAAAGATTATAAATTTAAATAACTTTTGGATTGATTTAAGTAGCTATTAATTTTTGAGATCTTGTATTCAAAAATATTACTTTTTTACTTTTCATAAATGTTGAGTAACTTGTTCCTTAAATTGTGTATAGAACATAAAAAAAAATTAAATTTGAATAATGATTAAAATAAAAAAATGTAATTACTTAAATTGGTCATTTTTTTATTCAAAGATCATTTATTTCACTTTTTGGTAAATTTGGAGTAATTTTTATTTATATTGCAAAAGTTATAGTAAAAGACTTTAAATTTGAATGATATTTAAATTGGTTTATGCAATCACTTTATAGTATCATAAATTACTGATTTAAGTAAAATGAAATTTGGTTAAATTACATTTAATGACAAAAGTCCAGATTTGTCTCAAACCAAATGTCATCAACCAAATTTTGACCATTCGAGATTAGTCAAGAATAGGATACTATTACCCAATATGGTCGGTTAATTATTGTCAACAACTTACATTGAATAAGAAGACATTCATTCAATAACTTCCAATAAATGACTTAAATCTATTGGTCATTCATTTTAATTTAACCCTTAGATTAAAATTCAAGATTAATAATTTTAAATAACATTATTATTTGGCATTGTTGGAAAGATAACCTATTGACCATAGATTATTATTTACCTGGTTATTGCGGTTAATAAAACCCATATTTCGTGGTTAAACATTTACTTATTACTATAAAAAAGGTTATTCAACTAAGGTTTACGACTATGAATATCAAGATTTACTTACATTGGATGGACAATTTAATGGGTTGTTTTTACATTAAAATGAAATCTCAAATAAATTTGTTACATCAAATTATTTTATATTTAAATAATGTAGACTCTATTTGAATGATAGGATAACCTATTTATTGGTACCAAGTTAAACACTCATTTTCTCATTTAATTAATGACTGCATTGATTAACCAACTCAATTAGGTAAAATGATCACTTTCAATAATCAACTAGTTTGAGTATCCTAATCAAATGTCAATCAAAATGTTGATTTAAGTAGTTTTAATGGATGAATTTTTAATGTACAAATCCCTTATAAATATTTATATGCATACATTTGGATTGATTAATAACCAATATATAGTAATAACCAACCTAATTATCCAAACCAGATGTGCAAATTTTCTATTACTAAAATAGGGTTACTTAAGTATTTGACTCTAATTTATGGTTCACTTACTAAAATGATATTTTATTTTAATATAAAATCAATTGGTTAAGTAAATGACTAACTTGGAGTATACTTAATCCATTACCCCAATTTTGGTAACTAATTAGTTGATCAATTTGTTACTCTAAAAAATGTAAATTAAAAATGTCTTTCTTTACTTTTCATGAATGTTGATTAATCTATTACTTAAACTAAGTAAATCACATTTGGAAACTATGTCTATATAGTTTAGATGGTCAATCAAGTATTTAAGGTCTTGCATAACCTATTTGTAAAAGCTATGAATATCTATATTTAAGTTGAATATTAATTACATTTAAATATAATCAATTTCTTTTTGGTGAATTTAAAATAACCTTTTACTAAACCTAAAGAAATTACTTTAAAAGTCTTTAAATTTGAATAACATTTGAATTAATTTATATAGTTACTAAAATTTGGAGTTGTATATTAAAAAATGTCATATTTTACTTTATCATGAAAGTTGAGTAACCTAATATTTAAATTTTGTAAATTATTTAAAAAGATGTTAAATTTGAATTGTGTTTAGAATAGAAAATGAATTACTTAAATTAGTTTTTTTTTTTTTTTAAAATAGTGACTATTTCACCTTTTGGTGAATTTACAATTACCTTTTATTAAAATTGCAAAAATTAACATTAAAGATAGGTTATAATGGAAAATGAATTATTTTAAAAATAAAATAAATTGTATTTGAATAAATAATAGAGTTACTAAAGTAACTATTTTATATGAATATGAAAAGTTAGTCAAAAATCTAATTATAGATGAATAGTAACTAATCATTATTGTTGATTAGTTAAATGAATATTGACTAACTAGATATTTAATACCCATAATTAGACAGAATGTGTGGTAACCCAATTTGATTAATGTGATAACATGGGTAGACCATTAGGTATACAAATAGATATAGTATACTGATTGATACTTTATTAGATTAGTAAATTGGTTAGTAGTTGGTACAACATTTATTCAATTGGTTAGTAGAATTTGAATGATGATCAATTGCCATTCCAAAAGTTACTCAATTTAGTTTCTATTATAATTGGTTTAACCAAATTCAAATAAATAGTTACTTGAAACATTTATTATAGTAATAAATAAAAATGACCTATTGACTAATCAATTGATTTATAAATTTTTACTAATAACATCTATTTAATTGATTATAGAAATAATACAATTTACATATTTGAATGAAAAAGAAAGACCAATTTGATTAAACGGTTGATTCAATATGTTAAATTTATTCATACCTTATTAGATTAGTAAATTGGTTAGTAATTGGTACAACATTTGGTCAATTGGTTAGTACAATTTGAATGATAATCAATTGCCATTCCAAAAGTTACTCAATTTAGTTTCTATTATAATTGGTTTAACCAAATTCAAATAAATAGTTACTTGAAACATTTATGATAGTAATAAATAAAAACGACCGATTGACTAATCAATTAATTTATAAATTTTTACTAATAACATCTATTTAATTTATTATGGAAATAATACAATTTACATATTTGAATGAAAAAAAAGACCAATTTGATTAAACGGTTGATTCAATATGTTGAATTTATTCATACTTTATTAGATTCGTAAATTGGTTAGTAGTTGGTACAACATTTGGTCAATTGGTTAGTACAATTTGAATGATAATCAATTGTCATTCCAAAAGTTGCTCAATTTAGTTTTTATTATAATCGGTTTAACTGAATTCAAATAAATAGTTACTTGAAACATTTATGATAGTAATAAATAAAAACGACCCATTGATTAATCAATTGATTTATAAATTTTTACTAATAACATCTATTTAATTTATTATAAAAATAATACAATTTACATATTTGAATGAAAAAGAAAGACCAATTTGATTAAATGGTTGATTCAATATGTTAAATTTATTCATACTTTATTAGATTAGTAAATTGGTTAGTAGTTGGTACAATATTTGGCCAATTGGTTAGTACAATTTGAATGATAATCAATTGCCATTCCAAAAGTTACTCAATTTAGTTTTTATTATAATTGGTTTAACTGAATTCAAATAAATAGTTACTTGAAACATTTATGATAGTAATAAATAAAAACAACCCATTGACTAATCAATTGATTTATAAATTTTTACTAATAACATCTGTTTAATTTATTATAGAAATAATATAATTTACATATTTGAATGAAAAAGAAAGACTAATTTGATTAAACGGTTGATTCAATATGTTAAATTTATTCATACTTTATTAGATTAGTAAATTGGTTAGTAGTTGGTACAACATTTGGTCAATTGGTTAGTACAATTTGAATGATAATCAATTGCCATTCCAAAAGTTACTCAATTTAGTTTCTATTATAATTGGTTTAACCAAATTCAAATAAATAGTTACTTGAAACATTTATTATAGTAATAAATAAAAATGACCCATTGACTAATCAATTGATTTATAAATTTTTACTAATAACATCTGTTTAATTTATTATAGAAATAATACAATTTACATATTTGAATGAAAAAGAAAGACCAATTTGATTAAACGGTTGATTCAATATGTTAAATTTATTCATACTTTATTAGATTAGTAAATTGGTTAGTAGTTGGTACAACATTTGGTCAATTGGTTAGTACAATTTGAATGATAATCAATTGCCATTCCAAAAGTTACTCAATTTAGTTTCTATTATAATTGGTTTAACCAAATTCAAATAAATAGTTACTTGAAACATTTATGATAGTAATAAATAAAAACGACCCATCGACTAATCAATTGATTTATAAATTTTTACTAATAACATTTGTTTAATTTATTATAGAAATAATACGATTTACATATTTGAATGAAAAAGAAAGACCAATTTGATTAAACGATTGATTCAATATGTTGAATTTATTCATGTTGTTGAGGGTAAATCAACCAATTACTAAAATTGGGTAAATTTAGTGTAAATGGTATTTAAAAATTGGTGACTAATATTTTGTTACTATTTTACGATTAATGTCACCAAAATTTTTCCATTTTGAGAAGGAAGTTTTTATTAAAATGAATTCAAGTAATGCTACTTAAATCAATTGACTGTAAATGGGTATTCTATTACAGAGTATTTTAAGATCCGTGTTGATGAAATTATGATAAATTACATTAAAATTAACCATATAAAGTTGATCAAATTTACAAATGGGTATCCAAATTATAAATTAAAGGTTACTCATTTTGTACATTGGTTTATAATAGGTGTAGCTACTATTAATTACTACTAAAACTAGATTAGTAACACTTTTCAAATGAAATTTGTCCCTAGCAAAATAGATTGTAAATTTGAATAATAATTGACTTGATTTAAGTAGCAACTAAAATGTGGTGTTTTTTACTTTTTCATGAATATTGAGTGACATAATACTTAAATTGCATACATTATATTAAAAGATTTTAAATTTGAATAACAATATTTAAATATGGTTCAAACTTAAAGTAACCTTCAAATAGACATTAATTTAGAAACTAATTTATGCAATCAAGAATTAATCAAGATCAATGGCTACTTTAGTTGGTGCAAATTAATGGATTTGGAGTGTGAAACATATAAGAACATGTTTGTCACAAAAATATATATATATATAATGTTTGGTGTGGATGCAAATTTAATTCCATTATTATTTTGTGCAAATGTGTCCTTGCAACAAAAATAGGAACCTTGTTTCCAAGAAATGAAGAGATTATCCCATTCTTGTGGAATTGAACAATTCATTACTTGTGTAGAAAGAAAAATCTAGTAAAGATTAATGACTCTTTTGATTGATGAAATTCAATTGATTCAAGTATCAATGGAGTAAAGTTTCAAAAAATATTTTGATTGAATGAGTCTTTACAATGAAAGGAGAAAACTTGTTTGCAAGAAATGATGTACCAATGTCATTCTTTAGAAACGGAACAATTGAATACCTTTATAAAAAAGCTAATCAAGATAATGAGTCCCTTTACTTGATGAAATTCAATGGATTCAAAGTACCAAAGGTATTATGACCTATTTTTTTGCAATGAATTTAATATTTTGTATCAATACAAAAGTTGATTCCATGATCTTTTTGTGTGAATCAATCTTTATAATAAATGCATAACCCTTGTTGCAATAAATGAAGAGTAAGGAAAGCTAGTAAAAAACAATGACTTTGATGTATGATGGAATGTAATTGGTTTAGAGTACCAAAGGTGCAAGTAAATACTTGTCACAATGAATATAATGTTTAGTATAGACACAAAAGTTAATTTTATGAACATTTTTTGTGAATGAATCCTTATAATGAAAGAAGAAATTAAGTAATGACCTTGTCCTTTAGGAACTGAATCAATTAATAGTAGTAAAGAAAGCTAATCAAAATTAATAACTCTATTATTTGATGGAATTTAGTAGATTTAGAGAATGAAAGGCATAAAAACATGCTTGTTGCAAGGAATATAATGTTTGGTGCAGATGCAATAGTTAATTTTATGATTATTTTCTATCAACGCATCCTTGCTACAAAATGAGAAACCTTGTTTGCAAGAAATGCAGTGATTGTCCCACCTTTGAGGAATTAAACTATTCAATACCTAAAAAAGAAAGTAATCAAGATCAATGACTCATTTGTTTCGAGGAATTCAATGAATTTTGAACATCAATGGTGGAAGAATGTGATTACTGCAATGAATAATGTTTCATGTGGACATAAGAGCTAATTTTAGTAACATTTTGTGTGAATAGGTCCTTGCATTATAAGGAGAAAACTTGTTAGTAAGAAATAAAGTGATGTTCTCATTTTTTATGAATTAAACCAATTAATACCTTTAAGAAAAGCTAATCAAGCTAATGACACCTTTGTCTAATATATACAATGGATTCAAAGTACCAATGATGTAAAGATATGCCTCTTGGAATGAATAATATATTTTGTATTGACACAAAAGTTAATTTCATGATCATTTTGTCATTACAAGACATTGTAATGAATGGAGAAACCCTAATAGCAAAAATGAAGAGATGATCAAATTGATGAGGAATTAAACTACTTAGTATCTATAAGAAAAGCTAATAACATTAATGACTTTGTTCCATGATGAAATACAATTAATTTAAAGTACTAAAGGTGTAAAGATGTGCTTGTAGTAATGAATCTAATATTTGGTAAAGACACAAAAGTTAAATTTAAAAACATTTTTCATGAATAAGACCTTGTAAGAAAGGAGAAACTTTGTTATTATGCAATAAAGTGATGGTCTCAACCCTTGGGAATTGAATTAATGATTGCTAGTAAGAAATGCTAACCAAGATTAATGACACCTTTTTTGAAATGGATATAAGGTTTGGTGTAGATATGGTAGTTAATTTCATGATTATATTATGTGTATGCATCCTTGCAAAGGAAGGAAAGATCTTGTTTGCAAGAATTATAGTGACCATCCCATCCTTGAAGGATCAAACCATTAAATACCTATAAGAAAAGCTAATCAAGACCAATGACTCTTTTGGTTAGTGAAATTTAATGGATTTAGAGTATGAAAGGTGCAAGGATGTACTCATTGCAATGAATATAATGTTTAATGTAGATACAAAAGTTAATTTCACAATCATTTTATGTTAATTAGTCATTGCAATGATAGAAGAAAATTGGCTAGCAAGAAAGAAAGTGACATTCTTAACCTTCAAGAATTGAATTATTTAATACCTCTAAGAAGAGCAATTCAAGATTTGTTACTCCTTTGTTTGATAGAATTCAAAGGATTCAAAATGTCAATGTTCTAAGGAATTAAACCATTCAATACTTGTAAGACAAGCCATTCAAAATCAATGGCTCCTTTGTTTCATGGATTTTAATTGATTCAAAGTACTAAAGGTCTAAAGACATGCTCATTGCAAAGAATATGATGTTTAATGTAGGGGTAAACATAATTGATTAACGTTATAATCAGATTTATGCCACAATAAATTTTCCAAATCTAGATTAGTAACCACTATCACATACAAATTGATTATTAAGACTAATCTACTATTATGATTTAATCCAATGATATTTTTTAATTTTATGTACACTAATGTATGAAATCATAATTTAATGAGTATTCAATCCTTATTACTAACTCTTGGATAGATTAGACCTTCATATTTATTGCAACTAACCTACCATTTAGTTGATCAATGATTAATTTATTGGTCAATGAGCTCATCATAAGGGTATTGATCAATGACTAATGGTCATAGGCAATTGACTTTAGTAATAGTTAATCCATCGGTTATTAAGTTAATTGATAGTTGTACTAGAAATATTGTCCAAAGTAACCTAATTGCTAATATAAGGGTTGAATAGATTTAGCACCAATTACTCAATTTTCCTATAATATTCAAATGATTAGAACCATTTAGTAACAAATTGATTGGTTATTTAAAGCAACTACTTAATAGATGAATACTGTTTGTAAATGAGTAACCAATCTCGAGTAACCCAAGGGATTTATAGTAACATTTGAATGACTGCAACATTAACTAATGTAAGTAAATCATATTCTTGGTTATAATCATTTTCGTTTGGTTCTAATTTACTTAAAAAAAAAAATTAGTCAACATAAGTAACCCCTAATTTTAGTATGGTTCATTGGTTTTACATAGAACATATGTTATTCTACCATTATCTAGTACTAGACTTGTTATGTCAGTCTAATTTAAATGGTCTAATTACCATTTGTTAATATCTTTCCATTAGGTTATTAACTATCCAATCATAATGATTGGATCATATATGGTTAATGATGTCAATATTATCCCATCGACCATGTTACATTCATATTATTGTCATAAACTAAATAATAAAAGATGTTATCATAACCTTATTAACATTAACTAATCATTGACTAACTTAATCAAATGAATTGTGTAAAAGGGTAGATTGTAATAAAATCAAACATGTAATAAAAGAATTGATAAAAGATAATTATTAAAAAAATGACTAATTTTGGAAACATTTTGAATTAACTATAATGTAAACTTAAGTAAATTAGAATCATTTGATGGATAAAGTAACTAATGACTAGATTAAAATGTTAACAATAATAGAGTCCATAAATTTGTAGAGGTAGCCTGTAATTTGAATAACTTGATAGATCAATTTGGTTAATGATTACTTGAAAAGTTTTTAATTGATCAAATTACCTTACAAATATGTTAATGACTATATGGCTAAATGATTGTAATGATCAATTACATAGATTTGGTAAATGATTGGCTAATGTTAATCAAAATTAAGTGACATTTGAGTGTAAATCCAACTAATCATTTAAATAAATGATATTAAAGCCAACCAAATGGTTACAATTAGAATTAATAGTATGAATGACCTTTAAGTTTAAATTTAAATGGTAATGTTAGTTTGAGTTTATATGAAAAAAATTGACCATTTAGATGCATTTGGGTAAGTAATCTCAATGGTTACTCTATTTGACCAATGACTATTGGTATAAGGTAATGTTAACAAATTCAATGATAACATTTGGTTTGGTTATTTTATATTACTATACCTAGTTAGTTTTGGTAACCATCATTAGTTACATTCAGTAGTAATCCTCCTATGACCAAATACCCAATAGTTACCTTAATATAAATTTTAGGATCTCAAAACTTGATTTATGACCCTAATTTCAGATTATATGATGTTGGTAACCTAAAGATTAAATTTTAACCATTTAGATTGTCTAATCTAAACTCAATGTTAGCTACTTATTATTAATAACCAATTTTTAACATCTTTCAAAAATATCTCCATCACAATGGTTGTTCACTAATCCAATTGTAAGTATACTCAATTAGTTACTCAAGAAATTAAATGTTTCTTAAATAGATATAAGTGTTTACTCGATCATAGTAGGGTAATACTATATTGGTCATGAATCATAACCTACATGTAATGATTGATGGCTTACTCTACTGAGACAATTAAATTTGGGAAGAATGATTTGTAACATTGGTTAGATAATGGCTGTGGTAAATGTTGGTTGCTTAATCATTGTTTGGGTTACAACAGTTACCTCATCTACTATTATCATTTACTTTGATTAAATCAGTTGATAACTTATGATGCCAATCCATTAAATTGATTTAATTTGATTCTCCAACTTACAAGTAACCATACTTAACCCATAATCAATTACACATCTATTATCAAACTATCATTTTAGTAATTTTTCTAAATAGACCCATAAATGATAATCCATGGTTACTAATAATAGTCAACAAAAAAAAGATGGCAAATCAATTATGAATTTGATTACCCCTAAATTCAATTTTAGAATTCTTAACCTAATTTGATATATCATGTCTACGTAATGGTTCTAACTTAGGATCATGCACTATTCAATATGGTAATAACCTTATTTGAGTAATTGTTATGTAACTAGAATCTACATTAGTTAGATTTAGTAACCATTCATATTTCATTAGATGATCTCTAATGTTAGATGTAGTATCATTTATAGAATCCTAGATTAGATTTAGTAACTGGTTACTAAAGAGGGTTTGTACAATTGCATTGGTAATTTAGACTAAAAATAGTGTTACATTGGCAATTTCTTAAATTGGTCAAGAATTACCTTAATTCAAATACTTGATCTGGGTAATAAGATTTGATTAATAGATTACCAAATTTGTAAAAATGTTTAAAGAGATTATAAACCAAATGGTGACCTAAGTTTTCACTAAAATAATTTGAATCAGGTTTCCAATTCAAGGTAATTTGATCAATTACATTTGGTTATTCATTTGGAACCAATCCCTATTATTATCGAAAAAGGATGTTACTGATACCTAGTCTTTTACTATTATTAAAAGTAATCATAAAAGGTTTCATAGGTAACATTTGATATTGAAAATGATTACAATGTTAGTTAAGGTTGTTTAGCAGTATAGTCATGAATTACCTTTGGATATCATATTTATTGGATTTTTATTCAACGATCAAACCAAATGCATAAACCCACATTTCATGTCAGTGGGTTTAATTTAGTGGAAATTTATGGTGTTATTCAATAATTTTGAATGTACTAAATTACCAAATTTGACATGGTTATTCAATTTATTGATTTACCGATTTGTCACTAATATGACATTAATTATTAAAATCTAAAGTCTTTTTATTAAAACATGACAACTATTGTTGGTTATTTCCTAAATAGATGAATTACCTTTAGTAATGGATAACAAGTTAAGTAATTCATTTGATCTAATTAACCAAATCAATCTATAATATTCATACTTTATCCCATTGGTAGTTATTGAACCCATATAATCCAAGATGGTCATTGAATAAATTGTGAGGTCAATTTACTTAATGAAAATTATAATACAAAAATAGTAACATTGATTAATGAATAAGCTTAAGGTAACCCCGTTGATAATAGGTTATTAGTCACCAACATTAGTAACATATCCTAATGGAAGAGTCATCAAATGATTACTAAATATTAGATAACGTTGAATAAACACTATTACTATATTGATTGTTTGGATTAACTTACTAACTAATAAGGTTAAATTATGTGATTTACATATAATCAATTTTAACATCCTTAAGGTTTGTATTATAAATATGTTGGTGAATAACAATTGAGTAACCTTGTATTAACATGAAGTGATACTAATAGGTAAAATCAAATAATATTTGATTAGATGGGATCTATTTGGTGAATATTACTCAATATTCATTATCAAGTTATGTTATTCAAATTTAGTTCCAATTTGTGTTAACCAAATGAATTTAAGTAACATCTATTATCTTAAATAACATTTGGATTAATTTGAATAAAATAAACTATAAAATTTGTTACCCTATATTCAACATTCATGTCTTTTTACATAATCATATACAAATATGATTTAATTTGGATTTTGGTGCAAACATTTGGTTTAAATTAAAAATGTATTTAGATCATAATCGATTTAAGTAATTACATTTTCTAATCCAACTATTAATACTTACTGAGATTACATAAAGATTTATGTAAATCTTTTCAATTCAAATGTTATTCAATTTGATTCAACCTAAAGTCTTTTTATGTAGGTCCTATTTTCATTTAGTAATTTCAAAATTACTCAAGACATTAAAAGTTTCAAATGTTTTTAAATTGGTGAATTTTATTGATTTGAGTAAAAGTAATAGTTACTTACCAATGTAACATAGGTTATCTCTATGATAAATCAACATTAAAATTATTAATAGATGTAACCAATTATTCAGTAATCAAATTGAATAGTTACTAATCTAAATGTTAACCATAGATATAACCATGAATGTTGGTAATGAATTTTAGTCCCCATAAACTTGAATGGTATCTTCGGACCAATTAAATAACATTTGATTATCCAAATATGGTCAGTACATTTGGAGTAACCCCTGATTAAAAAATTTTACTTGATCCTATTATTGATTGACCATATTAGTTAGCTACATTTGGTAAATTTCAAATTTACAATTTAGTGTAGGTTCCATGTCATTTGGTACAAAGATTGATCACTAGTTACCTTCATCTCCAAAATTCAAAAATTGACTATATCATTTAAGTAATACATTCATAATACATGAAAAAGTCTAGATTTCATTTAATTGTATCTTCTAAATGACATCTATTACCTAATAGTACTCAATTGAAAATTAAACAAAATGTTACTATTTGGGTGACATTTAAATGACTAGTCATTCACCAATAACCATGATTGTAAACAAATTGCTTGATTCCTATTTATTGGTTTTATTGTAATTGTGATTAACCCCCAAATCTATGTTAAATATTCAAATAGCAATGGTTAAAATCATTAATATATCGCCAGTAGATTTTTAAGTTACCTTTTACTAAATAACAAATAAATCTTACTAATTGGTTATTAAATGAAAATTAGACTTACATATTAATTGGTAATCAAGTGTTAAATAATTACTAACATTTTTTTATGTTAATTAATCATTTTAAAATCTTTTGATTTTCAAAATTCACCAAAAAGCAATGGCTTATCCTAATCAATCTAGGTGACTCGTAGACTTGTTACTTAAAGGTCTTTTGATTCTAATCTGAATAGTAATTTGCTATATTTTGTTTATTCAAATGTTTTTTTTTAAATGACCTATAGTTTTTGTATTTTATAATGATATTTTCGCATAAATGTGTAAATCTATAAATGTTATTCAAATTGAATATTTTATAAAATTGCATAACTAAATTGATTTGTTATTGTAGTTACAAAACAATTTTTCTTGGGTTTTGTATTCACCAAAATGGTTGATTACTTTAATAACCAATTTAAGAATTTATGCAAAAATGTTGCATTAAAGTAACCATTTGGATTGTTATCAAAAATTGATCTATAATTTGGTCAACTTTACTGAGATCATGATTATAACTAAAAGATTGAAATGTTATTTAAATAGACCAGATGTTGTAACAATGACATGTAATTAGATCATAATAACAATTTGAATTAATTTATTCAAATTGAATGCATTAACCAAATTTCATTATTTCAGGTAATTGATTTAATGTGATGCAATTACTTAAATCATTTGTACTAAATAAAATGGATAATATTGGAATAAAAAAATTGTCAATTTAAGTAATTATATCATTTATTCCAATAGTTATTCAAATTAAAACTCAAAACACTTACTTAAATATATAGAGTAACCTTTAAATTTATATTTTTCAATTTAACTGTAAATTACCAATTTGATGATGAATTTAAATGAATATTGTCTTGGATTTAAATTGAATAACATAGATTATTCAAATTTATTACATTTGATTTAAGTAAATACTATTAATTGGCTTTCACTTGACTAACTTATCATTAATGTCATAGATATCATAAAGTAACATTATTTTTAGTTAAATTATTTACTCGATATTTACTGGGTTGATTTTAAAATTTACTTATTGGTTGATCTACTTAGCGAACAAGAGCAATTCAATCTTTTATTCTAATTTGGTTTGATCTAAGCAATACTCTATAGAGTATTCAAATGTTATGAAATGTTTGATCAACTATTTGCATTGAAACTCTATGTTATAATATTTTGAGTAAAAATTAGATTAGTTGTAACCAATTTGAATAACCAATAAATAATTGGACTTATACATCTTTTTACAATTATAGTTATTACAATTTGATTATATTATAAATGCACATTCAATCTAAGGTTTTGTATTCAAAGTAATTACCAATTATTCAAAACCATTTGTTATTCAATTACTTCTTGGTGAATAGAGTAAACTTTTAGTAAAATTACAAAAATTACAATGAAAGATCATAAATTTGAAAAACATTTATATTAATTTAAATAGTTATTAAAATTTGGGGTTTTATATTAAAAAAATATCTTTTTTTACATTTCATGAATACTTAAATTTAGACAACATAGAGTTTATTTGAATGTTGGATAAATGATTAATCATTGATTAGTAACCAATGGACAATATAATGTTTAAAATCAAGAATATGATTCAAATTGATTACTCATTTATGGTCAATTGTAATGTTCATTTGATGCCTTGAACAAAATACAAGAAAAAACTATAAATAAAAGGCTTTAGAACATCCCTCCAAGAGCATGAAAATGAAGCAATAACTTAGTATTTTCATACTAACCATCACAACAACTTCCAAGAGTCCACTCAACTTGCTATTTAATGCTAATCATGACTTTTAATTATTCTAGTAAGCAGTAAAGGAAACCTTGACTCTTAATGATTCTTGATTTGTGTGAAACTAAACATCCATAGCTTAAAATGACTACTCATCAGCCATCATTAGGCTTGTGCTGAACATCCAGTAATTGGAACAAGTTTAACATGCATTCGGCTCTCCTGATAGCAAAATGATCATTTTTTTGTGCTTGTGCCAAGTCTTGAATTGATTCTTGGTTTTCCTCATGAGTGCTCCTGCATCATGCTCCCTTAGTTGGAAGAGTCTTGTTCCTAAGTCTTCAAACTCTTCATGAATTGGAATAAGATCAGCAACATTGAAGCATCAAAATTTCTATCATAAGGAACAAAATGAATCATTTTAGAAAATTTATCAACCACAACAAAGATAGAAATTTTACTTCTCTAATTACAAGACAAACTAACAACAAAATTCATACTAACATCTTCCCAAGAGGAATTAGGAACTAGTACTAGAGTATTTTAGACATGGTTTTTTGCTTTATGAAATACAACACCTTGTTCCACTATTCTGAAGACATCTTAACTGAATTTTGGCCAAAAAAATTTTCTTGGACAAAAATCAAAGTTTTGTTATTTCCAAAATGGTTTACAAGTCCTCCTCTATGAGCTTCTTTAATAGTGACTTCCCTCAAGGAGTAATTAGTGATGCATAACCTATTATCTTTATAAAGAAAACCATTTTTGTCTCCATTGTGTTTAAAAGAAAATGTCTTATACTCAAGGCATTAACTACTTTGTTGGGCTTCCTTGCTTTATGCTTCATAACCGTGAAGGGCTGAAGAAATTCAACCCATTTGGCATAGTGACTATTAAACTTATGATATGTATTCAAGTACTTCAATGCCTCATGATCAAAATATGAGACAATTTCATTAGGTATTAAGTAATGACTCCAATGTTCTAAAGCACAAACAATGGCATAAAACTCCTTGTCAAATGTTGAGCATCTTCATTTTGCATCATTTAACTTCTTGCTAAAGAATGCAATTGGTCTGTCTTCTTAACTTAAATTAGCACCAATGCCCATATTGGAAGCATCACTCTCAACTTCAAACACCTTTCCAAAATCTAGAACTTCCAATACTAGAGCTATTATTATCATTTTCTTTATTAGTTCAAAGCTCTTTTATGCAATTTCTATCCATTAGAATGAATTTCCCTTCAAGCACTCAATAATATGAGCAATGAGAGTGTTGAATCCTTTGATAAATCTCTAATAAATAGATACAAGGCCTCGAAAGATTTTTACATCATGAATAGATTTAGGAGTAGGCCAACTAGCAACTAACTCAATCTTGTTTGAATCAAAATCAATTCTTGTTGAAGATATGACATAACAAAGTAATATAATGCTATTCACGTAAAATTGACATTTCTTCACATTAGAATACAATTTCTACTCTCTTAACACCTAAAACATATGTTTCAAATGCTCAAAGTGTTGTGGATCAAGTTTGCTATAAACAAGAATGTCATTAAAGTACATAACAACAAATTTACCTATGAATGGTCTAAAGACATGAGTCATAAGTCACATGAAAGTGTCGGGTGCATTAGGAAGCCCAAATGGCATAAGTAACCACTCAAGCACCATTTCTAGCTTTGAAGGTTGTCTTCCACTCATCTCTAGGTCTCATTCAAATTTGATGATAACCACTTTTAAGATTAATTTTAGGGAAAATAACAAAACCATATAATTAATCAAGTAAATTGTCAAGTCTAGGAATAAAAAACCTATACTTGATAGTAATCTTGTTGATGGCTCTATTATTTGGGCACATACACCAAGATTAATCCTTCATGGTTACCATGAGGGTTGGAATAGAACATGGACTCATGGATTCACTTACTAATCCCTTGATTATCAAATCTTTAATTTGCCCATGCAATTCTTTATGTTCTTTAGGATTCATGCAATAAGCCACTTTGTTTAGAGGAATAAAGCCTAGAATTAGGTCAATTTGGTGCTAAGTATTTCTCATTGGGGGAAGACCAATAGGTGTTTCTTCTAGTACAACATATGTAAATTCTTCTCATTGAGGCTAAACTAGTGGATTATGTCTCCTTAATTCAACAATGGATTTTTCCAAAAGCATAATATCATACATCTCTTTATTTCTAAAAACATCTTTTCAATCAAATTGCCAGAACGGAAAGTATTTCCCTCCCCTTTTGTAGACTTGGGAATGTGATTTAGTTTTATTGGCCCTAAAACAATTCTAACACTATCTTTCACAAATGAATAAGTGTTTTTGTAGCCATCATTAACTACTTTCCTATCATATAACCATGGTTTACCTAATAACAAGTGAGTAACATCCATGGGAGCAACATCATGCTAAACATCATCTCTATAAATTTTGCCAATAGAAAATTCAACTAAGCATGTTTTGTTTACCTTTACCTCAGTTCCTTTGTGAATCTAGTGCATTTGGTAAGGGTAAGGATGCTAATTAGCTTTCAGGCTTGGCTTATCCACCATCTTTGTTGCTACCACATTAGAACTACTTCCACTATCAATAATGAGGTTACACAATTTGCCATGAGAAGTGCACCTAGTATCAAAGATGCTTTCTTATAGCCACTCATTTTTGTCTTGTTTGGGAGTGATATTCAAACTTTTTTGAATCACAAGCATTTCTCCTTTATCAATAGAGGTAACTTCTTCATTATAAATAAGGTACTAGCCCTTTTTTATCCCCTTCAACTTCTTCCTCCACTAATGTCACAACTCTATGATTTAGGCATTTAGAAGCAATATGCCTATAGCCTTGGTATTTAAAGCATCTTCTTAAGCTATTATTAGAAGAATTAGCTTGTTTGTCTCCTTCAAAATCTCTTTTGTCACCAAAAGACTTGGTTGAAGAGTATGGACTTAAATTTAAGATATTCCCTTAGTTTGAAGGAAAAGATCTAGTGGCTAATTTTGGAGTAGCCTTTTGATCCTCTTTCTTTTGCTTTTTAATAATCAAAGCAAGATTTCTTACATTATTAAAAGACCAATATGGATCAATTGAATGACATCACCAATCTCATTTTTAGGCCTTTCAAGTATAAAGCAATAGTTTGCTATTCTGGTTTAAACCACATCACCCTTCATCTTAAGTTGTTCAAACTCCACAATATATTCCTCCACACTCCTTTTTTGTTGCTTAAGATAATGAATTTTCATGAACATATCCATTCAATAATCCTTATGCAAAAATCTCCTTTTCAACTCCTTCATTTTCTCCCATGTTCTAATTTTTCTTCTTCCCTCTCAATCTCTTTATTTCTTCAAATTCTCCCATTATAAAGAGGCATACTTCCTAAGTTTTAAAGCCACCACCTTTAACTTCTTATAATCAAGAAACTCCTTATACTCAAAATTACATTCAATAATATTTGGCCAATCAAGAAACTCATTAGGTTGCATTTTTCCTTCAAGTTCTAGAATTTCAATCTTCATTTCAAAGCCATTGACGTTGGAATGATTCCTTCTCACATAAGAGTGATGAGAAGAGGAGCCATTACCTATTTCTTAATAATCATTAGAAAATAGGTTCTTATGTGCAACATTAAAAGACTTATAATTATGATTAAGTGACCCTTCATAATGATTGAAATGTTGCTAAAGTTCATGAAGTTGTCTTCTAAATTCATCCATCTCAAAATCAAGAATAACTCTATTGATAGTTGCAATCTACTATCCATGATGAACCATTAAAAAGGCTCTTATACCAAACTTGATATAGAAAAAGAAGAATTAGGAATATAATTGGCAATAATAGGCTAATAGACATCAAGTTTATTTTTGTTTGTAATTTTTACTCCAAATATATATGATAAACTCCACCACCTTAAAGATACAAGGCAAAAGGAATTCATGATATAGGATAGGATGCACTCACCAATCTCAAGAAATCCACTCAAGAGATACAAAAATGCTAGGGTTATATCACTACTTAATGGAATCCACCATAGAGATATGGAACTTAGAAGAAAATTCTTTAAATCCTTTAAGATAAGAGTTTAATTACTCACCAAAGTCTACCTTGAACAAAATAGAAGGAAAAACTATAAATAAAAGGTTTTGGAAAATCCCTCCAAGCATAGGAAAATGGAGCAATAATGCAATATTTTCATACTAACCATCACAACAACTTCCAAGAGTCCACTCAACTAGCCATTTAATGCTACTCTCCACTTTTAACTATTCTAGCTACTAATAAAGGAAAACTTGACTCTTGATGATTTTGGATTCATGTGAAACTAGAGATCTAGAACTTCAAATGACTACTCATGTGCCATCCCTTGGGCTTGGGCTAAATTTCTAGTTTTTGGAACAAGATTGACATACTTTTTGCTCTCTTAATAACAAAATGACCATTTTTTGTGCTAGTGCAAGTCTTAAATTGATTCTTGGTTTTCCTAGTGAGATGCTCCCACATCAAACTTTAAATTTGAATAATTGTTAAAATAGAAAACAAATTACTCAAATCAATCTTTTTTTTTTTTATTCAAATAGGGTTTATTTTACTTTTTAGTGAATTTAGAATAACCTTTTACTAAAATTGTAGAAATTACAATAAAAGATTATAAATTTAAATAACATTTGGTTTGATTTAAATAGTTATTAAAATTTGAGATCTTGTATTCAAAAATGTCACCTTTTACTTTTCATGAATGTTAACTATCTTGTTCTTTAAATTGTGTAAAGAGCATAAAAGGAATTTAAATTTGAATAATGGTTAGAATAAAAAATTTAATTACTTAAATTGGTCATTTTTTATTCTTATATGATCTATTTTACTTTTTGGTTAATTTGGAGTATTTTTTTATTTATATTTCAAAAATTAAAGTAAAAGATTTTAAATTTGAATAATATTTGAATTGATTTATGTAATCACTTTATAGTACCATAAATTACCAATTTGAGTAAAATGAAATTTGGTTAAATTACTTTTTGACTATAAAAGCCCTAATTTGTCTCAAAACAAATGCCATCAACTAAAATTTGACCATTCAAGACTAGTAAAGAGTAGGATATTATTACCCAATATGGTCGGTCAATTATTGTCATCAAATTACATTGAATAAGCAAACATTCATTTAATAACTACCAATAAATGAATTAAATCTATTGGTCACTCATTTTAATTTGACCCTCAAATTAAAATTCAAGATTAATAATTTAAAATAACATTTTTGTTTGGCATTGTTGGAAAGATAACCTATTGACCATAGATTATTATTTTCCAAGTTATTGCAGCTAGTAAAGCCCATATTTCAAGGTTAACATTTACTTATTACTATAAAAAAGGTTATTCAACTAAGGTTTATGAATGTGAATATCAAGATTTATTTACATTAGATGGACAATTTAATGGGTTGCTTTCACATTAAACTAAAATCTCAAATAAATTTGTTACATCAAAATACTTTATGTTTGAATAATATAAACTCTATTTGAATCATAGAGTAACCTATTTATTCATACCAAGTTAAACACTAATTTGCTCATTCAATTAATGATTGCATTGATTAACCAACCCAAGTAGGTAAAATAATCACTTTCAATAATCAATTGGTTTGAGTAATCTATTCAAATGTCAATCAAAATGTTGATTTAAGTAGTTTTATTGGACGAATTTTAATGTAAAAATCCCTTATGTATATTTATATGTATACATTTGGATTGATTAATAACCAATATATAGTAATAACCTACCTAATTATCCAAACTAGATGTGCAAATTTTCTATTACTAAATTAGGGTTACTTAAGTATTTGACTCTGATTTATGGTTTACTTACTAAATTGTTATTTTATTTAATATAAAATCAATTGGTCATGTAAATGACTAACTTGGAGTAAACACAATCTATTACGCCAATTTTGGTAACTAATTAGACGATCAATTTGTTACTCTAAAAAATGTTAGTTAAAAATGTCTTTCTTTACTTTTCATGAATGTTGATTAATTTGTTACTTAAACTAAGTAAATGACATTTAGAAACTATCTTTATTCAATTTAGATGGTCAATCAAGTATTTAAGTTCTTGCATAACCTATTTGTAAAAGCTATGAATATCTAGATTTAATTCGAATATTAATTAAATTCAAATATGATCAATTTTGTTTTTTTGTTTTTGGTGAATTTAGAGTAACCTTTTCTTAAACTTGAAAAAATTACATTAAAAGTCTTTAAATTTGAATAACATTTGAATTAATTTATGGAGTTACTAAAATTTGTAGTTGTATATTCAAAAATGTTATATTTTACTTTTTCATGAAAGTTGACCTACCTAATATTTAAATTTTGTAAGTTATGTAAAAAATGTTAAATTTTAATTGTATTTAGAATAAAAAATGAATTACTCAAATTAGTTTTTTTATTCAAATAGTGACTATTTTACCTTTCGTTGAATTTATAGTTACCTTTTAGTAAAATTGCAAAAGGTTACATTAAAAATAAATTAGAATAAAAAATGAATTACTCAAAAAATAAAATAAATTGTATTTGAATAAATGATAGTATTAGCAGAATGATATGAATATGAAATTTAGTCAAAAATCTAAACATAGATTAATAGTAACTAAACATTATTGTTGGTTAGTTAAATGGATATTGACTAACCAGATATATAGTACCCATAATCAAACAAAATGTGGGGTAACCCAATTTAATGTGATAGCATAGGTATACCATTAGGTATATAAATAGATAGTATACTGATGTTTGTTCATACTTTATGAGATTAGTAAATTGGTTAGTAGTTAGTATAATATTTGGTCAATTGGTTAGTACAATTTGTATGATAATCGTTTACTATTCCAAAAATTACTCAATTTGGTTTCTATTAAAACTAGTTTAATCAAATTCAAATAAATAGTTACCTAAAACATTTATGATAGTAACAAATGAAAATGACCCATTGACTAATCATTTGATTTATAAATTGTTACTAACAACAATTATTTAATTTATTACAATAATAATACAATTTACATATTTGAATAAAAAAAAATAACCGACTAGACTAAACAGTTGATTTAATATGTTGAATTTATTCATGTAAGCAAGGGTAAATCATCCAATTACTAAAATTGGCCAAATTTAGAGTAAATGGTATTCAAATACTAATGACTAATATTTTGTTACTATTTTATGATTAGTGTTGCCAAAATGTTTCCATTTTAAGAAGAGAGCTTTTATTAAAATGAATTTATTATTGCTACTTAAATCAATTGACTCTAAATGAGTATTCTATTATGGAGTATTTTGAGATTCATGTTGATGAAATTATTGATAAATTACATTAAAATTGACAATAGAAAGTTGGTCAAATTTACAAATGGTTATCCAAATTATAAATTGAAGGTTACTCATTATGTAAATTGGTTTGATGTAAGTGGCAACTAAAATTGCATAAATTATATAAAAAAATTTTAAATTGGATAATGATAATCTGGTTCAAACTTAATGTAACCTTCAAATAGACATTAATTTATAAACTAATTTATGCAATCATAAATTGCAAAACAATAATATGGGTGACCATTACATTTTATGATTTAATGTCTATTCAAATCTCAACTAATCAACAAAAATCCATTTAAATGAATTACTCAAATGTTAATTGATCAATTATTTTTGAATGTTGAACTCATTGAGTAATTTAACCAAATTTAGTAACTACTAGTTTGGTTAACCAATTTTCTTTACTCAATATAGACTAAAGGTATTTGGTTAACTATTTAAGATTAATGTAATTTTTGTATTTTTAATAAAAAGTTACTCTAAATTGTAAACTATAAGAATTACAATTAAAGTAAAATATTGATCAAATATTTATTATTTAAGTAGCTATTAAAATATGAAGTTTTGTAAAATATTAAGTTATTTTAGAATAAAGGTTTATTCTAACCTATTAAACTTTATTATGAAAATGTAATTTAAGACTGTAAAAATTGGTCAAGAGTAGTCAATTTAAGAATTAATTAATAAAATATTCTTTTACCAAATGTTACTAAAATCAAGTAAACTAGACATTTGATCAACCAAATTTGAAAGTTTCAAATATGAAAAGTCAATGACATTATTGACAAACCAAAAAATTCTTAGGTTATCCAAATGTTACTAGATCTAAAAGATTATAATGATGGGGTCATTAAAATGTATAGACCAATTAATAAAAGATTATCAAATCTCATAATTACTTAATTAATTTGAAAAGTAATTCTAACATATGTTATTATGGTTAACAAATTACATGTTAGTCAATGGCCAAAATGTGGAATGATCTTACTTGTTCAATGGACCTAATGTGCTTGGATTATTTAAAAATGTTATTTTTTATATTTCATGAATATTGAGTAACATCATACTTAAATTAGGTTAATTATATAAAAAGACATTAAATATTAATAACAATTATAATATAAAATGAATTACTAAAATCAATTATTTTGTATTCAAATAAGATTTAGAGTAACTATTTTTTGAAATTGTCAAAATTATAATAAAATATTGTAAATTTGAATAACATTTGATTTGATTTAAATATCTACTAAAATAAGGAATTTTATATTAGAAAATGTTTTCTTTTTACTTTTAATGAATATTGGCTAATCTGTTATTTAAATTGTATAAATAACAAAAAAAAATTAAATTTGAAAAACATTTAAAATTTAAAGTTGGCTAATCTAAAGTTTTGTATTAAAAAATTTCATTTTTTACTTGTTACTTAACTTGTTCATTAACTTGTTATTTTAATTGCATAAACAAACTAAAAGGAATTTAAATTTAAATAAAGATTAAAATAGATAACACAATTACTTAAATAAATTGTTTTTCATTCAAATATGGTACATTTTTTTTTGGTGAATTTAAAATAACTTTTTACTAAAATTACAAAAATTATAATAGAAGACTTTAAATTTGAATAACATTTTGATTGATATAAGTAGTTACTAAAATTTAGAATTTTGTATTAAAAAATATTTTTTTTACATTTCATGAATGTTGATTAAGATCATACTTAAATTATGTAAACTATGTAAAATAACTCCAAATTTGAATAACAATTATAATAGAAATTGAATTATTCAAATTAATTTTTTTTTTATTCAAAATAGGATCTATTTTATTATTTAGTGAATTTAGAGTAATATTTTACTAAAATTGTAGAAATTATAGTGAAACATTGTAGATTTTAATAATATTTAGTTTGATTTAAGTAACTACTAAAATGTAAAGTTTTGAATCCAAAAATAGCATTTTTTACTTTTAGTGATTACTAACTAATCTATTGTTTAAATAATATAAAATGAATTTAAATTTGAATAAAAATTAGAATAAAAAATATAATTCTTAATTTTGTCATTTTTATTCAAATATAATTAATTTTAATTATTCATGAATTTGGAGTATCTTTTCACTTATTCATAATTTAGTCACTTATTCAATAAATTGTATAAATTACATCAAAGGATGTTAAATTTGATTAACAATTAGATTAGAAAATATAATTACTCAAATCTATCTATTTTACTTTTTGGTAAATGTAGAGTAACCATTTACTAAAATTGTAGAAATTATAATAAAAGATTATAAATTTAAAATAACATTTGATTTAATTTAATGAGCTACTAAAATTTAGGGTTTTGTATTCAAAAATGTCAATTTTTTTACTTTTTATGAATATTCATTAACTTGTTACTTCAATTGTATAAATAAGATAAAAGGAATTTAAATTTAAATTACAGTTAATATAAATAATGTAATTACTTAAATCAGTTATTTTTTATTTAAATATAGTCTATTTACTTTTTAGTGAATTTAAAATAACATTTTACTAAAATTGCAAAATTTAAAGTAAAAAATTTTAAATTTGAATAACATTTTAATTAATTTATATTATTACTAAAATCTTGAGTTTTGCATTGTAAAATACTATTTCTTACTTGTTCTTTAATATTGAGTAACCTTATATTTAAATTATATAAATTATGTATAATGACATTAAATTTAAATAATGGTTAGATTAGAAAAAACTATTACTCAATTGAGTTTCTTTCATTCTAATAATGTCTATTTTACTTTTTAGTCAATCTAATGTAAATTTTTACAAGAATTGTAGAAATTACAATAAAAAATTTTAAATTTGAATAACATTTAGTTTGATTTAAGAAACAACTAAAATATCAGATTTTGTATTCAAAATTATATTTTTTTTTCCATTCATGAATATTGACTACCATATTACTAAAATTGCATATATAATATAAAAAAAAATTAAATTTAAATAATGGATAGAGTAAAACATGTAATCATTTAAATTGGTCATCATTTTTTATTCAAATATAATCTATTTTAATTTTTAGTGAATTTAGAGTAATAGTTTATTAAAATTGTAGAAATTATGATAAAGTATTGAACATTTGAATAACATTTAGTTTAATTTAAGCAATTACTAAAATATAGGGTTTTGTATTAAAAAATTTCATGTTTTATTTTATATGAATGTTGAGTAACCTAATACTTAAATTGTGTAAATTATGTAAAAAATGTTAAATTTGAATAATGGTTTGAATAGAAAATTCAATTATTAAAATCAATGATTTTACTTTTATTCAAATAAAACTTATTTTACATTTTGGTGAATTTAAAGTAACCATTTAGTGAAATTGTAAAAATTACAGCAAAAGACTTTAAATTTGAAATATTTGGATCAGTTTATATAGTTACTAAAATTTTGTATTTTGCATTCAAAAATATTATTTTTTAGTTTTTCCTAAATATTAAGTAACCTAGTATTTAAATTGTGTAGCTTACATAAAAAGACATTAATTTGAATAATGTTGAGATGAAAAAATGTAATTACTCAAATCAATCATGTTTTATTCAAAAAGGGTATATTCTCCTTTTTGGTGAATTTAGAGTAATTTTTTACAGAAATTATGATAAAAAATTATAAATTTAAATAACATTTAGTTTAATTAAAGTAATTATTAAAATTTGAGATTTTGTATTCAATAATAACATTTTATACTTTTCATAAATGTTAATTAACCTATTATTGAAATTACATAAATAACATAAAAAGAATTTAAATTTGAATAATGATTAAAATAAAAAATTTAATTACTCAAATCAATTATTTTTTTTATTCAAATGTAATCTCTTTTTTTTTTTTTTCCTTTTGGTGAGTTTAGAGTAACATTTTGCTCAAATTATAGAAATTATAGTAAAAAATTATAAATTTGAATAATGTTTAATTTGATTTTAGTTGTTACTAAAATTTAGGGTTTTTATATTCAAAAATGTCATTTTTAACTTTTAATAAATGTTAAATAACCTAATACTAAATTATGTAAATTATGTAAAAAAATATTAAATTTAAACAACAATTTTAAATAGAAGATGTAATTACTCAAATCATTCTTTTTTTTTAATTGAAATAGAGTCTATTTTATATTTTGTTGAATTTAGAGTATTTTTTTACTAAAATTACAAAAATTATAATAAAATATTATAAATTTGAATAACATTTAATTTTATTTAATTAACTATTAGAGTATTAGGTTTGCATTCAAAAATATCATTTTTTACCTGTCATGAATGTTGACTAACTAATTACTTAAATTTAATAAATAACATGAAAAGAATTTAAATTTGAATAAGTTTTTGAATAAAAATTACAATCACTTAAATCAATTATTTTTTATTTAAATATAATTTATTTTACTGAAATAATAAAAATTACAATAAAAAATTTTAAATTTAAATAACATTTAGTTTGATTTATTTAATTACTAAATTTTGGGAATTTGTATTAAAAATGTTATTTTTACTTTTCATAAATATTGACTAACATATTACATAAATTGATAAATAACATAAAAAAAATTAAAATTGAATAATGGTTAATCTAAAAAAAGAAATCACTTAAATTATTTTTTTATTTAAATATGATTAATTTCACATTTTGGTGAATTTGGAGTAATTTTGGTTAATTTCACATTTTTTTTTACTTAAATTTTTTATTCAAGTACGATCATTTTTACTTTTTGGTGAAATTAGAGTAATTTTTTTATTAAAATTATAGAAATTACAATAAAAGATTAGAAATTTTCACAACATTTAGTTTGACTTATGTAGCTATTAAAACCAAAAGTTTTATATTCAAAAATGATGATTTTTACTTTTTATAAAAATGTTGACTAATATAAAAAGAATTTAAATTTAAATAATAATTAAAATAAAAAATATAATATTTTAAATTAATTTTTTTATTTATTAAAATATGATTTATTTTATTTTTTTTTAGGTCAATTTAGAGTAATTTTTTATTGAAATTGTAAAATTTGTAATAAAAAATTGCAAATTTGAGCAACATTTATTTTTATTTAAGTTGCCACTAAAATAGTTTTGTATTAAAAAATATTATTTTTTACTTTGTATGAATTTTGAATAATCCAATATTTAAATTATTGAAATTATATAAAAAAATATTAAATTTGAATAATAGTTTGAACGGAAAATATAATTACTCAAATTGGTCTTTTTTTTATTAAAATATAGTCTATTTTACATTTTGGTGAAATTAAAGTAACTTTTGATTAAAATTGAAGAAATTACAATAAAAAATTATAAATTTAAATAACATTTGGTTGATTTACGTAACTATTAAAATTTTGGGTTTATATTCAAAAAATGCAACTTTTTACTTTTCATGGATAATAACTAACTTATTATTTAAATTTTATAAATAATATAAAAAAGATTTAAATTTGAATAATATTTAGAATAAAAAATATAATTATTTAAATTAATTATTTTTTATTCTAATATGATCTATTTTATTTTTTAGTAAATTTATAATAACTTATTTTTGAAATTTTAAAAATTACAATAAAAGATAATAAATTTGAATAATATTTAATTTGAATTATGTAACAATTAAAATTTTAGGTTATGTATTGAAAAATGTCATTTTTTTTTTTTTTTATAGTGTTGACTAATCTATTTCTTAAGTTGTATAAATGATATAAAAGGAATATAAATTTAAATAATAGTTAGAATAAAAAACGTAATAATTTAAATCAATTAATTTTTATTCAAATGTAATTAATTTTACATTTTAGTAAATTTGGAGTAAATTTTTACTAAAATTGTAGAAATTTCTACACATGACATTAAATTTGAAAAAAATTTGGATAATAAAATCTTAAGTTTTGTATCCAAAATGTTGTTTTCTATTTTTTTTTCATGAATGTTGAATAATTTAATACTTAAATTGTGTAAATTATGTAAAAAAAAACATTTAAATTTAAATAATAGTTAAATTAAAAAAAAATGTAATTACTCAAATTAGCCCCTTTTTTATTTAAATATGTTTTTACTATAATTATAAAAATTATAATAAAAGGATGTAAATTTCAATAACATTTAAATTCATTTAAGTAACTATTAAAATATATAATTTTTTATTCAAAAATGACATTTTTAAAATTTTCATAAATATTAACTAACTTATTCTTATTATTGCATAAATAACATTAAAAAAATTAATTTTAAATAAGATTTAGAATAAAAAAATATAATTACTTAAATCATTTACTTTTTATTTAAATATGATTAATTTTACTTTTTAGTGATTTCAAGTAATTTTTCATTAGAATTGTAGTAATTACCATAAAGGACTTGCATGAAAAGGAGAATGATTAGAAACATTAAAGGTTGCACTCATATTTTACTCATAGGGAAGGTTTAACTTGTAGGCATTGTCAATAATCCATGCCACCACTTTAAATGGACCATCTCCTTTAGGATAACTTTGAACACCTATGAGCTACAAACCTTTCCTTGTGCATATGCACCTAAACCTAATCACTAGGTTCAAACATTGCCTTCTTTCATCCTTTGTTGGCATGGATGAATATTGCTTAGTTTCTTTAGCAATTTGTTGCCACACCTTCTCATGCAACTTCTTCACCACTTAGGCCTTTTGTTCACCATCTAAGTTAACATACTCATTAATAAGTAGGAATAAAATCCAAAGGAGTTAAAGGATTAAAACCATACATAATTTCAAATAAAGAGTAACTAGTAGTAGAATACCACTCCTATTATATGCAAACTCTACATATGGAAAACAATATTTCCACATTTTCAAATTCATACAAACAATAGCACATAATAAGGTAAAAAGAGTTTGTTGATTAATTACCTCAGTTTGCCCATGTGTCTATGGATGGCAAATAGTTAAGAATAACAATTTAGTACGTAACTTACCCCATAAATTCTTCCAAAAGTAGCTCATTAACTTTGTATCTCAACAAAAAATAATGCTCAAAGGGCTACCATGTAAGCATACTACCTCTCTAAAGAACAATTTAGCCATATTGTTTATATAATTAGTTTTATGGCATAGGATGAAGTGTTCCATCTTTGAAAACCTATCAACAACAAATACAAAATCCCTATCCCTTTTTGACTATGGTAGTCTTAGCACAAAGTCCATAGATTAATCAATCTAGGTTGGTTAGGTATAAGTAAAGAAGGGTACAGGCCATGGGGTAAAGCTTTAAATTTGGCTTATTTGCATGTTATGCACTTCTCACACAGCCTTTCAACATCTTGTTTCTTGTGTAGCCAAAAGAAATGTTCAACTAAGACTTGTAGGACTTTCCTACCTCCAAAATGACCAATTAGACCACCCCCATTTGCTTCTCTCACAACTAACTCCCTTAAGGAACTCATAGGAACACATAAACAATTTTACCTAAATAAAAAACCCTTATGCTTATAAAATTTCCCAAAGGCTGACTTCTCACTTGCCCCATATACATTATCAAAGTAAAGATGTTTCATATATAAATCTTTAATATATTCAAATCCTAATAATTTTGCATTAAGTGTAGAAATGAGGACATATTGGTGAGATAATGCATTAGCTACCATATTCTCCATACCTTATTTATATTTAATGACATAGGAAATGGTCTCAATGAATTTGACCCATTTGGCATGCCTTTGGCTCAACTTCCCTTTTCCCTTCAAGTGCTTCAAGGATTTATGGTTAGTATGGATGATAAACTCCTTGGGCCAAAGGTAATGCTGCCCTATGTCTAAGGCCCGGACCAATGCATACTTCTCTTTATCATAAATGGGATAATTAAGAGCTACTCTACTTAGCTTTCTATTGAAGTAGGCAATTGGTCACCTTTTTGACATCAAAATAACTCCAATGCCAATACTTAAAGCATCACACTCAATCTGAAGTTTTAGCAAAATAAGGTAAAGTAAGTAAGGTGCATAAATCAATTTTTTTCTTAGGTGCAAAAATTAATTTTTTTCTTAATCAAATTAAAAGCCTTGTCTTGATCAATACCCCACTTAAATCCCACATTCTTTTTAACAAACATAGTTAGTGGTGTGGCAATGGTGCTAAAGTCCCTAACAAAGCATTTATAAAAACTAACTAGACCATAAAAACCACACACATTACTAATTGTTTGAGGTGTGAACCAATTAGAGATTACCCTAATCTTTTCCTCATCAACCTCAATATCTCTAGCACTCATAATATAGCTAAGAAATAGGATATATTTAATGCAAAAAGAACATATCTTGAGGTTAGCATGCAATGTAAAACACTTAAAATAAAATGTAAATGATCTAGATGCTTATATAAGTTTTTGTTAGACCAAAATATCATCAAAATAGACAACCATAAATTTACCAATGAATTCATACAAATGGCATAACCAACCATTTGTACAAACCATACATAGTTTTGAAAGCTATTTTCTACTCATTTCTCTCTCTCATCCTAATTTGGTGATATCACTTTTCAAATCCATTTTAGAAAAGACATGTGAACCATGTAATTCATCTAACTTATCATCCAATCTGGGTATGGGATGATGATACTTTATAATGATGTTGTTGACTGTTTGACAATCAATGCACATCCTCCAAGTCTTATCCTTCTTAAGCATAACAACACTAGAACTACATATAGAATCATGCTCTCCCTCACATATCCCTTTGCCATAATCTCCTCAACTTGCCTTTAAAGCTCTTTTATCTTCTCAAGATTACTCTTATAGGTTGGTTAGTTTGGAATGGTTGCACCATGGATGAATTCAATCTGATGTTCTACTACCCTTAAAGGTGGTAAATCACTTAGTTTTAGGGGAAAAGTAACATCAAATTTCTAAAAAGAGAAACAAGAACACTAGGCAAAGAGGAGTTAAGCTTATTAATACTAAAATTAGCCTTTTTATGCAAAAGTACAATCATAGTCTATTTCAAGTTGAAATTTCTCTTAACATCACCCTTTTTTTCCTACAAACTCTCATTTTTTTTTATATAGGAAAAGAAGAATTAGGAATGTATAGGCAATAGTAGACTGGTAGACACCAAGTTTGTTTTTAACTATAACTTTCACTTTAAGGATACAAAATAAACTCCACTACCATAAAGATACATAGCAAAAGGCATTCATTATATAGGGTAGGATGCACTTACCTTTCTTAAGGAATCCACTCAAAAGATACTAAAATGTTAGGGTTAAGTCACTATTCAATGGAATCCACCATAGAGATATAGAACTTAAAAGAAATTTCTTCAAATCCTTCAAGATAAAAGTTTAATTAATCACTAAAGTCTCCTCAACAAAATACTAGGAAAAACTATAAATAAAAAGCTTTGAAACATCCTTCAAAGCATAGGAAAATGGAACAATTACTCAGTATTTTTGTACTAACCATCACAACAACTTCCAAGAGACCACTTAACTGGTCATTTAATGTTAATCTTGACTTTTAACTAATATGGTGGGTAATAAAGGAAAACTTGACTCTTAATGATTTTTAATTCATGTGAAACTAGACATTTAGAGCTCCAAATGACTACTCATGAGCCATCATTGGGCTTGGGATGAATGTCTAGTAGTCAAAACAAGTTTGACATGCACTTTACTTTCTTGATAGAAAAATGAGCATTTCTTGTGCTTGGGGCCAAGTATTGAATTAATTCTTGGTTTTCTTCATGTGAGGCACCTATGTCATGCTCCCTTGATTGAAAAGGACTTGTCCCCAAGTCTTCAAACTCTTCATGAAATGGAATAAGATTAGCAACATTGAAAATGTTAGAAATTTCTTTTTCAACTAGCAACTTAATTTGGTTACATTATCACCAATACACTTTAGCACTTTGAATGGACTACTAGCTTTAAGGTTTCAACTTGGCAAATTTTCTAGGTGGAAAATGCCCTTTTCAGAGATGAATCCACACTAAATCTCCTTCTTTAAACATAACAAACTTTTTGTGCTTGTTAGCATGAGTTTGGTCCTTCTCATTCTACTTTACTATCCTCTCTTAAACTTGTTCGTGCAAATTTTTTTATGAATTTTGCCTAGTTCTCAACATCATCATCAAATTGATGTTTGGTAGGAAAGGAAATAAGATCTAGAAGGCTACTAGGATTAAAGCCATAAATAACATCAAATGGGCTACATCTAAGAGTCTAGCTAAAGGAATTCAACATGAGGTAAAAGTAAATTCCATTCTCTAATATTTTAACAAAACTCCTTAAAGGATCTCCCAAGGTTCTATTGACAATCTTAGTTTGACCATCAGTTTGAGGATGATAAGTACTGCAAAATTGTAATTTAGTACCCAATTTCCTCTTAAGTGTCCCTTAAAAGTGACTTATAAATTGCAAATCATGATCTAAATTGATGACCATGGAATTCCAAGAAGCTTTGCAATCTCCTTAAAATAAAGATTAGCAATTTGTGAAGCATCAGAAGTTTTAACACAAGGAATAAAATTTTCCACTTCATAAAATCTATCAATTACAATAAAGATATAATCTTTGTTTCTCTATATGTGAGGCAAACCAATAACAAAATCCATACAAACATGTTCCCAAGGGAAATTAGGAACTAGCAATGGAGTGTTAAACCCATATTTTTGGACATGGATTTTGGCTTTATGGCATACAACACATTGTTCCACTATTCTTATGACATCTTGATTTAAGTGTTGGTCAAGAAAATTTTCTTGCACCAAAATTAGAGTTATGTTTCTTTTAAAGTGGCCAACAAGTCATCCTCTATAAGCTTCTTTAATAATGATGTCCCTCAAGGAGTAATTAAGGATGCATAACCTATCATCATTGTAAAGAGAACCATTTTGCAAAAAAAAAAAAAATGATTAATTGATCCATTTGAACAAGAAGACCAAATATATGAAAAATTAGGATCAAATGAATAGAGTTCTTTTACAATCTCAAATCCCAATACCTTGGTCTCCATTGTGTTTAAAAGCAAATGTCTTCTACTTAAGGCATCAGCTACTTTGTTAAGCTTCCCTGCTTTGTACTTGATAGAAAATGTATATGGCTGAAGAAATTCAACCCATTTAGCATGGCAACTATTAAGCTTCTGCTATGTATTCAAGTACTTTAATGCCTCATGATCAAAATACAAGTCAAATTCATTCGGCAATAAGTAGTGACTCCAATGTTCTAAAGCATAAACAAAGGCATAAAACTCCTTGTTATATATTAAGTATCTTCACTTTGTATCATTTAGCTTCTCATTAAAGAATGCAATTGGTCTACCTTCTTGACTTAAAATAGCACCTAGCCCATGTTGGAAGCATCCTCTCAACTTCAAACACCTTTCCAAAATTTAGAAGTATCAGCATTAGAGCTATCATCATCTTTTTTATTAGCTTAAAGCTCTTTTGGGTAGTTTTTTTCCATTAGAATGAATTTTCCTTCAAGCACTCAATAATAAAAGTAACACCAGTGTTGAATCCTTTGATAAATCTCCTATAAAAAGATACAAGGCAATGAAAGCATCTTACATCATGAATGAATTTAGGAGTAGGCCAACTAGCAATTGACTTAACCTTGTTTGAATCAACTTTAATTCCTGCTAAAGATACAACATAACTAAGAAACATAATGTTAATCGTGTGGAATTGGCATTTCTTTGCATTAGCATACAATTTCTACTCTCTTAACACCTAAAACATGTGTCTCAAATGCTCCAAGTGTTGTGAATCCAATTTACTGTAAACAAAAATGTCATCAAAATACACAACAAAAAATTTTCCTATAAATGGTCTAAAGACATGAGTCATAAGTCATAATAAAGTGCTAGGTGCATTAGAAAGCCCCAATGGAATGACTAACCACTCATAAAGACCATTTCTAGTTTTAAAGGCTATCTTTCACTCATCTCCAACACTCGTTCAAATTTGATGATAACCACTTTTAAGATCATTTTTAGAGAAAATAATAGAACCATGTAATTGATCAAGTAAATCATCAAGTTTAGGAATAAGAAACATTTACTTGAGAGTAATTATGATTATGGCTCTATTATTTGTGCACAAATGTAAAGATCCATCCTTCTTAGGTACTAAGAGGGCTAGAACAGTACATGGACTCATGCTTTCTCTTACCAATCCCTTGATTATCAAATCTTTAACTTGCCATTACAATTCTTAATGTTATATAGGATTCATACAATAAGCCACTTTGTTTAGAAGAAAGAGCTTGGAATTAGGTATATTAGGTGCTGAATATTTCTCATTAGGGGAAGACCAAGAGGTGTTTCTTCTAGTACAACATCCTCAAATTCTTCAAATGGATTCTTCCACAAGCACATTAGCATACATCTCTTGATCTTCTAAAAACATCTTTTCAATCAAATTGCTAGACAGCAAGGTACTCCCCTTTCCTTTAGTAGACTTGGCCAATATGATATGATTTCATTGGCACTAAAACAATTCTAACACCATCTTTCACATATTTTATAACAGACTCATATTTAGGAGTGGATTTTACTCTAGCCTTGGTCCATGAAGCACTATAATTAAATTGATAAAGTCTTGGCCCACATTAAGATATACTTTGCTACCTTTCAAGCTTGAATTATCTTCTTTGGCCCAAATTTTTTCAATCAACCCACTAAATGCCTTTTTCATCCTTTTAGCTTTGGAATGTGTCATTGGCCCTTCTTGTATGCTCAATGGATCCTTAGAAGCCTTTCATGCATCAGCTTCTCTATGGATCTCATCAAATTTAATAGATTTGGAATACCTAAGACAAAAGAACATGCATAATATACTTAAATTAGTAATTGGTGCAGACATTTAAGTTAATTGTATGATTACTTTGTGTGAATGACCCCATGAAATGTAAGGAGAAGCCTTACTAGAAACAAATGAAGTGACACTATCATTTTTCATTTAGTGAACCATTTTATCCATGTAGGAAAAGATAACTAGTTGAATGACTCCTTTGTTTGTTGGAATTTAAAGGATTTAGACTACTTAAGGCATATTCATAGTTAGATTTAATGAAATAATTACTTGGCACAGTCATGAATGTTAATCACATAATTATTTTGGGTAAATGATTCCCTGAATTGAAAGGAAAAATCTTATTGTCAAGGAATCAATTAATGTTCTCATATTTCAAGAAATGAATGATTCTCTCCTAATCAAGACTCAATGCTTCTTTCTTTGATGGACTTTAATAGATTTAGATGACCCAAGACATTATGTGACAAACCTTGCAATGAAATCAAAGATTTGTGTAGGTATTTAATTTAATTTTATGATTCCTTTATGTGAATGACACCTTAGAACAAATGGAATAGCATTATTGGCTAAAAATGAAGTAATAATTCCATCTTTTATGTAATGAACCATTCTATCCATGTAAGAAAAACAAATCAAGATAAAGGACTCTTTTTTTTTATGAAATTTAATGGATTTAGACATGCAAGTGGCATTGACATGCATGTGACAAAGAAACTAATGTTTAGTGTTATCATAGACAATAATTGCATCATCACTTAGGTGAATGACTCTTAGAAACAAAAGGAGAATCCTTGTTGCCAAGGAATTTGTTGTCTGTCTCAAGTTTCGTTTCAAGAAGTGCACAATTCTCTCACAATAATGAAAGCTAACCAAGAGTAATCACAACTTTATTGGAAGAAACTTTAATGTATTTAAAGCACCCAAACTTAGTAAAGTGCAACTTGTTATGAAATCGGTGGTTAGCATTGATGTTTAAATTAATTTTGTGATACTTTTACATGTATAACCGTTAAAAACAAAGGAGAAGCCATCCTAGCTAGAAATGAATCAAAATCTCATCTTTTAAGTAATGAATCTTTTTATCCTTGAAAGATAAGTGAATTAAGATGCTCCATTGTTTGATGCAATTCAATGAATTTAGACTACCTAAAGTGTATTGATGAGCATGTTGGAATGAAATTAATGTTCAATGTAGTCATAGATGTTAATGGCATGATCATTTTGAGGAATAATTCCATTTAACAAATGGAAAATCCTTATTCCTGAGAAATTAGTTAACGGTCTCAAATTTCAAGTAGTGACTAATTCACTCCTATTAAAGAAAGCTAATCAAGTGTAATGGCCTTTTTACTTAATGAATTTCAATGGATTTTTTACTTGATGCATTTCAATGGATTTAGCAAAATAAGAATAAAAGTCCTATTGTCATGTAATTAAAAGACAATCTCATGCTTCAAGCAACAAATGATTCTCTCTTAGTAAAGAAAGCTAATCAAGAGTAACAGCTTAGGCCTTGGATGGATTTTAATTGATTTGGACTACCTTAGACATAATAACATGAACCTTAAGAGAAATCATGGATCAATGTAGACATTTAGGTAAATTTCATGTTTCCATTATACCCTAAAATGCAAGTAAAAGGCTTACTAACTTAAAATGAATCAATAGTCTTATCCTTCAAAGAATAAACCATTTTTTCCATGTAAGAAAAGTTAATCAAGTTGAATGACTTCTTTGTTTAATAGAATTCAACAAATTTAGGTTATCTATCATTTATTGATGTACTTGTCATAATGAAACTAATGTTTGGCATAGTCATGAATGTTAATTGCAAATGATTTTGACTGAATGATTACTTATAATGAAAGGAGAGGCCTTATTGTCAAAGATTCAATAAAGGGTCTAAGGTTTCAAGCAATGAACAATTCTCTATTGAGAAAAAGAGATAATGAAAAGTAATAACTCCTTTATTTAATACACTTTAATGGATTCATACTAGAATAGAATTCCTATTATCTAGTATTTAAGAGATGGTCTCATGTTTCAAGTGATGAACTATTCTCTTATAGTTAGAAAAAGGTATTTAATAGTAATAGCTTCTTTATTTGATGGACATTAATGGATTTGGAATACCTAAGACATAATATCATGCATCTTGCACTAAAATCAGTGATTTGTGTTGACATTAAAGTTAATTTTATGATTCCTTTGTGTGTGTTACTCCTAATAAAAAAAGTTTAATTACTACTTAGAAATTAAGTGATAGTTTCATTTTTCAAACAATGAATCATTCTATCCTTGTAAGAAAAGCTTATCAAGATGAATGAATACTTTATTAGATGGAATTTAATAAATTCCAACTACCCAAGGCATATTGATGTGCATGTCATAATGAAATTAATGTTTAATGTAATTATGGTTATTAATTGCATAATTATTTTGGGTGAATGATTCCTTATAATGAACTATTTAGTTAACAATCACTCTTGGTAAAGAAACCTAATTAGAAGTAATTACTCTTTTATTCAGTGGAACTTAATGAATTTGGACTACCTAAAGGAGAAATCCTATTATTAGTAATCAAGAGATGGTCTCATGTTTCAAGCAATGAATGATTCTCTCATATTAATGAAATGTAATTAAGAATAATAACCTTTTTCTTAGATGTATTAGAATGGATATAGACTTCTTAAGAAGATTATGTGCATATTACAATGAAATTAGGGATTGATTTAGACATTTACTATGATTACATGTTTCCTTTGTGTTAATGGCTCCTTAGAATGAAGGGAGAGGCCTTATTAATTAGGAATAAAGTACCTAGTCTTATCTTTCTTGCAGTGAACAATCCTATCCATGTAATAAAAGTTAATCAAGATAAATGACTTCTTTGTTTGATGAAATTCAATGCATTTAGACTCCCCAAGGTGTCCTGACTTACATGTCATAATGAAATTAATGCTCAATGTAGTTGTTATTTGAATGATTCCTTACAATGAAAGAAGAAGCATTATTGCAAAGGAATTAGGTGATGATTTTAAGTTTCAAACAAAGAACAATTCTATCTTGGGAAAGAAAGGCATTAAAGAGTAATAGCTCTATTATTCAATGGACTTTCTTAAGTATGGAATACCAAGAGGAGAAATCCTATTTTTAAGTAATTAGGATATGGTCTCATATTTTAAGTAATGACCGCTTCTCTCATAACAAGGAAAGCTATTTAAGAGTTATAGATTCTTTATGATTTATTTCAATGGATTCACATTACGGATTCACATTACACAAATGAATAATAACATGCATCTTGCAATGAAATGATGGTCTAATCTTTTAATCGTTAAGACATTATATCTATGTAAGAAAATTTAATTAAGATGAATGTGTCTTTTTTTTTTTGATGGAATATGATGGACTTAAACTACATAAGGTGTATTGACCTATATTGACCATTACCTCACTTAAGAAAAGTCTCTTCATATATTTTCCCTCAAATGGATGCTTGTAATTTTGATGAGAGATAAGAACAAAAGTAAAGTTCTTATCATCCTTTGAGAAAGAAAGTGTTTTTTAATCCAACATGCAAAGACCTTCTATCAAACTGCCATAGTTGATCTGGAAGGAGATTGCTAGCACTCATTGGAACAATGTTACAAAGCACCTTATCTTGATAAGACTTGATAATAGAAATGAATCTAGAGCTTTTTTAGAGAATTCTACCTTGCAAACTTTGTTCAGCCATTGTAGCTCAAAAGGATAAGGGGGTCAAGTTATCAACAATCCCTAATATTTAGCAAGAATAGTCAAGGCTACACTAGTGCAACAATTTCCATCAATAATTAGTTCCCAAACTTTCCTTAAATGGTGCATGTAGTGTAAAATATGTTATGCCTTAGCTCTTCATTCAAGTGAACTTACATGTTCAAAATTCTTTTTATCATAAACATTTTACCTTCATTAGCATACTTAATGGTAGTATCATCCTTAAGTTTGATAGCATTTTCTTTGTCAAATCATCACCATTCATAGTTTCCTAAACAGTCATCACCTTTCGATTCAGACATTTTGAGGTAATATGACCATGACTAGGGCATTGAAAGCACTTGATGTTGTAAGGATTCCTTTTTTTTTTTCCAAGGCTTAAAAGTGTGCTACTTCTTTTTGTTTTCAGACATCATGTTAGATTTAGTTTTAGAGGACACATCCTTTAAGAACTCTAAAGAACTCTTATTGTTAGAAACATTACTTTTGTTAGTAGTTTTGAAAAATGTTTTTCTTAAGACCTTTGAGCTACTTCTCTACCTTTGTTGCCAACTTAATGACATCTATAAGAGTGTAGAAGTGGTGTAGTTCCGTTACATGAGCTATTTTTGTGAGCTTTCAAGATATTGAGCAACAATTTGTTCTTATGGCTTATTGAGGATGCATCTTAGCATTAAAGAATCTGATTCACTCCCATATTCTTCCACACTTAGGCTATATTGCTTTAGCCCTTACAACTTCAAATATAGGTCTTGTTTGTGGCCATCTCAATAGAAAATGCTTCTGCATTAGGTGTTTCATTTTGATTGGACTTCTAATATCACCCTTACCATCATATCTCCTTTGTGCTTTAAGGTTTCCCACCACAAACTAATATATTCTTTCTATCTTGAGGTAGCTACTTTGCATCTCTTTTCTTCTATATAGCCTTTGCAATCAAAGATTCTACCTATACATTAGATCTAATCAAGGTATTCATTTTGGGAGGATCTACCTTTAAATTTTGGAATCACCATTTTAAGGTCACCTTTCTGTTGCCTTTAATGTCTTCTTAGCCTAAGGGCTCACTTTTTTGCAATTTTAAAACCATTAAGCCCTTATCATCAATTGTGCCATTTGCTACCTTAGTTCTTAAAGACTATGTTAAGGATCTCGAATATGACCTTGTTCCAAAGTTAGATCCTTTGGTACATGTTTATCTTCTATTGCAAAAACTAAAGGACAATCTGGAGGTTGGATTGAAAGTGCTTAAGGCATTTGAACAATCCCTATTAGGGCCACTCACCAATCATTCACACACTCATAACCAAAGCTCTAATACCAAATGATGGATTACTTATTATGGAGAAGGACAAGTACTCCCAAACAAGGGGATGGGATTGATAAAGAGAAAAAATGGAACAGTCAAGTTTGCCACTAAGGTAATAATGTGTAGAACTGCATCTAAGAAATTTGTGAATTCACCACACTTGAAGAACAAAAGTGATGAGAATCAATCATATAAATTGAACTTTAATTCAATTATCATTGACCATAGATTGATTGATTAATGTTGCATATTGTTCCCTTTATGGATAAAAGATTACATGTTGCTTAACACTTGTTATATAGGAAACATTGAAAATAAGCAGGAAGCAAAAAGTAGAATGTTGGAAACATGTTATGAAACATAGTAAATAGTTAACAACTAAATGTTGGTAGCTTTCAATCTTTACATGCTTCATTTAGTTAGTCAATAAAGGTGACTTATTAAGACTCCACTTAAGTAGATTGTTGATTCCAATAATGCTTCACTTTGACTAATCCAATAAACTTTCAAGAAGTAATTGCATCCATGAATGACCCATATGTGTTGCATCAAATAGCTTTTCTTAATAGTATAGACTTCAATGCAATGGATCACCTAATAAGGATCCAGCCCAAGAGTATTCTAGTCCCATTACTTGTTTAAAATTCAAGATAATTCCAACAAGTCATGCATCACAACTAAAAGAAACAACAGACCAACCAAAGTGGAGCATTACTTGAATCAGCAATCTAATTAAATGGAGTCTTAATTTGCCACCATTTTGACCAGATAAATGAAGCATGCAAAGATTGAAAAGAGTTTGAAAGGCTGCCACAATTACTGTCACCTATCTCCAATGTTCTTTTATTATTTCCAATATTTTTATTTAGTGCTTTTGCTTATTTTCAAAGTGTCATTAATTACAAGTTTCTCACTACTTGTAATCCTTTCTTATGAAAGGAGTTAGATGCAGCAACAAGTAACATCTATCTGTGATCATTAACATGTGAATTTGAGTTCAATCTCATTGTTCTGATTCTTATCACTTATGTTCTTCATGTGTGGTGAATTCCTAAAGTTCTGGGTGTAGTTACTTTGCATTATCTCCTAATTTGTGAACATATCTATCTCCTTTCCTTTTCTTTTTGTTAGCTCTATCTCTTTATTTTGGAGTACTTTCCCTTCTCCTTAACTAGTAAACCATCATTTGTTATTAGAACAAATACTCAACCCATCATTTATTATTAGAGCTTTTGGATGTGACAATGAGATTAAGCGGAGAAGTAACCCATAAGAGAGTGATTAAACACATTCCCTTTGATGATACAAACTCTTTAAATCAATTTTAGAGAATATTCAAGAACCATGCAATTCATCTTACATGTCATCTAATCAAGGAATGGATGTCTATACTTTACAATGATTTTGTTTGCTGCATAACAATGAATGCACATTTTCCAAGTCCCATTCTTCTTAGGTAAAAGTAGTACAGGAACAGCACATGAACTCATGCTTTCTCACATATATCCCTTCTTTATGTGCTCTTTAACCTATCTTTGAAGTTCCTTCATTTCCATGAGGTTACTCCTCTATATAGGTCAGTTTGGAATTGCTGCTCTAAGGATAAAATTTAAAGCCTTTTTTATTAAAACATGACAACTATTGTTGTTTATTTCCTAAAGAGATGAATTACCTTTAGTAATGGATAACAAATGTTTGGACTAAATGTCAGATAATGTTGAATAAACATTATTACTATATTGATTGTTTGGACTAACTTACCAACTAATATGGTTAAATTACGTGATTTATGAACAATCAATTTTAACATCCTTAAGGTTTGTAATATAAGTATGTTGGTGAATAGTAATTGAGAGACCTTGTATTAATATGAATTGCTACTAATAGGTAAATTCAAATAATATTTGACTGGTTGGGATCTATTTGGTGAATATTACTCAATATTCATTATCAGGTTATGTTATTCAAATTTAGTTCAAATTTGTGTTAGCCACATGAATTTCAGCAACATCTATTTTATTAAATAACATTTGGATTGATTTGAAGAAAATAGTTTACAACATTTGTAACCTCATATTCAACATTCATATCTTTTTACATAATCATATACCAATATGATTTAATTTGGATTTTGGTGCAAAACATTTGATTTGAATTAAAAAATATATTTGGATTATAATGGATTTAAGTAATTACATTTTCTAATCTAATTATTAATATTTGATGATTACATAATGATTTATGTAAATCTTTTCAAACCAAATGTTATTCAAATTTGATTTGACCTAAAGTCTTTTTACATAGGACCTAATTTCATTTAGTAATTTTAGAATTACTCATGACATTAAATGTTTCAAATGTTTTTAAATTGGTGAATTTTACTAATTTAAGTAAAAGTAATTGTTACTTACCAATGTAACATAGGTTATCTCTATGGTAAATCAACATTAAAATTTTCAATAAATGTAACCAATTATTAAGGAATCAAATTTAATAGTTATTAATTTGAATGTTAACCATAGATATAACCATGAATGTTGGTAATGAATTTGAGTCCCCATAAACTTGAATAATATCTTCTGACCAATTAAATAACATTTGATTATCAAAATCTAGTTAATACATTTGGAGTAACCCCTAATTAGAAATTTTACTTGATCCTAATATTGATTGACCATATCAGTTAGCTACATTTGGTAAATTTCAAATTTACAATATAGTGTAGGTTCCATGTCATTTGGTACAAAGATTGATCATTGGTTACCATAATCTCTAATATTTAAAAATTGACTATATCATTTAAGTAATACATTCGTAATACATGAAATAGAGTTTGGATTTCATTTAATAGTGTCTTTTAAATGACATCTATAACCTATTATTACTCAATTGTAAATTAAATAAAATGTTAGTATTTAGGTGACATTTAAATGATTGGTCATTCACCAATAACCAAGATTGCAAATGAATTGCTTGATTCCTATCTATTGGTTTTACTGTAATTGCAATTAACCCCCAAATACATGTTAAATATTCAAATAGTGATGGTTAAAATGATTAATAAATTGCCAATAGATTTTCAAGTTACCTTTTACTAAATAACAAGTAAATCTTATTGATTGGTTATTAAATGAAAATTAGACTTACATATTAATTGGTAGTCAAGTGTTAAATAATTAGTAACATTTTTTATGTTAATTAATCTTTTTAAAATCTTTTGACTCTCAAAATTCACCAAAAAGCAACGACCTATCCTAATCAATTTAGGTGACTCATAGATATATCACTCAAATGTCTTTCAATTCTAATCTAAATAGTAATTTGTTATTTTTAGTTTATTCAAATGTATTTTTTTTTTTCTTAAATGACCTATGGTTTTTGTATTTTGGAATGATATTTTTGCCCAAATATGTAAACTTTATAAATGTTGTTCAAATTGAATATTTTATAAAATTGTGTACGTAATTGTTTGTAGTTGTAGCTACAAAGCAATTTTTCTAGGATTTTGTATTCGGTAAAATGGTTGATTACTTCAATAACCACTTTAAGAATTTGTGCAAAAATGTCACATTAAAGCAACCATTTGGACTATTATCAAAAATTGATCTATAATTTGGTCAAATTTACTGAGATCGTGATTATAACTAAAAGATTGAAATGTTATTTAAATAAACCAAATGTTATAATAATGACATTTAATTAGATCATAATAGCAATTTAAATTAATTTATTCAAATTGATGCATTGACCAAATGTCATTATTTCAAGTAATTGATTTAATGCAATCACTTAAATCACTTGTACTAAGTAAAATAGATTATTTTTGAATAAAAGAACTATCAATTTAGCTAATTGTATTATTTATTCCAATAGTTATTCAAATTAAAACTTAAAATGCTTACTTAAATATATAGAGTAACTTTCAAATTTTCATTTTTTCAATTTAACTATAAACTATCAATTTGATAATGAATTTAAATGAATGTTGTATTGGATTTAAATTGAATAATAGAGATTATTCAAATTTATTACATTTGATTCAAGTAAATATTATTAATTGGTTATCACTTGACTAACCTATCAATAATGTCATAGATATCTTAAAGTAACAATTCCTTTAGTTAAATTATTTACTTGATATTTAGTGGGTTGATTTTAAAATTTACTTATTGGATGATCTACTTAGCAAACAATAGCAATTCAATCTTTTATTCTAATTTGGTTTGATCTAACCAATAATTTATAAAGTATTCAAATGTTATGAAATGTTTGAGCAACTATTTGCATTTAAACTCTATGTTATAATATTTTGAGTAAAAATTAGATCAATCATAACTAATTTGAATAACCAATAAATAATTGGAATTTTACATCTTTTTACAATTATAGTTACTACAATTTCATTACTTTATAAATGCACATTCAATCTAGGGTTTTGTATTCAAAGTAATCATTGATTATTCAAAACCAAATGTTATTCAATTACTTCTTGGTAAATTTAGAGTAAACTTTTAATGAAATTATAAAAATTATAATGAATGATTGTAATTTTGAATCACATTTATGTTAATTTAAATAGTTGCAAAAATTTGGAATTTTATATTAAAAAATATCACTTTTTACTTTTCATGAATGTTGACTAACCTAATACTTAAAATTAGACAACATGGAGTTTATTTGAATGTTATTTTAAAATAAACTTTACTCATTACTAAATTGCACCAATTCTAAATTCATAATTTGTTTGAGTGAATAAGTCCTTGCAACTAAAGGAGAAATCTTGATAGCAAGAAATGAAGAAAAGGATTCATTGTCCTAGAATTGAACCATTCAATACTTGCAAGTAAAAATAATAAAGATCAATTACTTTGTCAACCTATTACTGTAAAATATAAATAACTAAGTATTATTTTCATAAGTTATCAAGTTACTCAATTTTTTCAATCATATGGATTACTTAATTTTCATCATTCAATTCTATAAATTTAATAGTTACCTTGTTACTTAAAACTAAATTTCATTTTGTAAATTCAACAAATCACCATTCATTATTCAAAACAATATTTTTGAAAACAAAATTTCAGATTTTAATAGTTACTTAAGTCAATACAAATATTGTTCAAATTTACAATCTTTTATTGTAATTTCTATAATTTTGATAATTAAATTAAATGTTACTCTATTCATTTAAGGTAACAATAATTGATTGGATAAATGATTAATCATTGATCAATTACCAATGGACAAATCATGTTTAAAATTAGGAACATGATTCAAATTGATTACTCATTTATGGTCAATTTGTAATGTTCATTTAATGTTTAATCAAATTAATTGATTACACTACATAATGTTACTTCAATTTAAACCATTTACAATCTAATGGTTACTTAACCTAGTTAAATGAAATTAATATATTGATAAAATGTTATGTTCCCAAACATAATCAAATCCTTTCCATCTACATAATTAGTTTGTTTTATTAGATTCAATTATGATCAAAGGTGACATTATTGGTTTGTTAATGAAATTTACAATTTGGTTACCTTAAATTACTAAAATATAGTATACATTAATGAGCATTCTAATCCAAATTATAGAAAATTTTGGTTAGAAATTTTAATCTATAATTTCAGTAATCATATGTAGTAGACATTGGAAATTAATAGCATAAATTATTAATCGTAATAACTAGTCAATTAGATTACTAAATCAATATCATTCAAAACCAATCATTAATAACTCCATTACTTAAATCAAGTAATATTATTGGTAATAGGGTAATTACTTAGGGGTAACCAAATAACTCCATTTAAACTGTAAATCTATTATTACCACATATTTTTACTAATGTTTTTATTTTTGTATCAATTATTAAAATTATCATAATATACTTATTGATTATTAACGATACAAATGTAACTACTAAAATATGTTAACCACCAACCATTAGATTATCAATAGATAATTGAATTAGTAACATTTAATCAAATTATTTGCCAACTCATTAACCTTTTAACCTATTCATCTGTAACCAATTTCTTTTAGTACTTATTTAAATCAAACAATCAATTACTTTTATGCACTAACCAAGTACTCATTAACATTATTGATTACTCATTACAATGAAATAATTAAATACATTTTAAGTACCTATAAATAATGGTACTCCAAATGAATTAAATTCTTAGTTGCAATAAACTTTTAATAAATAATTTAAGGGTTACTTAAATGTTATACAAATGACATTTGGAGTAACTATTAATAGTCATTTTTTATTCAAACCTATTACACACCAAAAACTTGAAAATGTGTAGTTTTTATGAATCATTAGTTTAGATTACACAAATCTAATTGGTTACTCAACTCTAATGGAAATAGGGTCATTACTATTACATTAATAGTATTAATCAATTATAAGTAATTTTTACTTAGTCATAACCCTTGGATTAATTAGTACTAATTTTTACACAAGTTATAGTTGAATGACCATTTATATATTAATGCCATAAATGGAGTAAATGGTAAATTAAATTAATTTCACATTTGAATTACATTTGTAATTCATCAAACATATTGATTTAAGTAACTACATTTTTTAATAAAATGCCTAAATATTATTGATCTAAGGTAAAAAATTTATTTTAATACATGTACATAATTGTTGATTTGAAAAATGTAAATGTAATTGCATTATTGAATATAGAGTAACTTATTACTTAAATTGTATAAATAACATTAAAAAGTAACCTATTTTCTAATATTACTAATGTTGGTACATTGTCAATGTAGTAAAATTGAGTACCAATCATCATAAATATGAAGTTGAGTTTGGATTCAACATACAAAAATGACTGATTACTCAATTAAAATTCATGAAATCAATCAAGAACTTTAATTTGGAATTAAATGTTATTGAAAATCTAATAAGTTACTAATGTGTCATTGATTTGTAAAGGTTGGTTTAATTTACTTTAGTCTTTTACTAATTCAAATCTCATCTTAGTAAATGTCATTTTATTCATAACCTCTTACTTAAATAAAAAATGACTAATTATTCAAATTTAAGTAATTAAATGAATTACTCAAATCAACCTATCACTTCTTCACTTTCATCTAAAACCAACGTAATATATGATTCATTTTCTATTCTAACATTAAGTACTTTAGTAACTCAATTTAAGTGTTTTTAAATTTGTCAAATCCAATTTTATTGATTTAAGTATTTAGATTAATTTCAACTAAGTAATTGAAGTAATAAGTTGATCAATTAATTGATTTGATTAAATTAGATTTAAATTGTAGAAATGATGACTATTTTACTGAATCCCAACAAACTTGTCTTGGTAGCATGATTTGGTTTCATTCAAACTAAAAAAATCCTAACACCATCTTTCACAAATGAGTAAGTGTTTTTGTAGTCATCATTAACTATTTTCCTATCATATAACTGTGTTTTACCTAACAACTAATGAATGACATCCATGGGAGCAACATTACACCAAACTTCATCTTTATAGTTTTGCCTAATACAAAATTCTACTAAGCATGTACCCTTACCTCAATTCCTTTGTGAATCCTTTGCATTTTGTAAGGGTAAGGATGCCCTTTAGTTTTTAGACTTCCATCATCTTTGTTGCTACCATATTAGAATTGCTCCCACTATTAATAATGAGGTCACTTAACTTGCCATGAGAAGTGCACCTAGTATGAAAGATGCTTTCCCATAGCCACTCTATTTTGTCTTACTTAGGAGTGATATTCAAACTTCTCTAAATCACAAGCATTTCTCCCTTATCACCATAGATATCTTCTTCATCATAAATAAGGTCTAATAACTCTTCTTCATCCTCTTAAACATCTTCCTCCACTAATGTCACAACTCTACAATTTGGGCATTTTAAACCAATATGCCCATAGGCTTGGCATTTAAAGCATCTTATTGAGTTATTATTAGAAGAACTAGCTTGTTTGTCATCTTTGTAAGCTCTTTTGTCACCAAAAGATTTGGTTGAAAAGTATGGCCTTGAATTCAAACCACTCCCTCTACTTGAAGGAAAAGTTCTTGCAGCTAATTTTGGAGCAGACTTTTGAACCTACTTCCTTTACTTTTCAATAATCAAAGCAAGATTTCTTACATCATTGAAAGACCAATATGGTTGCAATCAAACGACATCACCAATCTCTCTTTTCAAGCCTCTCAAGTATCGAGCAATAGTTTACTCTTTTGGATTCAACCACATAACCCTTAATCATGAATTGTTCAAACTATATTCCTCCACACTCATTTTTGCTTATTGCTTAAGAGAATGAATTTTCATGAACATCTATATTTGATAATCCTCTGGTAAAAATCTCCTTTTTAGCTCCTTCATTTTTTCCTATGTTTAAATTTTTCTTTCTCCCTCTTAATCTTTTTGTTTCTTCAAATTCTTGCACCATAAAGAGGCATACTTCCTGAGTTTTAAAGCCATCAACTTTACCTTCCTATCCTTAGAAAACTCCTTGTACTCAAAAATTTGTTCAACAATATTTAGCCAATCAAGAAACTCATCAGGTTGCATTTTTCCTTCAAACTCAGGAATTTCTATCTTTATGACAATGCGTCCAAAGTTGAAATGATTCTTTCTCACAAAAGAGTGACAAGAAGAGAAGCCATTATTTGATTCTTGATAATCATTAGAAAATAGGTTCTCACGTGTAGCATTAGAAGAATCATCATTATGATCACTTGTCCCTTCATAATGTTTAAGCACTACTAGAGTTCATGAGGTTGTCCCCTCAATTCATCCATCTCAATATCACAAGTATCTTTATTTGAAGTTGCAATAAGTTGTCCATGATGAGCCATGAAAATCAAGTCTCTAGTACCAAACTTGATAATAGAAAAGGATTTGACTATAACTTCCACTATAAGGATATTAGAGAAACTCCACCACCTTAGAGATACAGGGCTAGTGGCATTAGCCACTCTTAAGGAATCCACTCAATAGATATCAAGCTGGTGGCACTAGTCACCACTTAATGGAATCTACCATGGAAATACAAAACCTAGAAGAAAACTATTCAATTCCTTATGGTAAAAGTTTAATTAATCACCAAAAGTCTCTTCCATAAATACAAGAAAAAAACTATAAATCAAGGGCTTTGGAATATCCCTCCAAGCATAGGAAAATGGAGTAATAACTCAATATTTTTGTACTAACCATCTACTCAACTAGCCATTTAATGCTAATCCTAATTTTTGACTATCCTAATCGCTAATAAAGGAAAACATGACTCTTAATGTTCTTAATTTATGCGAAACTAGACATCCAAAGCTTTCAAATGATTACACATGAATTGTCATTGGGCTTAAGCTAAAAGTCTGATTGTTGGAACAAGTTTGACATGCATTCCATTCTCTTAATAGCAAAATGAGCATTTTTTGTGCTTAGGCCAAGTTTTGGATTAATTCCTAGTTGTTCACATGAGATGCTCTCACATCATATAACTTCTATTTCAAAATTTGATTCTTTAGAATCTCTATTTGATAAGAAAATATGCATTAATGATCTTTTAAGATCTTTCCTTATAGCTAACTCTTAAAGCTTTTGCTTTGTCTTGCACTTATGATAAACAATAGTCCTTTAAACTGAGGTTTTTTTTCATTTTGTCTTTTATTTTGGCTTCCCAAACATTATGGGGCCTTTTCTTTCTTAGTATATTGCTTTTTATTAAACATTATTGTTCACATGAGTGATAGGTCTTACTCTTTTGTTTTATTAAATATAAAATGGGTGGATAATCCACCTGTTCATAAAAGCTTCTTATAGTTTTCTTACCTTAAGCATTTTCATTATGCAATGGCCTTTGTAATTTGATCTCATTATAAGAGTGTAACTCCTTCTATTACTACCTCAGCAACTAATTCTCCAAAGGTATATTGATTATAATTAATATTGTCAACATGATTAGTTTTAACCAAGTCTCAACTCTTTCAACAATTAAGGTAGGTAACCTTGAAAGAACTTTTCTTTTGAGAAAATATTTTGGCCGTCTTCTTTAGTAAAAATTTAAAGAAGAGCACATCTTTATACCACCTAAAATGTGACAAGTTAAGGAATCTCAAATTGATGAGTTGTTTATGAGTCTTATTGACTAGCAAAGTGACAATTCCAATGAAATGATTAGTAATAGTATATATGATTATATTAACGCAATTAGAGAGCAACACCCTAGATTCAATTTTAACTATAAAAAATATTTATTGTTATACCTCTTTAGACAAATAAAAATCCCACTAGCCTTTAAGCTATCAAATAATCTACTTGTAATTATTTTTGCAATCTTTAGGTCAAAATTACCCTTTATTTTAGCAGCAGTGGCAAACATCATCATATAATGTAATAGCAAAAGAATTTGATATTTGTTTGACCATCTAAATTCCATTCTACTATGCTACTCCCATCATATTGAACATAATTATAATCAACTTGCTCTTCTAATACAAGATTAATAGGTGTTGGTCTTGGATGTTTAAGCCTTATTGAAGGTCATTTTGTTAACATCAAAAGGTTCCTTTATATAAAAAGGAGAAGGTTTATCCTTCAAAGGTTGTTGATTTGATAAGAACATTTCTAGTAATTGATCTATATGATCTTTAATTTCACTTTTAAATTTAATTTGTTCCTCCTTTTCTAACACATCAGCATCCTTTGCTTTTAATTCAAGACTTTGAAGTCATTTACAAATCTCATTGACTAGTTTTAATTTATCAAAACCTTTATCTGTCATTTTTTAGATTATTTCTTCAAATAACAGAGGTTTAAATAATTTTTTCTACTTCTAATTTAACCAAAGGTTTGGGAATTATATCCCTATTTTGAGTTATTTATTTAACCTTTTACTTAATATGAGTAAGCTGAGATCTAATAGATTGATGACGCAAATTATTATAACTACCTTACTATAGAATAACACTAGTGGTTGCTTCAACCTTATAGGGTGAAGCAATAATCTCATTATCTTCTATTTTAACAAAGAGATTTAAAGGCAGAGAATGAATATTGTTAACCCTTTTACTCTTTTTTGTCAAATATTCCTAATATGCCTTTTCTAAGAGCTATGCATTCACTCGTTTTTGAAAAATCAAGAAAATTTTTTCTCTTAAGTTTATAAACCTTTTTCATATAAGTTAAAATATCAACAACACCCATTTTAGCAATATATTTTTTATGATTTCTAGACCATGGCTCTTGCTAAGTAGAAGTGCAAGTCATAAAAAACCACTTTCTTTTTAGCATAATTTTAAAAGAGTAAATAACTTTCTAGCTTTTTCATTGACCTCTTTATATGTTGTAAGAATATACCCTAATCTTCATCATGATAACCTATATTAGACAAAGAGGGAGATCTAGGTCGTATAGTATGATCTAGTAAAGGGAGCAAAGTCAACTTTATATTGTGGTTGACTAACTTGTTCCCTTGTCCTTCTAATTTCATCTAACTCTATTAGTGGAATAGAAAAAATAGAGTGTCTGATTGGTTTTGGATCTTTAAGATCTCTTTCCTTTTCTGAGATTTAACCTCACACTTTTCTGTGGAGCAAATTGAATTTCAACATGTCCATCCTGATATTCAATAACTTCTTCAAGTTATCGATTACCTTGTTTAACAAGTTCAATTGCCTTTTCTAAAATCCATTTTTTAGGTAATTTAACTTGATCCTTTGTTATAGTTCTAGGAACTTTAACATATGCATAAGATCTATTAGCCAAAATCAAGGTAGTAATTCCTTTATGAGCATACCTAGAAGGGATTTCTTTTATACTAGGAATTGTAGTGTTCATAACCTTATAATGGATTCTATAAATAAGAGTCAAATTTTTAGATGTAAGTATCATATCAAATCCTTATGTTTTAATATCTAAGCATAGAGCAAGCATAGGTCATTCACTTAAACTTAATTCTATTACTGCTAATAAGGAGTCATTAAAATGATTATGTTTCTTATCCTTAATACAAATTATAGTTGATTTATTTAAACCCAATTTCGTAGCAGGTTTTAATGCTACTCAAACCATGCCAATATAGATCAATTTATATCTTTGTTGATGAGAGCTAATAAGCTATTGTGATAATAAGAAAAAATTCATTATAACCTTGAGTTAAAGGTAAAGCTTCTTCAATAGTCTTGATAATATAATTGCATTTTGTAAAGAAACTTATGTGTTTAAAACATAGGAAGGACAGGAAGAAGGCAAAGTCCAATTTTGCAAGTAAGTATTATTTAAATTTTCATTTATAATAATTTCTTTATTTTTATTAAAAGAACTACTATTACTATTACTATTACTATGAGAAAGCCATCCTTAAATCAAATCAAATGAAGATCAATTCAAATCAAATGTTATTTAAATTTTTAATCTTTTATTATAATTTTTGCAATTTTAGTAAAAAGTTACTTTAAAGTTACCAAAAAGTAAAATAGACTCTATTTGAATAAAAAATCAACTAACTTAAGTAATTCATTTTTTATTCCAATTGCTATTCAAATTTAATTTCCTTTTACATAATTTATGCAATTTAAATATTATATTACTCCACCATCATAAAAAAAAAAAAGTAAAAAGTGACATTTTTGTATACAAAACTTCATATTTTAGTAATTATATAAATTAATCAAAATGTTAATCAAATTTAAAGTCTTACTGTAATTTTTGCAATTTCAATAAAAGGTTACTTTAAATTCACCAAAAAGTAAATTAAGTCATATTTAAATAAAAAATGACTAATTTAAGTAATTACATTTTTTATTCTAACCATTTGTAAGAACTCATTCATATAAAATAATCATCAAACGAACTTATGTGTCTACAACAAACATTATTTGGATTGCAAATAGTGTGTCTAGACACTATTAGTTCCTAAAGGTATTGAATGTTTAAATTCCTAAAAAATAAGATGGTCTCTTCATTTTCTACTAACTAAGTTTCTCCTTTCTTTCAAAGGAATCATTTACACAAAATGGACATGAAAGTAACTTTTGTGTCTACCCCAAATATTATAATCATTGTGACTAGAATGCCCTCACATCTTTACAACTTTGAATCCATTGAATTCCATTGAACAAAGGAGTCATTGATAATTATTAATTTTTCATGCAGCAATTGAATGGTTTAATTATAGATTAACTAGAGTGTCCCTTTAATTCATGCTTAAAATGTTTTTTCTTTAGTTATAAGGACTCATTTACACAAAATGATCATGAAATTAACTTTTATGCCTATACCAAATACTATATTCATTATGACAAACATGTCCTTACACCTTTAGTACTCTAAATCCGTTGAATTTCATTAAACTTAGGAATCAAGATCTTGATTAGTTATTCAAAATGATATTGAATGGTTTAATTCCTAAATGGTAAGTTGACCTTCTTTCTAGCAAATAAGATTTCTCTTTTCATTACAAAGACTTATTCACATAACATAATGAAGAAACTAATGTTTGTGTTTACATCACACATTATATCCATTACAATAAGGTTGTCCATACAACTTTAACAGTTTAAATCCATTAAATTCTAACAAAGGATTCTTTGATCATCATTGGTATTTCTTATGGATATTGAATGATTCAATTCCTAAAGAATTAGGTTGTCATTTCATAAATGACTAACAAGGTGTCTAAAATCATTTAATAGACTCATTCACACAAAATGATCATTAAATTAATAGGTTTAACTGCCTTTGCTAATGTCCATTTTTTTTAGAAATATAACCTAATCCCATGTTATGGTTCTAGGAATCATAGATTAGTTTTAGATCTCTTAATTAGAAACAAGATAGTAGTTCCTTGATTAGCATACCTAAAAGGAATTTCTTTATAACTAAGAACTATGGGGTTTATAACCTTATAATGGATTCTATAAATAAGAATCAAAGTTTTAGATGTAGGAATCGTATCAAATATTTTTGTTTTCATATCCAAGCATACAGCATGCATTAAATTAGGAAATGATAATGATAATGTAAAATTAAGAAAACATGAGACCATATAGGTCTTTCACTTAAACTTGATTCAATACTTTTAATAAGGAGTCATGAAAACAATTATCTCTTATCCTTAACACAAATTATAGTTGAGCTATTTAAACCTAATCTTATAGTAGATTTTAAAGCTACTTGAACCATCCTAATATGGATAAACTTAAATCCTTGCTAATGAGAGCTAATATTCTCTTGTGATAACAAGAAAAAGTAATTATAACATTGAGCTAATATGCTTAAAAGAACCAATGAGAAGTGTCTCAATGCTTTTAGGAATCAATTAGCTACCCACAAAAAGGGGTTATATGCCTTTATACAGAATTGAAAATAGAATAGAAAACAACAAAATTGCATAATAAATTATTTAATAAAGGATTGGGCTTAAATTGAAACATTCTTTATCCCATTACAAATGTAAAATAACTAAATAACATGCAAGGCTATCATTGAACTTGTATGAAGTTTATTAAGGCTTTATATTCCTCTAAGCATTGATCCTTTTTTCGTGCATTGCTTTTAGCCCAAATAACTTCAATAAGCCCATTTCTAAGTTCTTGCATCCCTTTAGCTATTGTTATTAGATCTTCATGTATGTGTAATGGATCATTGCACATGCTGACTTGATTCCCATCATCCCTTTAGCTAGCAATATTAGTACAACTACCACTATCAAAAATCACACTACATACCTTATCTTTGATTTGGCACCTCATATGAAATATATTGTTGCATTGTACTTCATCCTCATCTTTCAATTGCACATTGAAAGCATACCTTCCTACAAGTAGCTCTCCATCAATAATGTATTCCATGCCAACATCATTCTCTAATGGAGAGATAGACTCATCATTAGTTTCACTCAATTTCAATTTCACCATCATCCCTCAAAATCATTGTATGTTTGTTAGGCCATTGAAATGAAATATGCCCTCTCTCTAGGCATCAAAAACACTTAATATCTTGATTTGGGCCTTGTGTACCTTCTGTTTTACCCCTAGCATTGCTGTATTTAACTCTTTTTACCTTAGGTGCTTTGGCCTTAGGCTTTAAAACAACTTTGTCATCATTTTTACCCTAATTTTGTTTCCAAGAAGATAATGAAGCCAAATTCTTCCCTTATCTAATAATGGTGCTCTTTCACTTGAACTACTTTCTATTTCTATTGCCATATGCATTACATCTTCTAATTCCACATAGTGTAGCAACTTAACCAAATTAGCTATGCCACATCTCAATCCTTGCTAAAACAAAAACATGGTTACCTTGCTATCTTCTTCTACATTTGCCCAAATCGTTGTGATTTCCATTTCCTTATGGTAATACTCAACACTCTTGGACCCTTGAGCAAGGTTTTGTAATCTTTGAAAAGGATCATGATAGTAATGATTAAGAGAAAATTGTCTCCTCATCACAACCTTCATCTCCTCCTATGTATCAATTAGTTGTTCTTGGTTTCCACTCCTATTTTGCACAAGCTAATACCTTCAAAGTACAACATAATCATTAAACTCCATAATTGCCAACTTCAACTTTTGTTACTCAAAATAATCATGATAATCAAACACTAACTCAACCTTTCTTTCTGATTTTAGGTACACAATAGAATCAATTTTACCTTGGACTAAGGGAATTTAGATTTAATTACATTACTAAATTTAGAACAATTATTCAAATTGTTAATTTATGTATAGTACCTTATTAAACAATTTTTTCCAATTCAACCTACAAGTCAAATAACATTCATTTTAGTAGTTACTAAAATCAAATCAAATGTTATTCAAACTTATAATCTTTTATTGTAATTTTTACAATATTAGCAAAGAATAACTTTAAATTCACCAAAAGTAAATAATAAAATATTACAATACTCAAAGTCAATGTTATTAAAATTTCCAATCTTTAGTACATACTCAAAGAATAAATTGATTGTTAACACTACAAAAACATTGTTACTTAGCATCACTTAGTACATGCTATTAGACAATGATTTTTACAATCTTAATAAAGAGAGCATATTAAAATGTAACCAAATTTTAGTAATCTAATTTTGAGATGTAATTCAAAAGCATCAAAGTTGTTTTAGTAACTTGTGGTTTAATGGCATTTTAAGACAACCAGTAACCCTTCTAAGTACTTGACTTCAAATGATCTTACTTCTTTAGTTCCAAGTTAACATATATTAGTCAAATTTGGATTTAAACCAACTGGTGTCCTTTACATTAATCAATCCAAATGCAGTATTCTAATTGTTGTTGAAATTTAAAGTCTTTTACTATAATATCTACAATTGTAGTAAAAAGTTACTCAAATTTTATCTAAAATGAATGTGACCAATAGTTACTAATGTGAGTGACATTACAAGTTACTAGATTGAGGATTATTTAATAGTATGCACGTTTATCATCACCCATACTTAATATTTGATTATCTATTTGCCAATCATTATTAATCTAGGTTACATTAGTAACTAGTTGATATTAATTATATTCATTCAAACAAATGTAACCAATTGACCAATGCAATTCATGAAATTAATTGTTACTAAAATGAAAATTAGATTATGTTAATAATAATTGCTATTAAATAAAGGTTAACTGTTAATCAAAATGTTGATGACAGCATCAAATGTTATTAGATTGGTTATCCAATCTACTCTCCAAATGGTTATTGTAATAGCTTACTAAATTGTTAAGTAATTAGTTACACTTATAGTAAGTAATGGTTTGCTTTTAATCCATATGTCATTGAATTACCAAGTAAATCTATAACTAATTTAAAGACTAATGTTATGTCCCCCATAATGTTACTAAATGTCCCATTGATTTGAATGACATTATGGTTATAATTGCATTTGTATAACATAGTTAACCTTAGATTTTAGTAGATGTCCCATTTAAATAAGTACCTATTGGTTTGAATACTAATGGATGTTAAAAATAACATTTTAGTATTAATTAATGGGGTTCATACTAATTTATAATGTTATTACTTGACTAATCTTCTATGTTATTTTTTATAAAAATTGTCTATTCTAATGCAAATGTTATTGAAATTGAATTAAAGATTGAATAACAATCAATCTAATGAATACAATAGACTCACATTTGACATAAACCAACTTGATTTTAATTTATCCAACCTAATGAATTACAATAACCAGCATTTTTGAATTATGTAGAAAGTAACTTACCAGATGTCGACTACATGAGTTATTTTATAGCAGTTTATAGATTAAAACAATTGTAAAGTAATGTTTACTAATTAGAATAGTTAAATTCATGAATAAAAAAATGTTTGAATACTCAATCAAGAATCATTAATAATAATTAATAATAAATAATAGATTTACACAAATGGGTCATTTGGTTATTACAAAGAACATAGGTAACTATTGAGTGGATGACAAAGAAAGAGATGGGCCAAAGCACAAAATCATAGTCAAGATTTTCTCCTTGGTTTCAAGCCTAAGTTACAACTAAGGTGGTTCCTTCTTACATCTAATGGTTATCTATTGGTTTGAATATTATGACTAAGTGTTATTGTGGTTATGTTATTAATGACTACAAATTCCACATAAGGGAACAAGATACAAGATATAAGGCATAAAATAATGGTGTTACACTAATAGTATTATCAAATAGTTTTGCTAATTCAAAAGACTAAAACACAATGAAGGGAGACATGGGTTATTATAGGTCAATTGTTAAAATTATTGAATTGGACTATTTGGGTCAATTTGATGTTTTGTTTAAATGCGATTGGTTTGAATTGGAGAATGATGAATATCAACTTGAACAAGTTAACTCCAACAAATTATGCTATCATGTGATCCTTTCAGATTGGCATCTTAAGTTCACCAAGTTAGCTTCATAGGGACCTAACTAAGAAAGGCATTTATTATGTAATGCATCAGCTTCCTAAAGAATTATTTGGGTTGGATGAAGAAGAAAATGTAAGTGTGCAAAATATATTTTAAGAGGAGCCAAATGTAGCGAATTCAAATGTGAGAGGCATTGGTATAGCTATGTAATCTAGTTTGCTAAGAAAAGACATGCCTAATACCATAGTTCTCATACACAAAAATGATCTACCTTTTGAAATAGGCTTAGACAAATTGCATGACAATATAGATGATGATGCAACACTTTGGGAGTTAATAGATGCAAATGATTAGACAAAATAGGTTAATAAGTTTTTTATTTCCTTTTATTATTATGATTTTTAATATGTTTAATGGACATCGTTGCTTTGAGATTCTACTTTTATTGTGGCCATATTACTTAACTATGATTCATTTATTGATTTTGGTGAAATATAATGTGTACAGTATATAAATAGTATGTCAAAAACACAATTGTTATTATTACTTTGCTATTTATTTAATTTTTAATTCCTTCTATTCATTTGATAGCCATTAGCCGTGAAGAAGAGAATTACTCAAAAAAAAAAAATGTTTGTCTACTACTAGGGAGGTGGTGATGTCCTTTTCAAGCACTTTGAGATAACAAATGTTAACAAAATAGGCACTTGCACAAGAAGAGATGCAAACCCTTCAAACAAATATTGTTAGGTTGTGTGTTTCTATTTCAAGTGGTGGGTCACAATCCATTAAGACATTAGAAGCAAGAGATGGATAGCTAACAATGCAACCTTCCAAGGGGCAAACAAATTCAGATAATCAACAATTGAAAGGGATAGCTTCTGATGAAATGGGAGAAAAACCTTCTAGAGAGGCATGATCAAGACAATGACAACAAGAAGAAGGAGCAATCCAAGGTAATTAAAAGAGGTACCTCTTTATTATACGATTCATTGAAGTCTTAATTATTAGATTGAATATTTATATATTTTCTCTAAAATTGTTCCAGTGTGGAAAAAAAGAAAAGGACCAATGATGATGAGAGTAGTACATGTTAGATATGAAGATGAAAAAGCTCATTTTCTTAAATGTCAAAAATCAACCTATAGGCCTAAATGATAAAACTTTTTGTAAGTTTAGCAATTTCCTTAGGATATTGGTTAGGAATGTTAGATTGGTACCTTTAATTGTAAAGAGTTGGCATGTGCTATATCTTGAGACAAAGAATGCTTTGTTGAAGATTGTACAAGTAATGTATATTCAAAATTTTCTTCCTTATCTCTACGAAAATGTATTCATTTCAACTAACCTTTTTCACATTTTAATTGATTATAGGATAAGTATAAGGTTCCTAAGAAAGGTAGAGAGTTGGTGATGAGCACCATTGGAGCAAGTTGGAGGGCTTATAAGTGTAGGTTGAAGAGGTAGCACTATAACAAGTACAAGACTAATCAAAAAAGATTGATAAACCATCCCCCTCATATACCTTTGGATCAATTTAGACAGCTCTTACAATATTGGACTTTTGAAGAAGCAAAGATTTGATATTATCTTATTCTTCCTTATTTGTCAAATATTTTTCTACAAGTTTTATATTAATATATGACTTTTTTTTATTCCTTACTAATGATTACAAGTAGTGGCAACATCTAACATTACTAATAGCTAAAAAGCAAATAGGAATGCACACTATAACCAGAAAGAGTTTTGCTAGGATTCAAAAATTATTAATACATAAATCACAAAAAGGAAAGTGGCTTCGATCAAGAAGGGCAAAGCCAAGGTTTAATCTGCAATACGGTTGGAACATTTCTTGGCAATTTGTGTGCATGAGTCGAGTATTGAGGACTAGACTGCAGGGGAAAGGGGGAAAATTTATATCACATCTTACCTAGGATACAACAATTATCAAATTTTTTGAAGCACATAACAAGTATCAAAATAATTATTTACCTCTTTAAGGTTTAGATTCTAATTAGATATTGATAAATAAAATCTCAGATTCATGACGAATATTTATTTGGTCATTATAAAAGCAAACGAATGTTATATGGAACTAAGAAAAAGAAGTGGCCCTTAAAGGTGCTGGAATGTCCACCGTCCCTTCCAACATCAAAAGAACCTTCTTCATCGAAGGGCATAAAGATGGCTCATGGAGAGTGCACCAAATTCCAATTTTGGGCATCCTGTCTAATTGTGTCATGTCTACTTCTTCTTCAGCCACTAGCTTTTTGAATTCCCCAACCTCAAAACAATTGTAAACCCATTCTTCAAGAATGGCTTCTGTTTTAGGGAGACTATGATCAACATTCCTACGGCAACATATGATCTCCAACAGTACAACTCCAAAGCTATAAACATCTGCTTTAGCAGTCACTGGAAGGTTGTGATGCCATTATGGTGCTACATACCCTCTTGTTCCTGTAATAATGGTGAAAGTTTTGGTTTGGTCTGGCCTCATCAGCTTTACCAATCCAAAATCTGATATTTTTGGACACCTATGCTCATCCATCAGTATGTTCCGGGTTTTTATATGGCAATGGATGATTTGCAACTCACACTCTTCGTGCAAATTTTGAGTTCCACGTGTTATATTGCGAGCAATCTCTAAGCTCTCGGTGAAATTTGGCCTTTTTTGAGGAGAAAATAGTGCATCAGTTAGGTAGTCAGTACTCAAGTACTCATATACCAAGAGCCTGTATGGTCCATCGATGCAGTAACTGAGCAGGCAAACTAAGTTCTTATGATAGATTTTTGCAATAACCTCAATCTCAGTCTGAAATTCTGGTTCTCCTTTGTCTAAAACTGGATCAAGTCTCTTGACAACTATAAACTTCTAACTTTCTAATGTTAGCCCTTTTCATGCGACACTTCACTTGATCAAAACTTATGTGTAATTTTATAACTAATTTTAATTATTAAAATTAGCTTTTACTACTTTTTATAAATCTTTACTATTTTCTAGGACTATTTTTTTTTTGAAATGCCTTATAATGATTTATTACGATAAAAGCAAAGAACAGTTGAAATGTTATATCTATAAAAGGTTTTATAATCATATAAAATAAAATATAACCTATCATATCTTTATTTTGTGTGCAGCTCTATCAATTCTGTGTTCAACATTGTGGTATCAAAGCCAAGTCCATAAGCATTATCTATTGACAAGATAAGTGATATTCAAATTGTTGGTGAAATCAAAAAGCTCAACAACCAAAATTTCAATGCTTGGTCTACATCCATGATTTCTTACATGCAAGGCCAAGACATGTGGGAGGTTGTGAACAGAAGTGAAGTCACTCAACTAGAGGTAGAAGATGCACATGGTTGCTACAAAAATGGAAGATAAAAGCAAGGAAAGCATTATTTACTTTGAAGACAACGGTCGAAGAAGATGTGCTAGAGCATATCTAAGATGCCAAATCCCCCAAGGAAGCTTGCAATACACTCCTAAGCTCTTCTCAAAGAAAAACAACACAAGACTTCAGCTACTAGAAAGTGAGTTATTGTCAATGTCTCAACGTGACTTGATAGTCACTCAATATTTTCATAAAGTGAAGTCGCTGTGTTGGGATATTTTTGAATTAGATCCACAAGGTTTGATCGGTGAAATTAGGATGAAGAGAATAATTATTCATGGTTTGAAACCTAAATATAGAAGCTTTGTTTTTGTAGTATAGGGATGGAAAAATCAACCATCACTTGTTGAGTTCGAGAATTTGCTTGCTAGTTAAGAAGCACTAGCTAAGCAAATGGGAAGAGTCTTGTCAAAGGGTATAAAGAAAGCACTCTATGTTGACAAAGGTAGACAAAATTCCAGGTAGCATGCTAATAAAGGATCTAAAACAAATGAGAACAAAGTGAAGAGAGTGCACGTGCAAGGGGAGCATCAAATAACCATGGAAATGACAAGAATTTTGAAGGGAATTGCTATAATTGTGGAAAGAAGGGCCATATGGTGAAAGCTTGTTGGTAAAAAAAGGGGCCTATGGAAAGTAATATTGTTACTTCTAAAAATGAAGGGAAATGGGATGTAAAGGCATTCTTTACTGCAAATGAGGAAGAGCTAGCTCTTATAGCAACAACATTTGATCAAATTGATTATGAGAAAAATTGGATCATTGATTTAGGCTATTCAAATCATATGACAGGTGATAAAGAAAAGTTGCAAAATGTGTCAGAGTACATGGGAAGTCATATTGTGATGACAACAAGCAACTTAAAGTTACCAATAGCTCACATTAGTAATATGACAATCTCTCCCCATTGTAATGCTACAAAGGTGTCACTTTGAAATGTTTACTATGTCCAAGGGATGAAGAAAAATCTTTTCTCGGTAGCTCAATTAACATCTTTAGGCTTTGTTGTTCTTTTTGGTCCACAAAATGTGAAAGTATATCAAGACCTTGAGATTAAAAAGGAACCAATGATGAAAGGATAGAGATTAGAGTTGATCTATATAATGTCTGCAGAAATTGCATACATAAAGATAAGGAAGAATGAGACTGCAGACTTGTGGCATATGTGACGAAGTCATGTTAACTATTCCAAGCTAGATGTAATGATAAAAAGGTCAATGCTAAAGGGACTTCGCTAACTTAAAGTAAGAACTAACACAATTTGTGCAGGATGCTAGTATGAAAAAGCACATTAATTGCCATATAAAGAATCTAAATTAAGAGCAAAGGAACCATTAGAGTTAGTTCACTCTAATGTGTTTGGACCTATAAAGCAAGCTTCTATAGGTAGGAAGACATATATGGTGACTTTGATTGATGATTTTTTTAGATATGTGTGGGTCTATTTTTCAAAGGAAAATTTAAAACATTTTTAAAATTCAAAGAGTTCAAAAAGGTAGCAGAAGTAGAAGTTGGAAAGAAAATTCATTGTCTATGCATAGACAATGGAGGAGAGTATACCTTAGATGAGTTTACTAGCTTTTTACAAGAATATTGAATATGCCATCAGTTTACTTGTGCCATCACTCTACAATAGAATGGAGTGACAAAAAGAAAGAATAGACGCCTTATAGAAATCTATCAAAGCATGCTTCAAGCTATGAAAGTACAAGGAAAATTAGGTAAAAGCAATAATGATGGCTACCTATGTAAGCAATAGGCTTCCCCAATAGAGGTTATGTTTTTGTTCACCCTTTAAGAAATTATGGAACATGAAACCTAATGTTAGCTATTTTCAAGTCTTTGGATGTATTTGTTACATATTTGTACCTAATCATTTACATAGCAAGACAGATAAGAAGGCTATTAAATGCATCTTTGTAGGATATGATAGTCAAAGAAAAGAATGGAAATGTTGTGATCCTACAATTGGTAAGTGCTACACATCACGAGATGTGGTGTTTGATCAAGCGCCCTTATGGTGGTCCATAGAGAAGGAGATGTTACCAAATTCAAATATTTTTAAAGATAAGTTGCAATATACTCAAATCTAGTTGGGTTTACGTGAAGTTGAAGATGCAAGTAATGGCGGTAATGTCAAAAAAGGCATAACTTAAAGTCCTTAGCAAACTAATGTATACGAATAACCAAATGAAGAAGGTGATCTTACTAAAGCAGAAGCACTAACACCACTTAGTGGTGTTAAATATTAAATCTTAAATATGCCAATGCAACCATATTAGAAGAATTAAGTGTATAAGAACCAAAAACATTTAAGGAAGCAATTTAGTATTTGAAGTGGACAAAAGCTATGGAAGAAGAAATTGTTGCATTGGAACGAAATCAAACTTGGGAGTTGTATTGAAGCTTAGAGATGTTAAGCATATTTCCTATACATGGGTTTATAAGATAAAGCATCACACAAATGTATTGATTAAGAGACACAAGGCTCATCTAGTGGCTTGAGGTCTCTCAATAATATGGAATAGACTATGATGAAACTTTTAGTCTAGTTGCAAAGCTTACTACTATTAGAGTTTTACTTGTACTTACAGCTAGCAAAGATTGGAACTTATGGCAAATGAATGTGAAGAATGCATTCTTGAATGGGGAATTGGATCAAGAAAATTACATAAATCAACCAATGGGATTTTAGAATCAAGATCATCTTAAATATGTGTGTAAGATACAGAAGGCATTCTATGGATTAAAGTAAGCATCAAGAGATTGGTATGGTAAAATTGTTGAATTCTTGTCTCATAGTGGTTATTCAGTGACAACTACAAATTCTAGTTTAATTGTTAAAGCTAATAAAGGGAAGCTAGTTATTATGCTAGTATATATAGATGATTTAATCATAACTGGAGATTGTGAAGAAGAAATTCTTAGAAAAAAAAGAGAATTTATTAATTTGGTTTCAAATGAAAGAACTTGGGTAACTTAATCACTTTCTTAGTCTAGAGATTGATCATACCCAATAAGGAATATTTCTTCATCAACCAAAATATTCCAGAAATTTGTTAAAGTAATAATGCCAGTAGAACCAAATGTCAAGATATATGCTTATGAAGGAAGAGATTTGGAAGATGCAACAATGTATCAACAATTGGTGGGTAGTTTGATTCACTTAACTCTAACCAAACTTGACATTTCTTATGTAGTTGGTGTAATGAGTTGGTACATGCAAAATCCAATGAAGTCTCACTTGAAAGCAGTTCATCAAATTCTAAGATATGTAAAGAGTATGCTTGCTATGGTGTCTTGGTTATTATGATGTTGACTATATGGGTGATCATGATACTTGACATTCAATTACTCAAGTATATTTTCATGCTTGGGTTTGGAGCAATTTTGTGGTGTAGTAAAAGACAACCAATTGTGTCCTTGTCAACAACAGAAACAAAGTATTGAGCTACAGCAAAGGCAACATAAGAGAGCACCTCACTTATTCAATTGTTAAAAGACTTGCATCATTTAATAAATTATGCAGTTTCCTTGTATTGCAATAACTAGTTAGCAATGCATTTGACAGTGAATCCAATTTTTCATGAAAGAACTAAACATGTGGAGATATATTATTATTTCATTTAAAAAAAATTACTAGAAGAAGAAATTGAGTTGAGATAAATTAAAATAAAAAATTAAACTGCATATTTATTCACAAAGGCTTAAATAATAATAAATTTGGAAGTTTCTATTAGAAACTTGGGATGGTAAAAGGAATAAAAGTTAGTGTTGACGGGCGTGTTAAGATTACAACACTAACCATATGACACTTCGCTTGATTGAGATTTATATGTAGTTTTATAATTAATTTTAATTATTAAAATTAATTTTTATTATTTTTCAGGAATCTTTATTATTTAGGAGTCTATCTATTTTTTTAAATCCGTTACTATAAAATTGGAGAGTATTTGAGATATTATATTTATAAAAAATATTGTAATCATACAAAATAAAATATACCATGTGCTAGCTTTAGTTTGAGCACATCTTTGTTAATTTTGTATTCAACACTCTTTATAAACTCTAACAAAGAAACCTCTGCCGATCTCTTCCCGGAAACCATTGGTCACGTTTTCTAGTTCTGCATAGGTGAACAATCGAATAGAAACCTACTCATGAAACAGGACGTTGTTGTCAATGGTTTTATAAGCGTGTAAATGCCATCTGTGAATGACTATAGCGAAAATTGCCAGCATAACGAGCACCGAAGAAACCCATGAAACGCTGACAATTAAGATTTCCCTATTGAGATTTTTTTTGCTGCTCCTGTTGTCTCGAGGCTCAATTCGGTCCATGCTAGGGTCAGGGGATCGTATCGGCATGCTCACTTTTAAAAAAAACTGAGTTCGAATCACCTGCATCTCTTCTCCCAAATTTTAAGGGAGCCTTTGCCTTTTGCATTGCCCATTCTGGTAAAATACCGCTTCACAGTTAGTCCTTTAGGCAGTCCTTTGTGCAGTCTCCCTTGCTTGCTAACAAGAGAGTTGAGTATAAATTTTCTTCCCAAACGGTATTGGACAGCTCCATAATGCTATATTTGGTGCTGACATTGTTTTCTTTGCAACTTTCACGCACAAAATTCTGCTCACCAATTTCCTTGGTCAACAACAGAAAATCCTGGGGGACATTGGCATTGGGTTCCAGATCGTTTAACGTACAATATCTATTAAAACCGCACAATCTATTTGGCCTGCATTTGTTTACTGTGGAAGACCAGGCGATCGGCCGATTGCCATTCTGTGATAGATTATACCAATAGAGCCTAAAAATGCCATCTGCATCGTTTTTGACAAATAAACTGTCTGATTTGTGGTATTCTCTCCCGGCACGAGATTTTCAACATTGAAGCCTATGGCATTGAGCAGGTATTGAAGGCCATCAGGATCAAGATTGAGTGTCCCGTTCTCACCTCTTTCATAAGTCTCCGATGACCAATAAGAATACTCAGGTTCATCTTCAATTCCCACCGGATACTACACAAGATTTCAATCGTTTTGCATCTTGATGCGAAATTTTCCCGTGGACTTGTCAGTTTCCGAGACACTAGAAACCAACTCTGTCCCTGCTTGGAGACCTTGAGTGGGAGAAGAATATCAGTTGGGTGGTCAAAACTCTGCCATATGATTTCCTGATTAGAATCATTAAGACAAAATTGCCCAAATTGAAAATGGAAGCTGAGGAAGCTGATTGCGAAGCAGAAACAATGTTAGTGTTCTGGCCCTGAGCTGATCGCAAGACAAGGCCTGAATCACGGATGAAGAGCAAGGTAACGTCACCTGGCGGGTCATCTCGCCTGGTACTCCACACTACCGTTTTTTGGGAAATTCCGGCAAGGAAAACACCTACAGCATAGCCATTGCCCTGAGGGTAAAATCCACAGAGACCAGAAGGTGACACCCATGAAGAGTTTTTGGTATTGGGTGTCAGAGAATAACATAGGCTAATATTGAATTGCCTTTGTTGAGCTTCTGCAGCTATTAAAAGTGAGCAGAGAACGAGAGAGTATGATTATAGAAGGCATGAAAGGTATATTGTGTGCTCCTCCTTAGCTCATGACAATATTAAAGATAAATATATATCAGGCAAGTCAACTGAAGCTAGGCATTCTTTCACTACAATTCAAACTGTGTGAAGATGTCTATCGACCACTCAATATTTAAATATATAAATCTCTCTGTTTATTTATTTTTTAAAGTATTATTAAAAAATTTTTTATATTATTATAATTTTAATATTATAAATTTAAATTTTATTATTCTCATTTTTAATAATAACCACGATATTACACTTGAAAATATTTATATTATAAATTAGATATTTCATTCAACTTACTTCCAGATATCCCTAAAACAAAAATTTGCTAAGTTTTTGAATTATAATGTTTAGGAGTCAATTGGCCCGTTACAAAAGGCCACCTTGGTAGAATTTTCTTGCGGTTAGGAGAGTAACAAGTGACAATAGAGCTTCGTAGGGCTGCCGGGTCTTCCAAGTTGAGAAAAGTAGAGCGCCTCCGAGCCTTTCGGCTTTTTGGTTAATGGTATGGGAAGATATACGCAGTCAACAGTTTGAGGCCCTTGTAACTTGAGAGTCTTCGAAGTCTATGCATTAAGTCTGGTCACTAAAAAAAGGTTTACGAAGCCTAAGTCTCACAATATGAACAAGAAAGGCGTCATCAGCTGTGCGATGTTGGTAACCTCGATTTCATAATTTGATACTTATTGATCTAAATTTTCTAGAATTTACTTGATGGGGTATGCCAAAGTGAAGCAACAATTGCATAAACTCCATTTTCATCAAATTTCAACTATTAGATATAATCTATAAGCCATCACATTTAGAAATATAAAGTTGAGATTTGGAATTCAAATTTCATAATTCATATATAAATAAAATTTTAACTAATTGAATTGACTTGCATCAAAATAAAATTACATAAATTCTTTTTTAATAATATGATAAAAAATTTCATTTAATCAATAATTATAATATTTTTTTTTTTGTTTTTCCTAACTAAAAAAATGTGTATCACATAAATATTAATCATCACACTTATAAATTAAGTGTAATAAATACATGTTAATAATTTCATTTAATTTTTTTCTATAAAAATGACCACCACCTAAATATTAATATGTTTAAGCAAAACTTCATTATAGCTATGTATGATATTTCTCAAACATAATGTGCTTATTACTTATATATGTTTATGTCTTGAAAAGCTTTTTCATTGTCTGAACAAGAAAGGGGGTAAAATTGCACAAGTGGGTGCATGGACAAAGAACCAACTAGTATACTCACTAAATCTAGAAGATGTAAAGCACCAAGAAAGTTGAAAAATTATATATGAAGGCATGCAAAAAAGATGAACACAATTTTTTTTTTAACCCTTTTTTTGTGCTTAATTTAGTTTTACACATTATACTAGGTTTACTTCCTTGGACCAGAGCAAGTCAAGGGCTCAAAGCTCAATAAGCTCACCTTCCTAGCATGACTAGGCTTGTTACCAAGCTCACCACATGCCTTAAGCTCCCATCAGCTTATGTCCTCAGCTTCAAACGAGCACACTTCAACAAATTCAATCAACCTTTCCATCAACACTAAAATCCCATTAACTGAAATACAAATAAAAGAGGCTTGAAAAAATTTCCAACAAAAAATAGGTCACTCTAAGTCTTTCTCTCTTTAAATAAGGGCTCAAATAAAAGAAAAATTATTCACTCTCTAAATCAATATTGATTTAAGTGTCATAATGCTTATGGCAAAGAAGACATCTAACTCTAATTTTCTTTTGTCTTACAAGCCCTAGATCTCAAGTCCAAACTACAAATGGATCTTTGCCAAGATTTCTATCAATATTATCTTTTTCTTTCTTTTTTAAGTAGATGATAGTATGTAAAAAAATTTAATCATTACCATTTAAAAGATATTTTAATAGTTTAAATTGTTATTTTTAAAGTATCAGATTCTAATCTTGGGAAAGGATTGTTGGATTTATGAAAATGAAGAAAGTCACTTTGGTAGTGTATTTTCTAACTCAATAGGCCTCTTAAAGGAAAGAAAAAAAGGTTGATCACTTCTTTTTTTTTTTTTAAAGGAGATAAACTAATTACTTCAGCCCCCCAACATCATGTAATGGGTGACTATATCATTCAAATTTAAGGGACTCCTAGGTTGCCCTAACTTGCATTCAATAGGGTGTCCTCTTCACACACCCAACTTTCAATCTTGTCTAATAATTGTAAGGACTTGGTGAATAGGGAAGAGCCAGTGTAGATTGCTCATGTTTTAAGGGAGGGGAACAAAATTGCAAATTGGTTAGCTAGTTAGGCTTTTACTCAAAAATTTGATTTCTATATGTTGTCTCAAACCCTCGTAGATAATTTCTTCACCACAATATGATAAGAGTGCCTTGGCCAAGGGGTTCTATTATGTTATTGTTTTTCTTTGTACTAAACGTTTTGCCTTCACTAAAACCAAAAAATAAAAAGCTTTTGTTAAAAAGAAAAAGGGTAAAAAAAGATAGAAATTAATTGTTGTAGCAACCTTCTGTATAATCTAATGGTTGAATAGACCATTGTAATTTAACATGCTTAAAAAGTACATTGATTAACTTGTTAAATGAAAGATGCGCATATAAGGTGATTTCATTTTTATTGTTTAAGTTATTATGTGATTCATTTTTTTATTTCAACCATTAACTTAAATTTTCATTTTAATCAATTTATTAATATAATATTAAAATTTTATGTTAAAAAATTTTTAACGTAAATAATTAATTTCATTAATTTTTATTTTTAATTGTAAATTTTTATATATAAAAAGGATTTAATTTTTTTTTGTTATATTTTTAAAATGTTTAATTACTTCTTATTATTTATATGTTTTTTTGATTGATATTTTTTGTTATAATTTATAATAACTATATAAAATATCAAAATTTATTTTTAAAATAATAAAAAATCTGTATCTGTATCTATATCTATATGTCTATATGTATAATATAATTGCAAAAATAAAAAAAAAGGAAAAAAACAAAAAATGGGTAAAACACTTATGTGGCAATGTCGATTTATTTTATAATTTTTTTAATACACTCTCACAATTTATAGTATTTAATATTAATTTAATAGTTAATTTATAATTTTATTTAATATTATAATAGAATTAGAGTTTTAACTTGTATCCAATTTTCTTCTTCACATCATAAAATCATACATATGCTTACATAGTTAATTTATAACCTTTGTGTGTTAATATCATGAGTTGCATAACTTGTTTATGAGAGCCTAATTGCAATACCTCACTTTTTTTTGGTTTTTCCATCATTAAATTAGTACTATTTTAATAAGCAATTGGGGGATAAGATATACCTTCATTTTTTGTTATTGTATATACAATTAACCTTTCAACCAAATTGAGTTTAATGTAAGTCCTTGCTTTCACCAAAAATTGGGTATATTTCTTGCTTGTTCTTAACATGTTTTCAAGATTGTGTGGTTTGTATTTATTTTTCTTTCTTTTTATATGGTAAATTTGACTTCAAAAAATTCAATTTAGAAATTCAAATTAATAACAAGAGAATTTACTCCTTAGAAAAAGAAAAAAAAATTTCAATTTTTTGTTTTTTTTCTTAAATAAGAAAAAGGTACTTATAATTTAAATATATCATGTTTTCACTTTTTTGTTTTCTTAAAGAGAAAAATTTTAAATATACTTTATTAAAAGGAAAAATACTCATAATTTTAATATATTTTTAGTTTTCTCATTTAAATAGAATAAATAAAAAAATATATAAATTTATATATTTTATGGGTCTAATTTAGTGTATATGTATATATATTATAATTACAAAGTTGAGAAAAAGCATGTGAAACACTTCCATAACAATATTTGGTTAGTCGTATGAATATTTAAATATTTAATTAAAATTATATATTTTTAATAAATTTTAATAATTTATAATATTTAATATTAATTTAATAATAAATATATTATCTTTTTTAATATTTTAACAAAATTATAATTTTAACATAATTTATTCAATTTATTAAATTATGAAATAACATATATTACAATTTTAGCTAATTCATTTTAACAATTTTTCATATATATTTGTAATCATACAATCTTAATACTCATAAATAAAGAAAATAATTTCAAAAAATAAAAAAAAATCTTAAATTTATTTTTTTTTTTTTTGAGAAAGGAAAAAATATTTCCAATTTTCTAATTTTAATATTATTGAAAGTAGTTTTTTATGGTAAATTAAAACATTAGTTAGTTGAATCCTATTAGTAATGAATGAAATATAAACAAGAGGCATTAAACTCTTTTAAGGCAAACAAAAAATTAGGAGAAGCAATTCCACATTAAGTATAAATCCAAATTTCTTAAGTTGGTTCCTCAATCTTTATTATATAAAGAGTTGAGAACTTAGAATATCCATTTAGCCACTGTATCTTCCATTTACCAAAGTTTAAGCTCCTATATTTTGTGCTTACAAGTTCTCTTATGTCATTTTATACTCGACTAGTGTACTTACTTGTATAATTTCATCTATACAATAATTCAATCAAAAGTAGCCAGCCATGTATTCTTTTTGGGATTAACAACATCCAAAAATATTAACATAAAATTTGGACATTAGATCCCAAATCCTTTTGCATAATAGTATTGCTTATGATATTATTAGCAACAACGTAAACCGAATTATGCTTGTTGTACACTTACATATATCAATTTTCACCTTTTTTTTTTAATCTAAAACTTAGATTATAATGAATTTTATAAATCAATGAATTTAATTTTAATTGAGTGTAGATTAACTCAAAAATATATTTCTTATAAAAGACTATACATATGCGAGTACGCACACACATGCATATAAATCCTTAAGTTAGAAGGGAAATTAATAATCATTAATCCTATCTCTTAAAACAATTTTTACTAGGCTTTAGAGCTTGATGTATAATTTTTTATGAAATTCTACTTTCCTAGCAAATGATATTATTAGCCACAGGACTTGAAAATAACCAAAAAAATTTATGAGTAAATCCTTGTAGATATAGACAATATGCAGTCAAATACTACTTCTCAAAAGAATCCTTAATATTATACATATTCAACAAGCCAAATGCTAAAGGTACTCAATTAAACTCATTTTTGTATACAATTTCATATCTCTAAATTAGTGATTTTTTTGATAATAATATCTCAATTAGCATGATTATATACAAAATATTATGAAATTATCTTATAGGGTAGTGTGAAACTTAATGGTGGAAATACAAGAAAAATGATTAAAGATCTCATAAAAGACCAAAAGAATTATGGACATGACATTGAAAAGGAGAATCAATGTAGTCATGCACATCCATAATGCATGCATTAAGAGGATATAACAAATCTAGGCACCATGCAGTAAAAAGAAAGAAATTATTTTGATTTGACATATTGGGGTATTATAGACATAACTTCTACCTATAATTTAGATTGATGAGATTCTTATGACAAATTAAAGATATGAGATAGACATACAATTTATATTTTAAAAGCAATGTCTAATTCCTTTGATATCCTAGAGCAAATACTGCTACAAGTTGTAGATATATAACAAATGGCATGTAGAGATGAGAAAATTGATCTAGTCTTGTTGAAATTTGGGGGAATTTCCTTTTAAATTTCATGTAACATTAAATTGTTTGCATATCAAATTTTTAATTTGAAAAATATAAATAGAGTTAAAAAGGGAATAAAAAAAAAAGAGTTGGGTTGTTCTAAGGGCATGCAACAACTAATTTGAAAAAAAAAAACAAAGGAAAAAAAAATAATGGAGAAAGAAAGAGTTGAGACTTAAGAGATTAGAGAGTATACCAAATTTATTACTAGCGAGACCAAGGAAAAATAACAATTTGATTGTCTTATCCTCCACATATTATGGACTTTATTTCCTTCTACTAAAGTACATGTTGCTGATATGTAAATTCTAAAAGATGTTGCACCGCTACCACCTGCAATCTTGTAGTGTAATGAGTAGCTTTTTAGAGGCAAGTATGATCAATTAAAAGAATAAAATATTAACTGACGTGTTATATCTTAGACAAATCTTCCTTTTGAAAAATAGCATAATATGCACAATTAAGCAACAATATTTTCTTTTATTTTGTAAGGATCATTTCTAGTCAAAAGAGATTGAAAGAGCGAAAGGTTGAGATTCACAAAATAAGATAGAGCAATAGACAAAGAACTTAACTTTCCTTTAAATCATGATGTCTTAAAAGAAAAACAATTATGTGATGTTGTTTTCATCTTTATCTCATATGTGGGTAACATTAGTGTGACATCATGTGCAATAAATTAATATATATTTTTTTGAAATTTAAATTATTTTGATAAAAATTACATAATGTGCACAAATATTAACAAAATATACAAGAAATATAACAAAATCTGGATGAAGAGTGAGACAAAGTATAATAAGTGTTAATGATATTACACTTTTAATCAATTTTTATGTATATTTTGTTTACCTACTTATAATATATATATATTAAATTTAAATTATTTTGATAAAAATTATATAAAGTGCACAAGAACTAACAAAATATACCAAAAAAAAAATGTGCATAAAGAGTGGGAAACAGTGTAACAAATGTTCATAATATTGCACTTTTAACTAATCTTTGTGTATATTTTGTTCACCTAATTAAATATTTTAATAATTTTTATGTAATTTTTAATGAAAATTTATTTTTTTAAAAAAAATATTATTTTATTGTGAGTAGCCTTAAGATGATGTCACTTACATGGCCTACTACCATATTCGTTGACTACAATTGGTTCCACTAATGGGACTCTTGCTCAAAACTATCTCAAATGGTGTTTCCCTCTATTATATACACTTCTACACTTCCCATGATGCTTTTAGCATTTGTTTCTAGCTAATTATACAAAATAAAGAAGTGAACATTCAAAAGAAAATCACTTAAAATGATATGTATCATTCTCATTTTTTCGATGAGACATATGACACAAAAACATTGATCATGTAGGCAATGGTAAAGCCTTGAAAGTAATTTTTTTTTCCTTTTTAGTAAGAAAGGATTTTTATAACTAGAAATGAAAGACTACAAAGTAATTTCTTTGGGCAAGCCCTTGAAAGTGAATTGTCACATTACATGGGTGTCTTTCTTATTTAAGAAGCAAGACCCATAACTAAATGCTAAGAAGTTTCAGTACTTACCCACCAATATATTAGAGGAGTTTGGTAATGAAGAGAGATGCTTAAGTTAGATTGATTCATTTGGCCCATAACATTTAAGGTTGCAACAACACAAGCTTTAAGAGAAAACACCTATTGATCCTTTGGGTCTCATTCTATGATTGGCTAGTTACATTTCTTACATTAGGCCCCACCACTTCAAATCTTCCTCCAACTTTGATCGTGGCAGCCTAGCATAACCCAATTGAAGGTTTTTGACAATGCAAAGACATTTCCCAAAATTTGAGGTAATTGATCATCTAATTATGTACTTAAAATTCTATTATGTGCCAACTAATCTTATCTTGACCCTTGACCCATTGGTGGACTTATATCTCCTTCTTCCTTGGATTCCCATTATCATACAATTGTAGTTCCCTTGCTGGAGTTGCACCAGCTAACGACATATTAATCTTGACTTTTATATTACTTTTAATTAATTGGTCATCTTCCATAGAGGATTTTCTATTAAGTTGGTGGCTAAAGTCCTACACCAAGAAATTGAGTAGAGTTGGCTGATTTTATTCCTTATAAATAAAAAGTAATATGATTTATTGTAAAATCAATAATTAAAGGAGTTAAAACTTCATGAGCCTCTAGTCCATTATTTAGGCTTTTGTTAATTAGGTTCAAGAAGAGTTTTTTGCATTCTCCACTTTAATAATATTTGTTCCCATTTGCACTTATGGACGTAAGTTAAATTGATCGAACCATGTAAGTTTGGTGTTTTTGTATTTAATTATTTTCTTTTATTTTTTGTAGTTGTCTTTAAGGGCTATAACTTAGAATTTATCTCCTAACAAATTGCTATAAGAGCTAGATTCACTAGGAAAATAGCTATTATGACAATAACTAAGTATTATTTCAAGAATTTGAATCAGAGTGTCAACTATAGATATGACAGTTGAAGATGAAGGTCATGCTAGTTCAAGATGGCATCAACATAACACTATTAGGGAAGCAAAAAAAGCTAGAGAAGATGTTAGATGAGGAGTTTATTGGTCTTAACAAAAAGGCCAGATCAAGTATCATCTTAAATATTTATGATGAGCTTTTAAAAGAAGTAGTTACTAAGGTAACTACTAAAGATTTATGGGAGAAATTAAAGACTTTAATATTGAAAAAAATAATGGAAAATAAATTTTATTTAAAGTAGAGTTTGTATATACTTTGTATGCCCAAAGGATCATCTATATTGTCTCATCTTGATAAATTTGATTCTTTGCTTATAAATTTGAGTAATATAAATGTTCATATTAAGGATAAGGATCAAGCCTTGTTATTATGGTGTTCTCCTCTCCAGTCATTTAAGCATTTCAGAGAAACAATATTTTATGGTAAAGAGATTATTTCTTATAAAAAAATTAAGTTTATTTTAAAGTTGAAAAACCAGATCAATAAGGATATAATTGGGGAGAGTAAGAGTGGTCAAGTTGACAGTTTGGTGGTTTAGGGTAGATCAGATAAGAGGAATGTAGGTAGTCTGAGATCCAAATCTAGATTTAAATACAAACATAGAAATTAGGCGTGCAATTATTATAAAATAAAAGGGTACATCAAAGTTGATAGCTTGAAGCTGAAAGCTAAGGATAAGGATAAGTACAAAAGTAATGAGTTAGTTTAAACTATTGTTGCAGAAGATGAGTGTGAAGAAATTATTTTTTTTTATTAATGATAAATTAAGGTCTACTAATGAATGAATTTTGAATTTGGTTGCACGTACCATATGTGTCTTAATAGGGACTGGTTGTCCACCTATGAATTTGTTAAAAGAAAAGTTATTATGATGGGTAATAATGTAATTTGCAAACTTGCTGAAGTATGGTTAAAATTAAGACTCATGATGATGTTGTGAGAACAATTGTATAGGTTAGATGTGTTCCAGAAATGAAGAAGAATGTCATCTCATTGGGAACACTTGAGGCTCCTAGCTACAGATACACCAGTAAAGGTGGAGTTCTGAAAGTTAGTAAAGGTGCTTTCATTGTCATGAAAGCTTGTAGTTTTAGAAATTTGTACATTTTATGAGGATCTATAATTACAAGTGCTATTATAATCTTTATATCATCTAATTTAGAGGTAGATATTATGAAGATATGACATATATGGTGGGGCCACATAAGCAAGGGTCTATTTATGTTGAGCCAAAAAGGTCTTTTATGTGGACAGTGTATTGGAAAGTTGAACTTTTGCGAGCATTGCATCTTTAGGAAGTATAAGTGTGTCAATTTCAAGTCTCCAACAATTTACAGAACAAAAGGCACTATCGATTATATTCACTTAGATCTTTAAAGGCCATCTTGCATTTTGTCAAAAGGTAGTGCCATGCTAACTTTCATTAATAATTATTTAAGAAAAGTTTGGGTTTTCTTTCCAAAGCACAAGAATGATGTTTTAAACATTCAAGGAGTGAAAAGCTTTGATTGAGAAGAAAATAGCGAAACAAATTAAGCAACTCATGACAAATAATGGTTTGAAATTTTGTGAAGGGAAATTTAATAAATTTTGTGAAAATAAAGGCGTTGTTCGTCACTGTCTAGTTAGAATGACTTCTTAGCAGAATGATGTTACTGAATGTATGAATAGAACACTTTTGGAGAGAGCTTATCATATGATTTCCAATGCTAGTTTGATAAAAGACTTTTGGATAGAGGTAGTCTCCATAGCTTGTCATATTATTAATTGTGCACCTTCAGCATCTAACTACAAAGGATATTTGGTTAGGTACTTCTATTAATTACTTTGATTTGAAGATATTCAAATATCTTACATATATGCATGCTAATGATGGGAAAATGAAAACTAGAGCTAAAAAGTGTGTCTTGATCCACCAAAATTTATAATTAATAAAGATGTTATATTTGATAAATCCTCTATGTTACATCCAAAAGAGAGTCTTCTATTCCTTCTGATACATATAAAGATGACAGTGCACACAAATAGGTGGAGTTTGAAGTTGTTAATCAAAATGTTCAACTGTTAAGTCCTCACATTCAATTAAATTCATCAAATATTACATATTCCTTTAAAGATAAAGAGGAGGATAATTTTATAGCTAAAGACAGACCAAAAAGAGAGATTTGATCATCATAGAGTTTTAATGATTATGTTACTTATGCTCTTTTAGTTGCATAGGAAACTAGTAAAAATGGTAAGTCATCTATATATTCAAAAATAGCTTCAAGTGTTGGCTCATTTAGGTGGTTGGTTGCAATAAATGAAGAAATAAAACCTCTCTACAAGAATGACACATGGGTTTTTATGAATCTAGCCTCAAAAATGAGAATTATTGGTTGTAAATGAGTCGTTATAAAGAAAGAAGGTATACCAAGGGTTGAAGATGCAAGGTACAAGGCATGTTTGGTTGTGAAAGGCTTTAATTAGAGTAACTTGATGTTAAGATAGCTTTTTTTACATAACAAGCTTGAGAAGCAAATATCCATGAAGCAACCTTAAGGTTTTGAAGTTGAAGGTAAGAAGACTATGTTTGTTTATTGAAGAAATCCTTATATGGGTTAAAGTAGTCTTTAAGATAGTGGTATAAGAGATTCAATTCCTTTATGTTGGGTCATGGTTATTCCAGGAGCATGCATGATAATTGTGTTTACTTTTGAAAGTTAGATGATGGCTCGTTCATTTACTTGTTGCTTTATGTCGACGACAAGCTCATTGCTACCAAGAATTTGTTAGAGATTGACACTTTGAAAATGCTTTTGAATGGTAAAATTAAGATGAAAGACTTAAGAGTAGCAAATAAGATTCTTGGCATAAAAATTAATAAGAATCATAAATGTTGTAAGTTATATTTAATCTAGAATAATTATGTTGAGAAGGTCTTGGAATGATTTGATATGAAAAATGCCAAACTTGTCAATACTCCCATTGCCAATTATTTTAGATTATCAATTGCTCAATTGCTAAAGTCAAATGAAGAGAAGAGATATATAAAAAGGGTTTCATATTTAACTATTGTCAGCAATCTTATGTATGTGATGGTTTGTATACATTTAAATATTTCACAAACAGTTAATGTGGTTAGCAAGTATATGTCTTTTCCAAGCAAATTATATTGGTAAGCAATGAAATGGACTCTCTGATACTTGCAAGGTACTTTAGACACATGTTTGACATTTAGTAAAAATTCAGGCAAATTGGTTGGTTTTGTTTATTTTGAACATGCTATTGATCTTAATAGAAAAAGAACTCTTACAGACTATATATTTTGTATTGGTAGTTTTATTATTAGTTGGAAAGCTACTTTGCAACAAGTTGTTGGTTTGTCTATTACTAAAGTAGAATACGACAAAACCAAAGAAGCCTTATGGTTGAAAAGTTTGTAGGGTGAGCTTAGTCTACGTCTATATGTTGTTACCATCCATTGTGATCAAAATTCAATACACTTGACTAAGGATAAGATGTATTATGAGAGGATAAAGCATATTAAAATGGGGTATCACTTCATTTGGGAGACAATTGCCGAGAGTAAGGTTTCAATTCAAAAAATTAATACCAGAAACAAATCTGTATATACGTTTACAAAGCCTCTTCCAGTTACTAAGTTCAAGCAATACTTCGACTTAATTGGTGTGATATGATGATTTGAGAGTTTGTGGAGAAGGTGGAATATTGTTACTATATCTACATGTAAGACTTAAGTCAAGGTAAAGATTTGTTAAGTTGGTAATTGAATTCTTATATTAAGAAAATGAGCAAAGTTGGTTGATTTTGTTCCTTATAAATAAAGAGTAATATAATTTATAGTAAAATCAATAATTATGGTAATTAAAACTTCATAAGTCTTTAGTTCATTATTTGGATTTTTGTTAATTGGGTTTAACATGAGTTTTTTTTTTATTCTCCACTTTAATAATATATGTTTTTATTTTCACCTATAGAATTAGGTCAAATTGATCAAATCACATAAATATAGTATATTTTATCTTTAATTATTTTTCTTTATTTTTTGTTATTATTTTTAAAAATTATAATTTAAAATTTATCTTTTAACACTTTGGCTAATTGTTTTTTCCTTCAATCTTCTCTAGAAGAAGAGGGTGAAAGTGAATTTTTTAAGGAATTACAATTTTTTGTTGGGCCAAATTGGATTAGGACGCCTATTTACAAGTTTAACATCTCAAAAGCATGATAGACTTGGAAAGTCAAGTTCAACAATTGTCTTTTATTCCTTTTTTCTTTTAGAAATTAAAATTTTAACTCTAATAGAATTTAAAATTTTAATAATTTTTTCTTTTTTTTAAACTATGACAATAAATACTTATATATATATATATATATATATATATATATAATGAATATAATTATTTTTAAATTGTATAAAACAATTTTTTTTTATAAATAACTATATTATAAAAAAAGAAAAAAATACTATATTACATTTTGTTAGTATATAAAAATTATTAAATTATTTGAAGTATATAATAAAAATTAAAATAATTATTCACCTATTTAAGATTTATATTCTAATAAAAAATAAAAATAAAAAAACAGTTTATAAAACCAAATGCAAGAACGATGACAAATATATATTTGACTATTATAGAAGCAAACGAAAGACTATATGGCACTAAGAAAAGAAGTGGACTCGGAGGTGCTGGGACGTCCACCGTCCCTTCCAACGTCAACAGAACCTTCTTCATCGAAGGGCGCAAAGATGGCTCGGGGAGAGTGCACCAAATTCCAATTTTGACCATCCTGTCTAATTGTCTCCTGTCTATTTTTCCTTCACCCACTGGCCTTTCGAATTCCCCAGCCTCGTAACAATCGTAAACCCATTCTTCAAGAATGGCTTCTGTTTCAGGGAGAATATGATCAACATTCCTACAACAACATATGATCTCTAACAGCACAACTTCAAAGCTATAAACATCTGTTTTAGCAGTCACTGGAAGGTTGCGATGCCATTCTGGTGCTACATACCCTCTTGTTCCTCTAATAGCCGTGAAAGTTTTGGTTTTGTCTGGCCTCGTCATTGCCAATCCAAAATCTGATATTTTTGGACATCTATGCTCATCCATCAGTATGTTCTGAGGTTTTATATCGCAATGGATGATTTGTGACTCACATTCTTCGTGCAAATATAGAATCCCACGTGCTATATTGCGAGCAATCTCTAATCTCTCCGCGAAATTTGGTCTTTTCTCAGGGGAAAACAGTACATCCGCTAGGGAGCCATTACTCATGTACTCACATACCAAGAGCCTGTTTGGTCCATCAATGCAGTAACGGAGCAAGCAAACTAGGTTCATATGATGGATTTTCGCAATAACCTTAATCTCAGTCTGAAATTCTGGTTCCCCTTCATCTAAAACTCGAACAAGTCTCTTGATAGCGACAAACTTCTGACTTTCTGATATCAACCCTTTGTAAACTATACCAAAGGAACCTCTGCCGATCTCTTCCTGGAAACCATTGGTCACATCTTCTAGTTCTGCATAGGTGAACAACCGAATAGAAACTTGCTCATAAAACAGGGCATTGTTGCTGTCAATGGTTTTATAAGCGTGTAAATGCCATCTGCGAATGACTATTGCAAAAATTGCCAGCATAAAGAGCACGGAAACAACCCACGAAACGCTGATAATTAAGATTTCCTTATTGAGAATTTTTTTGCTACTTCTGTTGTCTCCAGACTCAATTGGGTCCATGCTAGGGTCAGAGACTGATCTCGGCATGCCCACCTTTACTAGAGCTGAGTTTGAATTACCTGGATCTCTTCTCCCAAATTTCAAGGGTAGACTTTGTTTTTTGCATTGCTTTCTTGCAGTCTCCTTTGCTTGCTAACAAGAGAGTTGAGTATGAATTTTCTACCCAAACGGTATTATTGGGCAGCTCCAGAATGTTGTATTTGGTACTGACATTCTTTTCTTTGCAACTTTCAGCGACAAAATTTCTCTCACAGCCAGAAGACCAATTTCCCTCGTGAACACGAGAAAATCCTGGGATACATTCGCATCGGGGTTCCAGATACAATAGCCATTAAGACCGCACAATCCCTTTGGATTGCGTTTGTCTCCTGTGGAAAACCAAGCAATATACCAATTGCCATTCTCTGTCAGATCATGCGAATAGAGCCTAAAAATGCCATCTGCATCCATTTTTGCCAAATAAACTGTCTCATTTGTGAGATTCCCTCCAGGCTGGAGATCTTTAATGTTGACGCCTGTGCCATTGAGCAGGTATAGATGGCCATCAGGATCAAGATTCAGTGTCACGTTCTCACCTCTTCTACCTGATGCCCAATAAGCATACGCGCCTGTATCGGGAGTTTCCACCGGATACTCTTGATGCGGAAAATTCCCTTTGACTTGTCAGTTTCTGAAACACTAGAAACCAACACTTCCCGTGCTTGGAGAAGTTGACCTGGGAGAAGAGTATCAGTTGGGTGGTCAAAAGTCTGCCATATGATTTTCTGATTAGAATCATAAATGACAAAGTTGCCGGAATTGAAAATGGAAGCTGAAGAAGCCGATTGCAGAGCAGGAACAATGTTAGTGTTCGGGCCTTGAGCTGATCGCAAGACAAGGCCTAAATCACGGCTGAAGAGCAAGGTAACGTCACCAGAAACTGGCGGGTCATCTCGTGCGGCAGTCCACACCACCGTTTTTTGGGGAATTCCGGCAATGAAAACGCCTACAGCATAGCCATTGCCCTGACGGTAAAATCCAAAGGCATAGAGACCAGAAGGTGACACCCATGAAGAGATTTTGGTGTTGGGTGTTAGAGAAGAACCTAGGCTAATATTGAATTGCCTTTGTTGAGCTTCTGCAGCTATTAAAAATGAGCCGAGAATGAGAGAGAACATGATGATGGAAACCATGAAAGGTAAATTGTGTGCTCCTATATATTTAGGCAAGTCAACTACAGCGTAGCATTTTTCACTACAAGTCAAAATGTGTGAAGTCGTCTATGAATTAGTAAGTATATAAATTTTTTCTGTGTTTTTTTTTTAATTATTGTTAGCATACTTTTTTTAGTTATATTTATATTATTTGCTAGATATCTCATTCAAGTTACGTGCCTAACACTTGAGACTCGTTCCAAACGGTCACCGTGGACCTTTCCTGGGGTGAGGAGAGTAGCAAGTGGCAATAGAGCTTCGTAGGGCCTTCCGGGTCTTCCAACTCAAGACGAGTAGTGCGCGTTTCAATTCCAGCGCCTCCCAACTCTTCAGCTTTTTGTTTGATGGTATGGGTAGATACACACGGTTAACAATTTGAGGCCCCTCGTATGCATAGTCATAGCAGATTTATATATTATGTTATTATTATATTAATTATATATTTTTAATTTTTTAATATATAATTACAATTAATTTAATCGGTACAATTAATCACTTTTATTAATTTTCAAATTTTGTGATAATAATTATTAATCACCTATCTAATTCGAGAGCTTTCAAAGTTTATATATGAAGTCAGCTCACCACAAAAAGAAATCAAAAGAGGTTTAGTACGAAGTTTAAGTCTCACAATAATGGACAAGAAAGGCGTCATAAGCCGTGTGTTGGTGGTAGCCTCAATTGCATAATTTGATACTACAATATGGACAAGAAAGGCGTCATAAGCCGTGTGATGGTGGTAGCCTCAATTGCATAATTTGATACTTCAATCGCTGTAATTTTTCTAGAATTAATCCATACAATTAATCACTTTTATTAATTTTCAAATTTTGTGATAGTAATTATTAATCACCCATCTAATTCGAGAGCCTTCAAAGTCTATATATGATGTCAGCTCACCACAAAAAGAAATCAAAAGAGGTTTACGACGAAGTTTAAGTCTCACAATATGGACAAGAAAGGCGTCATAAGCCCCGTGTGATGGTGGTAGCCTCAATTGCATAATTTGATACTTCAATCGCTGTAATTTTTCTAGAATTCACTTAATGGGGGCATGTCAAAAAGAAGCACTAATTGGTAAGATCTAGGATTCCAACTCAAGTCTCTTATATAACATAATTCCGCTCAACTAATTAAATTGATTTCTCAAAATAAAATATTTCTACCTAATTTCTTTTTAAATTAACAATTATAATGTTTTTTAATTCAAAAAAAATATTAAAAGAATATTAATTATTACATTTATAAATTGAATTTATCATCATTAGTTAGCATTTTTTTTATTTAATTTTACAAATAAAAAAGATGTATTACTCAAAAATTGGCGTGCTCCTCACGTGCTCAAAATATTTTTTATTGTTTGAGTAGGAAAAAGTGGAAAAAATTGCGGAAGTGGGCACATGGACAAAGAACCCACTTGTATGCTTAATAAATCTAGCTGGAATGTATCAAAGAAGGTTGAAAGGTTATACATGAGGAAAAGCAAAAAAGATGAAAGCAATTATTATTATGTACCTTTTTTTATGCCAATTATAATTTTTTCACATTATACTAAGTCTACTTTGTAGGACCATTATGAAAAATAATCTATAGAAAAACCAAAATTCACAAAAATTATCTTATTTTGTTAACCTTAAAAATTCACACCTTAATATGGACATAGTTATTTAACAAAAATCCTACTCGTGTAGGGCAGTGCATCAAATTAACATTGAGCTTTATATACAATGTGGGACTAAGAAGAAAAAGAAAATGAAATTGCTAATAAGCTTGATAAGGACAGGCCTATAGCAAGTCTAGAGACTTAAAGCCCAATAAGCTAGCCTTCCTATCATAATTGGTCCTGTCAACTCGGGTCCTTAGCTCCAAACAGGCATACTTTAGTAGGTTCAATTGATCGTCTTATCAACACTGAAAGCCCACTGGTAGAGACACATATTTCATGTATTACGAATGTGTTACTCAAATGATATAGTCAATTTTTGAATATTGGAGATTATGATAACCAATGATCAATCTGTGTAATTGATTGGCTGGACTTACACTCAAATGTCACCTCATTTTGGATTGACATTAACGAATCATTTACCAAATCTATGTAATTGATCATTACAATCATTTAACCCTATAGTCATTAATATATTTGTAGGGTAATTTGATCAATAAAAAACTTTGTAAGTAATCATTAACCGAACTAATCTATTAGGTTGTTATTCAAATTATAGGTTACCATTACAAATTTATGAACTCTATTATTGTTAACATTTTAATCTAGTTATTTGTTACTCTATCCATCTAATGATTCTAATTTACTTAAGTTTACATTATAGTTAATTCAAAATATTTCTAAAATTAGTCATTTTTTTGATAATTATTTTTTACCAATTCTTTTATTACATGTTTGATTTTATTACAATCTAACCTTTTACACAATTCATTTGATTAAGTTAGTCAATGATTAGTTAATGTTAATAAAGTTATAATAACATCTTTTATTATTTGGTTTATGTAACATGGTGGATGGGATAATATTGTCATCATTAATCACATATGATCCAATCATAGTGACTGGATAGTTAATAACCTAATGTAGAGATATTAATGAATGGTAATTAGATCATTTAAATCAGACTAACATAAAGGGTCCACTATTAGATAATGGTGTTCCATGTAAACCCAATGAATCATGCTAAAATTAGGGGTTACTAGGTTAACTAATTTGTTTTTAGTAAATTAAAACTAGATGAAAATGATTATAACCTAGAATATGATCTATTTACATTAGTTAATGACGTGGTTATTCAAATGTTACTATAAATCCCCTAGGTTACTCCATATTGGTTACTCATTTACAAATAGTATTCATTTATTAAGTAACTACTTTAAATAATTGATCAATTGGTTACTAAATGGTTTCAATCATTTGTATATTATAGGAAAACTGAGTAATGGGTACTAAATCTATTCAACCCTAATATTAGCAATTAGGTTACTCTAGATACTATTTCTAGTACAAATATCAATTTACATAATAACCAATGGATTTACTATTACTAAAGCCAATTGCCCATGACCATTAGTCATTGATCATTACCCTTATGATGAGATCATTAACCAACAAGTTAATCATTGATCAATTAAATGGTAGGTTAGTTGCAATAACTATAAAAGTCTAATCTATTTAAGAGTTAGTAATAAGGATTGAATACTCATTAAATCATGATTTGATACATTAGTATACATAAAATTCAAAAATGTCATTGGATTTAATCATAATAGTAGATTAGTCTTAATAATCAGTTTGTATGCGATAGTGGTTACTAATCTAGATTTGGTAGATTAATGGTGACGTAAATCTGATTATAATGTTAAACAATTATGTTTGCCTCTACATTAAACATCATATTCTTTGCAACAAGCATGTCTAATAAGGTTTCTCCCTTTTTGCAAGGACTCATTCATGCAAAATGTTTTTAAAATTAACTTTTGTCAATACCAAATATTAGATTCATTACTACAAGCACATCCTTACACCTTTAGTACTTTAAATTAATTGCATTTCATCGTACAACAAAGTCATTGATTTTTCTTACAAATATTAAGTGGTTCAATTCCTCAACAATTTGGTCGTCTCTTCATTTTTTGCTATCAACATTTCTCCATTCATTACCATGTCTCATTATGACAAAATAATCATGAAATTAACTTTTGTATCAATACAAAATATATTATTCATTCCAAGAAGCACATCTTTACATCATTGGTACATAAAATCCATTGTATTATATTAGACAAAGGTGTCATTAGCTTGATTAACTTTTTCTTAAAGCTATTAATTTGTTTAATTCAAAAAGAATGAGAATGTCACTTTATTTCTTGCTAACAAGTTTTCTCCTTTTATTGTAAGGACCCATTCACACAAAATGTTGCTAAAATTAGCTTTTATGTCCACATGAAACATTATTCATTGTAGGAAACATGTTCTTCCACCATTGATGTTCAAAATTCATTGAATTCCTAAAAAAAAAAGGAGTCATTGATCTTGATTGTAGTTTTTTATAGGTATTGAATGGTTTAATTCCTCAAAGGTGGGACAGTCACTTCATTTCTTGCAAACAAGGTTTCTCATTTTGTAGTAAGGATGCGTTGACACAAAATAATCATAAAATTAACTATTGCATCTATACTAAACACTATATTCCTTGCAACAAGCACGTTTTTACACCTTTCATTCTTTGAATCTACTAAATTCCATCAAATAATAGAGTCATTAATCTTGACTAGCTTTCCTTACTACTATTAATTGATTTAGTTCCTAAAGGATGAGATCATTACTTAATTTCTTCTTTCATTATAAGGACTCATTCACAAAAAATGTTCACAAAATTAACTTTTGTGACTGTACTAAACATTATATTCATTGTGACAAGTATTTACTTGTACCTTTGGTATTCTAAATCCATTGCAACAAGGTTTATGCATTTATTACACAAATTGATTCACACAAAAAGATCATGGAATCAACTTTTATATTGATACAAAATATTAAATTCATTGCAAAAAAACAGGACTTAATACTTTTGGTACATTGAATCCATTGAATTTCATCAAATAAAGGACTAATTATCTTAATTAGTTTTTTCATAAAGGTATTAAATTATTCAATTTGTAAAGAATAAGACTTGTACATCATTTCTTTCTAACAAGTTTTCTCCTTTCTTTGTAAGGACTCATTCAAATTTTTTTAACTAACTTTTTTCTACACAAAATATTATATTCATTTCAACAAGTATGTCCTTATTGCATTGATACTTAGAATCAATTGAATTTCATCTAACAAAAGAGTTAATGATCTTTACTAGCTTTTTTTTTTACAAGTAATGGATTGTTCAATTCCACAAGAATATGATAATCTTTGCATTTCATGGAAACAAGGTTCTTGTCTTCATTGCAAGGACATATTCACACAAAATAATAATGGAATTAAATTTGCATCCACACCAAACATCATATATTTTTTTTTTATAAACATGTTCTTATACATTTGACACTCCAAATTCATTGATTTCCACCAACTAAAGTAGCCATTGATCTTGATTAACTTTCCTTATAGAAATTGAATGGTTTATTTCCTAAAAATTGACACTATCCCCTCATTCTTACTTCATGGTTTCTCCTTTTATTACAAGGACTTATAGACATAAAATGTTCATGAAAGTAACTATTATGTCTAACCAAATATTATATTCATTGTCACAAGCATGTCCCTACAATTTTGGTACTTTAAATCCATTAAATTCCATTAAACAAGGAAGTCATTGATCTTGATTAACTTTTCTTACATGTATTGAATGTATTGAATTCCTTACGGATGAGACTCCTTAGTAGAAAATGTTTGTGAAATTAACTACTATGTCAAACCAAATTTGCATTCATTAAGGAAAGCATATACTTGCGACTTTGACACTTAGAATCCATTGAATTTTATCATATAAAGAAGGGATTGGTCTTGAATAGCTTTTCTTACAAATATTGAATGCTTCTATTCTAAAAAGTTAAAATTGTCACTTCATTTCTTACTAATTTTTCCTATCATTGCAAAGACTCATTCAAACCAAAGAATCCCAAAAACAACTTGTCTCAACCCAAACAATATATTCATTACTACAAGTGCATCTTTACGCCATTGGTATTCTAAATCCATTACATTTCATTAATCAAGTAAGTCATTGATCTCTATTAGCTTTTCTTACTAATACTATATGATTCAAATAATGAAGAATGAGATTGTCCTTTTATTTCTAGACAACGAGGTTTCTTTTTTTGTTGCAAGGACTTATCCATATAAAATGATCATGGAATTAACTATTGTGTCTACCCTAAACATTATATTCTTTGCAACAAGCATGTCCTTACACCTTTGGTGCTCTAACTCTCTCTAATTCCATCAAATAAAGGAATCATTAAACATGATTAGCATTTCTTTCCCGTATCAAATAGTTCAATTCCTTAAAAAATGAGATTATTCATTCATTTTTTATTCACAAACTTTCTCCTCTCATTGCAAGGACTCACTTAGATAATAGGCACATCCTTATGCCTTTGATACTCAAAGTCCATTGTATTACATCAAACAAACAAGTTGTTGATATTTATTAGTTGTGTTTGATCAACCTATAAATTGGATTTGAGGACACTAATTCATGGCCCAATTTTACTTGAATCTCTATAAATAAGCTCATTCTGGAAATTTTAAGATGTTTATTTTAATTCTTATGAATGCACCAAATCCATTTAGTAATGCTTAAAAGTGAAGTTCCCAAAATATCCTTTAGTGGTTAGATTTGCTCAATACTTCAACTTTAAGCTTCCAAATTGCTTCTATCCATTTAGTCTTCTTCTAAAACATAAAATCAACCACAATAAAGTACTTTTAGGAAAAAAAATACACCAAAAAGATTAAATATAAAAGAATAAATATAATGCACATAGCATACAAATCAACTAGCATGATACAAGCATTTTCCCTTATGTCTTTGGTAGCCCAAGTACAAAACCCACACTCATAGCACTTTAAGGAATTTTTGGAACTAGAAGAAGAGTGTAAAGACCTTGAGAACTATGTTAAGATTTGGCCTTGTGACATGTTAGACACCTCTTAACAATGGTTTGTACACTTTTGTTCATTCTTGGCCAATAAAAATGCTCTTTAAAAATTTCTAGGTTTTATTCATTCTAAAGTGTCTAGCTAGACCATCACCATAAGCTTTATGAACAATAGCTCTCCTACTAAACTCTTAGCAATGCATAAATTTCCAACCTTGAAAAGGAAGATATTAAGCTTATAGAACTTGTTTACTATCTTCTCATCACATGACATGCCAATGGAAGAGAAATCATGGTTTTGAAGGTACAACTCCTTGATCAACTCAAATCAAGTAGCTTCACATTAAGTATGTTGAGCAATGCATGCCTCCTTGATAGTGCATCTACTAGTATATTTGAACTACCAAATTTGTTTTTGATAACAATGGAAAATGGTTCTAAGAACTCCATCCAATGAACATGCCTTTTACTAAAAGACCCTTGTCCCTTCAAATGCTTAAGTGACTAATGATCAATGTGAATAACAAATTCTTTTGGCAATAAATAATGCTTCTATGTTTTAAGTGCATGAATCAAAGTGTAAAGTTCTTTATCATAAGTAAAATAGTTTAATGAGAAATTGGCAAGTTTCTCGCTGAAGTAGGCAATAGAGCATCATTCTTGCATCAACATAGCTCCAATACCAACTCTAGAAGCATCACATTCAATCTTAAAGGTTTTGCTAAAATTTGGAAGTGCTAAAATGGGAGTCAAGCAAAGCTTCTCTTTGATAAGCTGAAAACTCCTTTAGATAGCTTTTGACCATTTAAACACTCCCTTTTTCATGCATTCCTCAATAATGCCAAGAGAGTGTTAATCCCTTTTACAAATCTTTGGTTGAATGATATAAGACCATAAAGGCTTTTAACTTTATGGATGGAGTTTAGACTAGACCACTCTTAGATAGGTCTCACCTTCATAATAGGTCACATGTCTAAGGAATGTGATTTGATTCAAAAAAAATTGAAACTTTTTGAGGTTGTTGTAAAGCCTCTCCTTCCATAGTACTTTAGACACTTGTTGAAGGTGGTTCACATGCTTATGTTGGTTCTGGCTATAGAATAGAATATTGTCAAAGTAAACAACAACAAATCTACAAAGGAACTTTTTCAACACATGATTCCTTGGTCTCATAAAAGTTCTAGGTGCATCAGAAAGACCAAAAGGCATTACCATCCATTTTTAAAGGACATGTCTTATTTTGAGCACTGCCTTCTAGTCATCACCTTCTTTGATATGAATATGATGATAAACACTCTTTAAATCTACCTCTAAGAACATTTTAGTATCATGTAGTTCATAAAGAAGATCATATAGCATTGGAATGGCATAACAATACTTCATAGTGATCTTCATGATAACACAATTGTCAACACACATCTACATAGTCCCCTGCTTCTTTAAAACAAAAAGGGTAGGTAGAGAACATGGACTCATAGATTTTTAAACATTCCCCTTTGAAATATCACTTGCCTTTGGAGCTCCTTTGCCACTTTTAGATTCCACTTATATGTTGGCTTATTTAAGAGGCAGTTCTTGGAACAAGATCAATTTGGTGCTCAAGTCCCCTTATAGGATGAAGTCCAAGTGGCAACTCTTCAGGGAAAACATTTTAAAACACATTTAGGATAGCTTTGGGTTGGAGAGAAATGGGGGAAGTCATTACTCAAGTCCCTTTCCACCATTTGTAATGTAAGTAGTTGCTTGTGCTTGGAAATAACCTTTTCAATTCTCATCTTTGGATGAATCTTTGTAATTTTGGCCAAGGCTAAGAGGAGACAAAGTAATGTTTTTGTCATTCTTTAAGAGAGAATAAATATTTTAAACCCATCTTGCAATGATTGCCTATTGAATTGCCATAATTGGCCAAAAAGGAGATGGCTAGCACTTATAGGGACAATATTAGTGTAATAACCTCCATCAATAACTAGTTTACAAACCTTCTTGAGGATGGTGCATCTAGTGTGGAAGATGCCATCCCTTTGCTCTTCATTAAAGTGAACTTGCATATTCAAGATTCTTTTTATCATAGGCATTTCACCTTCATTAGCATACTCAATAATGGTTTCATCTTTGGTCTTAATAGCATCTTCTTCTTCAATGATAGAATCATAGCCATATAAAATTTCTTGAATGGTCATCACCCTTCAGTTAGGACATTATAAGGCGATGTGACTTCGATTGTTAAGATTCTTTTGTAAGGCTCAGAAGTTTGTTGTTGCTCTTTGTCTTGTTTAGGCTTCATATTTGATTCAATTTTAGAGGGCTTCCCTTTGGAGCAGCACCCCTTATTAAAAGAAAACCTCTTGTCACTAGCTTTGAATGGTGCTTTTTTGGGATCCTTGAGCTACTTCTTAACCTTTTTTTTTTAACTAGATGACATCTTTAAGAGTGGAGAAGGGTTATAGTTCCACCACATGAGCTATTTCTTTATTTAGTCCTTCATGGAATTGAGCAATAGTTTGTTCTTATGGCTCATTTGGATTGCATCTTTGCATTAAAGTCAATTTCCCTTAATGTAGGACAACCTACAAGAAAGAGTAAGAGAAAAACATATGAATCCACTTGACAATTAAAATCAATACTCTAAATTAATTTAATATTCATGACAAGTTTGCTTAAGAAATAACACTAGGTCATTATTATATAGAGATAAAGATAACATAATAAACTAAATAAGAAATGCTAAAACTAATTAGAAAATAAGATAATATCCATGTTAAATAATATAATATTCTTAGGTAGTAGAATACAATATTGCAACTTTGACATCAACATTGGGATGTTTAAAGAGTTGATTATCAACCAATGCTTTTATTAAGGGATGTAGAACAATTGGTTTTCAAACACGATTGCTTTACTCTTAACAAGAGATATTTAATTTGGTTGAGAATAAAAAGAGTTCCTAAATATATGCAGGAGGGCTTTACAAGCTAAGCTCAGCATATCAAATATGCTTTTTTGAATAATAATCCATTTTCTTCTTTTTCTTTTCTTTTTCCACATTGTTGTATTCTTTTCACATTTTTTTGTTGTTTTTTGTTTTTCTTTTAGAAAAGAATAAAAAAATGACTAACTGATTTTTATTAATTTTTTTTACTTTAAGAAATTGAGAACCAAAGCTAAAATAATAGATTAATAAGATTTTTTTCTAACCATTTTTTAACTTTATTTTTGACCAAAAGAAATGAAACATTGTTGGTGGCTGGCTTCGGCAGAGACTTTGTCAATGTCAGAAGGGTGCTTGAGATTGGAGGTGGTAGGGCTAAGGACAATAACTTCAACATTACAAGTTCCATCAGACAATGTTGCCTGATGGATTGGCAGTGTCACCAAAATGAACATTTCATGAAGCAGCAGCCTTAAGGTGGAGGAACAATATTGTTGAGGATCAGAATGGGTGTGTCAATGGTGAAGAAGGACATTAGAGGCTGAAACCCCATCATGGACTAGTCTCAGTTGTTAGATATGAGCAGTGGTGTGGCTGAGTGGCAGTAATCCAATGACTTTTAGTGATCTAGATTTATGTAGATCAACACATAACTCATAGGTTCATTGAATTACATCAATCCAAAAATTTAATAAATCTGATTAGCTTTTCTTATAGGCATTGAATAGCTAGATTCCTAAAAGATGAGATAGTCCCTTTATTTAGATTTAATTATATTACTAAATTTAGAGTAGTTATTCAATTGAATCAAATTGGTAATTTATGTACAGTGCCTTATCAAATAGTTTTTTCCAATTTAACCAATAAGTCAATTAACATTTATTTTATTAACTACTTAAATCAAATCAAATGTTATTCAAATTTACAATCTTTTATTGTAAATTCTGCAGTGTCAAATAAACAATAAAAGATTACAATATTTAAATTGAATGTTATTCAACTTTATAGTCTTTGGTTTGATTGTGATATTTGGATTAGAATAGATTGAATGTTAATGTTACAACAACATTGTTACTCAACATCACTTGGTTAGTACAAACTAATCGACAATGATTTTTACAATCTTAACTAATGGAGCATGTAGAATGTTTGTAACCAAATTTTAGTAATCCAATGTTTGAGATTTAATTCAAAAGCATCAGAGCTTTTTTAGTAACTTTTGATTTGATGGCATTTTAAGACAATCGGTAACCCTTCCAAGTATTGGACTTCAAATGATCTTACTTCTTTAGTTCCAAGTTAACATTTACAATAATGTGTAAACCCAATCTATTAGTCAAATTTGGATTTAAACCAAATGGTGTTGTTTATTAATCAATACAAATACACTATTCTAATCATTATTGAAATTTAAAGTTTTTTGATGTAATATCTACAATTTTAGTAAAAGATTACTCAAATTTTATCAAAAATGAATGTGACCAATAGTTACTAATGTTGGTGACATTACAGGTTACTAGATTGAGGATTATTTTATAGTATGCACATTTACCATCTCTCATAATTACTTTTAATAAGAGTCATGAAAACAATTATTTCTCTTATCCCTAACAAAAATTATAGTTGAGCTATTTAAACCCAATCTTGTTGTAGATTTTAAAGCTACTTGAACCATCCCAATATGGATAACTTTATATCCTTGTTGATGAGAGCTAATATTCTTTTATGATAACAAGAAAAAGTAGTTATAACCTTAAGCTAATATGCTCAAAATAACCAAAAAGAAATGTCTCAAATTTTTTAAAAATCAATTAGCTACCCACAAAAAAGGGTTATATGCCATTATATAGAGTTGAAAATAGAATAAAAATTTCAAAATAGAATAGAAAACAACTAACTTGCCTAATAAACTATTTAATAAAGGATTGGGATTTAAATTGAAACATTGTTTATCCCATTACAAATGTAAAATATCTAAATAACATGCATGGCCTTCTAAAGAAACAAGGTATTAGGCCAAGTATAGAATTCAACCAAAACTCCTAAAATAAGTTGTCATTGAACTTGTATGAAATTTATTAAGGCTTGATGTTCCTCTAAGCATTGATCATTTTTTTGTGCATTGCTTTTAGCCCAAATAACTTCAATAAGCCAATTTCTAAGTTCTTGCATCCCTTTAGCTATTGTTATTAGATCTTCATGTATGTGTAATGGTTGCATGTGCTAACTCAATTCCCTTCATTTCTCCTCTTTTCAAAAGGATTTATCTTCAAATTATAATCTAAATCAAAAGAAGAAAGATCAAAATGATTAAAAGTAGCATTATCATTATACTAACCAAGAAGTCCCAATTTGCAGGCTTTGCCATTAATCCTTGTAGTCACTTGGAATGGTTCATCTCCTCTTAGTTGCAACATTGAATGCCATTTTGCAAGGAATCACTCCTTGCACATATGCACCCAAGCCCAATGACTAGGTTGAAAAACAACTTTCATTTGCCTTTTATTGGCTTGATTTGTTTACTGCTTAATCCTCCTTTCTATGTGTTGGTGCACCCTTTCATGCAATTGACGTCTACACACCATTAGTACTTTGAATCCATTAAATTCCATAAGGAAATGACTAATTGATTTTAATTTTCTTTTCTTATGGGTAAAGAATGGTTTGATTGTTGAACAATGAGAACATTACATTATTTTTTGCTAAGAAGGCTCTTGCTTTTATTACAAGGACTCATTCACACATAATGATTTTGAAATTAACTATTGTGCCTACTTTAGACATTATGTTCAAAGCAACAAGCACATCATTATGGCTAACAAAATTCATTTAATTTCATCCAACAAAATATTTTCCTTTCCTTGCTTATACTTGATCATATATGGAAACCTATCAAGGAATACCACACATTTAGCTTGTTTAGTATGGATCATGAACTCCTTAGGCCAAAGGTAGTGTTTCCATGTCTCTAAGGCCTTGACTAATGCATACAACTTCTTATTTTAGGTTGGATAATTAATTGCAACATCATTTAATTTTTCATTAAATAATGCAATAAGTCATTGCTCTTTCATCAAAACAACCCCTCTGCCAATACATGAAGCATCATAAGCAACATTTCTCAAAGTTAAAACATCTGGCACACATCACAAAATGCCCAATATGATCATTTAAGTTTTTATTATAGACTAAAATATCATCAAAATAAAAAACCACAAATCTGCCTATGAAAGTAAGTGAAACATGGTTCATTAATCACTTAAAACTAGGCACATTAGCTAATCTAAATGACATAACTAACCACTCATACAAACCATGCTTTGTTTTAAAGGTTGTTTTCCATTGATCACCATCCCTCATTCTAATTTGATGATATTCACTCTTTAAATCAGTTTTAGAGAAATTGCAAGAACCAAGCAATTCATCTCACTTGTCATCTAATTTAGGAATGAGATGTATATACTTTACAATAATTTTGTTGACTACATAACAATCAATGGACATTTGCCAAGTCTCACCCTTCTTAGGGACAAGTATTATGGGAATCACACATAGACTCATGCTTTCTCTCACATATCCCTTCTTCATGAGCTCCTTGACTAGCCTTTGAAGTTCCTTCATTGCCTTGGGGTTAATTTTATATGTCAATTGGTTTGGAATGTCCTTTAGAAATACATACTCAAAATCCTATAAAAGAGATTTAACAACTCTAGGCAAAGCGTGTTAGCACTAAAATAACCATGTTTGTATATGGCATAAACATAGGCTATTTTGCCAAAAACATAGCCTGGACATCACTTTCTTTTGCATCAATGCTAATGGATTTTTTGTCTTTTTTTTTATAGCACTCTTAGCCTTTTCTCTCTTTCTTCACCCATTTTCAATTGTTTAATTTTTGCTTCTCTTGTTCCTGGCTTCATTTTCTTTCTTTAACATAATATCAATTTTTGCTATCACCTAGTCGACTTAATGGAACAAGAGTGAATGGTTTCCCCTCCATAATGAATGACTAATAAGTCTTGAAATCACTTGTGTCAACCATGTATCATATTGCCATGACCTTCATAATAGTAAGTGACTAGCTTGCATTAGAACTACATCACAAAGCACTTTATTTTATATCTCCTAATAGTGAATGAAACCAACACTTGCTTATTTACCTTCATTTCCCCATAATCATTAAACCACAATAGTTTACACAACCATGGATGCTTCGTAGTGGGTAAATTTGGCTTTTTTAACCAAAATAGTGCTAGCAATATTAATACAATTACAACTATCAATAATCACACTACATACCTTTTCTTTGATCTAGCACCTCACGTGAAATATATTGTTGCATTATACTTCATCCTCATATTTCAATTGCACATTAAAAGCATGCCTTCCTATAAGTAGCTTTCCATCAATAGTGTATTCCATGCCAACATCATTCTCTAATGGAGACATAGACTCATCATTAGTTTCACTTAATTTTAATTTTGCCATTGTCCCTTAAAATCATTATATGTTTGTTAGGCCATTGTATTGAAATGTGCCCTCTCCCAAGGCATCAAATACACTTAATATCTCAATTTTGGCCTTGTGTGCCTTCAATTTTACCCTTAGCATTGTTGCATCTAACTCCTTTTACTTTAGGTGCTTTGGCCTTAGGCTTTAAAACAACTTTCTTATCCTTTTCACCCTAATTTAGTTTCTAAGAAGATGGTGAACCCAAATTTTTCCCTTATCTAGTAATGGTGCTCTTCCACTTAAACTACCTTTCTATTTCCATTACTATATGCACTATATCTTCTAATTCCTCATAGTGTAGCAACTTAACCAAATTAGCTATGCCATGTCTCAATCCTTAATAAAACAAAAACATGGTTTCCTTTCTATCTTCTTTTACATTCACCCAAATTGTGGTGATTTCCATTTCCTTATGGTAATACTCAACACTTTTAGACCCTTAAGCAAGGTTTTGTAATCTTTGAAAAGGATCATGATAGTAGTGATTAAGAGGAAACTATCTCCTCATCATAACCTTGATCTCCTTTCATGTATCAATCAAGTGTTCTTAGTTTCCACTCCTATTTTACATAAGCTAATCCCTCTAAAGTACAACATAATCATTGAACTCCACAATTGCCAACTTCACCTTTTGTTCCTCAAAATAATCATGATGATCAAACACCAACTCAACCATTCTTTCCCATTCTAGGTACATAGAAAAATCAATTTTACCTTGGATTAAGGGAATTTAGATTTAAGTACATTACTAAATTTAGAGCAATTAAACAAATTGAATCAAATTAGTAATTAATGTAAAGTACCTTATCAAACAATTTTTTCCAATTCAACCTACAAGTCAAGTAACATTCATTTTAGTAGTTACTTAAATCAAATCAAATGTTATTTAAATTTACAATCTTTTATTGTAATTTCTGCAATATCAGTAAAGAATAACTTTAAATTCACCAAAAAGTAAACAATAAAATATTACAATAATCAAGTTAAATGTTACTCAAATTTACAATCTTTGATTTAATTGTGATATTTGGATTAGAATATATTGAATGTTAATGTTACAAATGCATAATTACTCAACAAATGCATTATTAGTACAAACTAATAGACAATGATTTTTACAATCTTAACAAATGAAACATATAGAATGTTTGTAACCAAATTTTAGTAATCCAATGTTTGAGATTTAATTCAAAAGAAATGGAGTTTTATAGTAACTTATGGTTTGATGGCATTTTAAGACAACTAGTAACCCTTCCAAGTACTAGACTTCAAATTATCTTACTTCTTTATTTCTAAGTTAACATTTACAATAATGTGAAAACCCAATTTATTAGTCAAATTTGGATTTAAACCAAATGGTGTCAATTACTTGAATCAATGCAAATACACTATTCTAATTGTAATTGAAATTTAAAGTCTTTTACTATAATGTCTACAATTTTAGTATAAGGTTACTCAAGATTTATTAAAATTGAATGTGACTAATAGTTACTAATGTCAATGACATTATAGGTTACAAGATTAAGGATTATTTAATAGTATGCAGGTTCACCATCACCCATACTTAATATTCGATTGTCTATTTGCTGATCATTATTAATCTGGGTTGCATCAATAACACACTGATATTAATCATATTCATTCAAAAAATGTAAACAATTGACCAATGCAATTAATGAAATTAATTGTAACTAAAATGAAAATTAAATTATGTTAATAACAATTGTTGTTAAATAAAGGTTAATCGGTATTCAAAATTTTGGTGATAGGCACCAAATGTTAGTAGATTGGTTATCCAATCTACTTTCCAAATGGTTATTACAATAGCTTACTAAAATGTTGAGTAATTAGTTACCCTTATAATAAGTAATGGTTTGTTTTCTGACCATATGTCATTAAATTACCAAGTAAATCTATAACAAATTTAAAGACTAACATTATATCCCCCATAAATATCCCATTGATTTGAATGACGTTATGGTTACAATTGCATTTGTATAACATAGTTGACCATAGATTTTAGTACATGTCCCATTCAAATAAGTACCTTTTGGTTTGAATACTAATGGACATTAAAAACAAAATTTGAGTATTAATTACTAGGGTTCATACTAATTTATAATGTTATTACTTGATTAATCTTCTATGGTATATTTTAAAAGAATTGTCTATTCTTATGTAGATGTTATAGAAATTGAATTAAAGATTGAATAACAATTAATCTAAGGAATACTGTAGACACAAATTTGATGTAAACTAACTTGATTTTAATTTAATCAACCTAATGAATTACAATACCAACATTTTTGAATTATGTTGAAGTAACTTACCAAATGTTGACTCCATGAGTTATTTTATAGTAGTTTATAGATTAACATAATTGTAATTTAATGTTTACCAGTTAGAATAGTTAAAATCATGAATAAAAAAATGTTTGAATACTCAATCAAGAATCATTAATTATGATTAATAACAAATAATAGATTTACTCAAATGGGTCATTGGTTATTACAGATAATCATTTGGGGTAACTAGTTACAAATTCATTATGACCATTAAATCAATCAATATTTGGTCAATGTAGGTTAATAGATAGTCTGACATTGGTATCATTGACATGTTACAATTTACCCCAACAAAATGTCCATACACATTAGGTCCATTAATCAAGTAAGATGAGTCCACAATTTGGTCATTGACTGACCTATAATCTGTCCATTGTGATAACATTTGTTAGAATTACTTTTCAGATCAATTGAGTAATTATGAAATTTGATAATCTTTTATTAATTGGTCTATACATTTTAGTGACCCCATCATTATAATCTTTTAGATTTAGTTACATTGGATAACCCAAGAATTTGTTTGGTTTGTTAGTAATGTCATTAACTTTTCGTATTTGAAACTTTCAAAATTGGTTGATCAAATGTCTATTTTACTTGATTTTAGTAACATTTGGTAAAAGAATCCTTTATTGAGTAATTCACAAATCAAGTACTCTTGACCAATTTTTACAATCTTAAATTACATTTTCATAATAGAGTTTAATATGTTAGAATAAACCTTTATTCTAAAATAACTTAATATTTTTCAAAAATTTAGATTTTCATGGCTACTTAAATAATCAATATTAGATCATTAGTAAAGATTACTCTAATTACAATATTTTACTTTAATTGTAATCATTATAGTTTACAATTTAAGTGACCTTTTATTGAAAGTATAGAAATTACAATAACCTTAAATAGTTAACCAAATATCTTTAGTCTATATTGAGTAAAGAAAATTGGTTAACAAACTATAAGTTACTAAATTTGGTTAAATTACTCAATTAGTTCAACATTTTAGTAATTCATTTAAATGGATTTTAGTTGATCAATTGAGATTTGAATAGACATTAAATCATAATATGTAACGGTCACCCAAATTACTGTTTGGTAATTTTTGATTGTGTAAATTAGTTTATAAATTAATGTTCATTTGAATGTTATTTTAAGTTTGAACCAAATTTAAATATCATCATTCAAATTTTAAATCTTTTTATATAATTTATGCAATTTAAGTATTAGGTTACTTAATATTTATGAAAAAGCTAAAAACTCCAAATTTTAATTGCTACTCAAGTCAAATGAATTATTATTCAAATTTACAATCTATTTTGCTCGAAACAAATTTCATTTGAAAGTGTTACCAATCAAGAGTTACCAGTAATTGATAGTAGCCACACCTATTTCAACCCAATTTACATAATGAGTAACCTTCAATTTATAATTTGGATAGCCATTCATAAATTTGACCAATTTTCTATGGTCAATTTTAAAGTAATTTATCAATAATTTTATCAAACTGAATCTTAAAATACTCCGTAATAAAATACCCATTTAGAGTCAATTAATTTAAGTAGCAATACATGAATCCGTTTTAATAAAAGCTTCCTTCTCAAAATAAAAACATTTTGGTGACATTGATCATAAAATAGTAACAAAATAATAGTCACCAATATTTGAATACCATTTACTCTAAATTTACCCAATTTTAGTAATTGGTTGATTTACCCCCAACCATATGAATAAATTCAATATATTACATGAACCTTTTAGTCAAATCAGTCATTTTTTAATTCAAATATGTAAATTGTATTATTATTGTAGTAAATTAAACAGATGTTATTAGTAACAATTTATAAATCAAACGATTAGTCAATAGGTCAATTTTATTTGTTACTATCATAAATGTTTAAGGTAACTATTTATTTGAATTTGATTAACCAGTTATAATAGAAGTCAAATTGAGTAATTTTTGGAATAGTAATTAATTATCATTTTGATAATACTATCATTTATTCCAATATAGTCTATTTTATTTTTTTGAGTAATTCAATTTCTATTATAACGTCTTTTCAATGTTAATTTTTACAATTTTAGTAAAAGGCAATTATAAATTCACCAAAAGGAAAAATAGTCATTATTTGAAAAAAAAAAATTGATTTGAATAATTCATTTTTTTATTTTAAATACAATTCAAATTTAACATTTTTTTACATAATTTATAAAATTTAAATATTAGGTTGCTTAATTTTCATGATAAAGTAAAATATGGTATTTTGAATATATAACTCCAAATTTTAGTAACTATATAAATCAATTCAAAAGTTATTTAAATTTAAAGGCTTTTAATGTAATTTCTTCAAGTTTAGTAAAAAGTTATTCTAAATTCAACAAAAATAAAAAAACAAGATTGATCATATTGAATTCAATTAATATTTGAATTAAATTTAGATTTTCATAGCTTTTACAAATAGGTTATGTAAGACCTTAAATACTTGATTGACCATCTAAATTGGATAAACAAAATTTCCAAATGTCATTTACTTAGTTTAAGTAACAACTTAATTAACATTCATGAAAAGTAAAGAAAGATATTTTTAACTAACATTTTTTAAAGTAATGAATCAATCAACTAATCAGTTACCAAAACTGGGGCAATAGATTAGGTTTACTCCTAGTTAGTCATTTAAATAACCAATAGATTTTAGTTAAAATAAAATAACATTTTAGTAGGTAAACCATAAATCAAAGTCAAATACTTAAGTAACCCTATTTTAGTAATAGAAAATCTGCACATTTGGTTTGGATAATTAGGTAGGTTATTACTATATATTAGTTATTAATTAATCCAAATGTATACATATAAATATGCATAAGGGATTTGTCCATTAAAAATTCATCCATTAAAACTACTTAAATAAACTTTTGATTGACATTTGATTAGGTTACTCAAACTAGTTGATTATTGAAAGTGATCATTTTACCTAATTGAGTTAGTTAATCAATGCATTCATTAATTAAATGAGCAAATTAGTGTTTAACTTGGTACCAATAAATAGGGTTACTCTATGATTCAAATAGAGTCTATATTATTCATACATAAAGTAATTTAATCTAACAAATTTATTTGAGATTTCAATTTATCGTAAAAATGACCCCATTAAATTGTCTATCTAATGTAAGTAAATCTTGATATTCATATTCATAAACCTTAATTGAATCACCTTTTTTATAGTAATAAGTAAATGTTAACCTTGAAATGTGGGTTTTACTAACCGTAATAGCTCAGAAAATAATAATCCATGGTTAGTAGATTATCTTTCCAATAATGCAAAATAATAATGTTATTTTAAATTATTAATCTTGAATTTTAATCTAAGGGTCAAATTAAAATGAATGACCAATAGATTTGATTCATTTATTCAGAGCTACTAAATGAATGTGCGCTTATTTAATGTAATTTGTTGACAATAATTAACTGACCATATTGGGTAATAATATCCTATTCTTGACAAATAATTTAACCAAATTCCATTTTACTCAAATTGGTAATTTATGGTACTGTAAAATGATTACATAAATCAGTACAAATATTATTTAAATTTAAAGTCTTTTACTTTAATTTTTGCAATATAAATAAAAGAATACTCCAAATTTACTAAAAGGTAAAATAGATTATATTTAAATTGAAAATGACTAATTTAAGTTATTGCATTTATTATTCTAACTATTATTCAAATTTCAATTCTTTTTATGTTCGTTACACAATTTAAAGAATAAGTTAGTTAACATTCATGAAAAGTAAAAGGTGACATTTTTGAATACAAGATCTCAAATTTTAATAGCCACTTAAATCAAACCAAATGTTATTCAAATTTATATTCTTTTATTATAATTTCTACAATTTTAGTAAAAAGTTATTCCAAATTCACTAAAAAAATAAAATAGACCCTATTTGAATAAAAAAAAAAAGACTAATTTGAGTAATTGATTTTCTACCTTAACCATTATTCAAATTTAAAGTCTGATGTCAGAGCATTTGATTTGGAAAACCAAGAATCAATTCAAGACTTGGCCCAAGCACAAAAAATGCTCATTTTGTTACTAGGAGAACAAAATGCATGTCAAACTTGTTCCAATGGGTGGAAATTTAGCCCAATCGCAATGATGGTTCATGAGTAGTCATTTGAAGCACTAGATCTCTAGTTTCACATGAATCCAAAATCATCAAAAGTCAAGTTTTCCTTTATTAGTAGCTATAATAGTTAAAAGTCAAGATTAACATTAAATGGCTAGTTGAGTGGACTCTTGGAAGTTGTTGTGATGGCTAGTATGAAAATGTTGAATTATTGCTCCATTTTCCTACACTAGGAGGGTTATTCTAAAGCCTTTTATTTATAGTTTTTCCTTCTATTTTGTTCAAGGCAGACTTTGGTGAGTAATTAAACTCTTATCTTGAAGGATTTAAAGAATTTTCTTCCTAATTCTATATCTCTATAGTGGATTCCATTAAGTAGTAACTTAACCTAAGAATTTCTACATCTCTTAGGTGGATTTCTTAAGAGTGGTGAGTGCAACCTGCCCTATATCATGAATGCTTTCTGCCTTATATCTTTAAGGTGGTGGAGATTAACTTGTATCTTTGGAGTAAAAATTACAATAAAAAAAAAACTTGGTGTCTATTAGCCTATTATTACTGATTATATTCCTAATTCTTCTTTTTCTATATCAAGTTTGGTATAAGAACCTTTTCAATGGCTCATCATGGACAATAGATTACAACTATCGATATAAATATTCATAATTTTGAGATGGATGAATTGAGAAGACAACTTCATGAACTCCAACAATATTTGAATCATAACAACAGGTCATATGATCATACTGACAAGTCTTTTAATGCTAAACTTGAGAACTTATTTTCTAATGAATATCAAAAATTAGGTAATGGCTCATCTTCTCATCACTCTTATATGAGAAGGTATCATTCCAACTTCAAAGGCTTTGACATGAAGATTGAAATTCCAGAACTTAAAGGAAAAATGCAACCTAATGAGTTTCTTGATTGGTTGAATATTGTTAAATGTAATTTTAAGTATAAGGAGTTTCTTGAGGATAGGAAGTTAATGTTAGTGGCTCTAAAACTTAAGAAGTATACCTCCTATAGTGGGAGAATTTGAAGACACAAAGAGATCGAGAGGGAAGTAGAAAAATTAGAACATGGGAGAAAATGAAGAAGAAGTTGAAAGAGAGATTTCTACATGAGAATTATTGAATGGAGATGTTCATGAAAATTTATTCTCTTAAGCAACAACCAAAAAGGAATGTGGAGGAATATACTATGGAGTTTGAACAACTTGTGATGAAGGGTGATGTGGTTAAACTAGATTAGCTAACTATTGCTTAATTCTTAAGAGGCTTGAAAAATGAGATTGGAGATGTCATTCAATTGCAACCATGTTGGTCTTTTAATTATGTAAGAAATCTTGCTTTGACTATTGAAAAGTAAAGGATGGAGGTTCAAAAGTCTGTGCCAAAGGAGGTTCATTCTTGGCCAATAGAAATGCTCGTTAAGAATTTCTAGGTTATTCATTCCAAAGTGTCTAGCAAGACCATCTTCATGAACAATAGCTCTTTTACTAAACTCTTAGGAATGCATAAATTTTCAACCTTGAAAAGGAAGATATCAAGCTTATAGAACTTGTTTATTGTCTTCTCATCACATGACACACCAATGGAAGAGAAATCATGGTTTTGAAGGTACAACTCCTTGATCAACTCAAATCAAGCACCTTGGCATTAAGTATGGAGAGCAACACATGCCTCCTTGATATTGCATCTACTAGTACATTTGAACTACCAGATTTGTTTTTGATAGCAATGGAAAATGATTCTAAGAACTCCATCCAATGAACATGATTTTTACTAAATGTTCCTTGGCCCTTCAAATGCTTAAGTGACTAATGATCAATGAGAATATCAAATTCTTTTGGCACTAAATAATGCTTCCATGTTTCAAGTGTATGAATCAAATCTATAGTTTTTTTTATCATAAGTAAAATGTTTAATGAGGAACTAGCAAGTTTCTTGCTGAAGTAGGCAATAGAGCATCTTTCTTGCATCAACATAGCTCTAATACCAAATTTAGAAGCATCACATTCAATCTCAAAGGTTTTGCCAAAATCTAGAAGTGCTAAAATGGGAGTCAAGCAAAGCTTTTCTTTGATAAGCTCAAAACTCTTTTAGATAGCTTTTGACCATTTAAACTCTCCTTTTTTCGTACATTCCTAAATAGTGCCAAGAGAGTGCTAATCCCTTTCACAAATATTTAGTTGAATGATGCAAGTCCTTAAAGGCTTCTAACTTTATGGATGAAGGTTGGACTAGACTACTCTTAGATAGGTCTCGCCTTTATAAAAGGTTACATGTCCAAGGAATGTGACTTTATTCAAAAAGAATTGAAACTTTTTGAGGTCGTTGTAAAGCTTATCCTTCCATAGCACTTTAAACACTTTTTGAAGGTGGTTCACATTCTCATCTTGGTCTTGGCTATAAAATAGAATATTGTCAAAGTAAACAACAAATTTGCAAAGGAACTTTGTCACACATGATTCATTGGTCTTATAAAAGTACTAGGTGCATTAGAAAGACCAAAAGGCATTACCATCCATTTTTAGAGGACATGCTTTATTTTGAACACTGCCTTCTAGTCATCACCTTCTTTGATGTGAATATGATGATAACCACTCTCTAAATCTACCTTTAGGAAGATTTTGGCATCATGTAGTTCATCAAGAAGATCATCTAAAATTGGAATGGCATAGTGATCTTCATGATAGCATAGTTGTTAGCACACATCTACATAGTCCCATCCTTTTTTATAACAAAGAGGCTAGGTAGAGAACATGGACTCATAGATTCTTAAACATTCCCCTATGAAATATCACTTGACTTTGGAGCTCCTTTGCCTCTTCTAGATTCCACCTATAAGTTGGCTTATTTAAGAGGGCAGTTCTTGGAACAAGATCAATTTGGTGCTCAAGTCCCCTTATAGGATGAAATCCAATTGGCAACTCTTTAGGGAAAACACCCTTAAACACATCTAGGATAGCTTTGGGTTAGAGAGAAATGGGGAAAGTCATTACTAAAGTCCCTTTCCACCATTTGTAAGGTAAATAGTTCCTTGTGCTTAGAAATAAACTTTTCAACCCTCACCTTTGGATGAATCTTTGTAATTTTGACCAAGGCTAAGAGGAGCCAAAGTAATGTTTTTGTCATTCTTTAAGAGAGAATAAATATTTTTAAACCCATTATGCAATGATTGCTTATCAAATTGCCACAATTGGCTAAAATGGAGATGGCTAGCACTTATAGGGACAATATTAGTGCAACAACTTCCATCAAGAACTAGTTCACAAACCTTTTCATAGATGGTGCATCTAGTGTGGAAGACACAATCCCTTTGCTCTTCATTAGAGTGAACTTGCATATTCAAGATTCTATTTATCACAAGCATTTCACCTTCATCAGCATACTCGATAATGGTTTCATCCTTGGTCTTAATAACATCTTCTTCTTCAATGGTAGAATCATAACCGTCAAAAATTTCTTGAATGGTCATCACCCTTTGGTTAGGACATTATAAGGTGATGTGACCCTAATTGTTAAGATTCTTTTGTGAGGCCTAAACATTTGTTCTTGCTCTTTGTCTTGTTTAGGCTTCATATTAGATTCAATTTTAGAGGGCTTTCATTTAGAAGACAACCCCTTATTAAAAGAAAACCCCTTGTCACTAGCTTTGAAAAGTGCTTTTTTGGGATCTTTGAGCTACTTCTTAACCTTTGTTTTCAACTTGATAACATCTCTAAGAGTGAAGAAGGGTTAGAGTTCTACCACATTAGCTATTTCTTTATTTAGTCCTTCATGGAATTGAGTAATAGATCGTTCTTAGGGCTTATTTGGATTACATCTTTGCATTAAAGTCAATTTCCCTTAATGTAGGACTAACTAAAAGAAACAGCAAGAGAAAAACATATGAATCCACTTGACAATTAAAATCAATACTCTATATTAATTCAATATTCATGATAGGTTTGCTTAAGAAATAACACCAGGTAATCATTATATAGAGATAGAAATAGCTTAATAAACTAAGTAAGAAATGCTAAAACTAATTAGAAAATAAGATAATATTTATGCTAAATAATATAATATTCTTAGAGACTATATTAATTCAATATTCATGATAGGTTTGCTTAAGAAATAGCATCAGGTCATCATTATATAGAGATAGAAATAACTTAATAAACTAATTAAGAAATTCTAAAACTAATTAGAAAATAAGATAATATCTATGCTAAATAATATAATATTCTTAAAGAGTAGAATATAGTATTTCTTAATAGTGGAATATCTAATTTAATAAAATTTAAAATATAAGAGAATAATAAATTCCTAAATAATAGAAATTCTCCTTCTTTATTCTTCATCATTCTCCTTTGGTAGAAAAAATTTCAACCTTGAGTTTTGAAGTGTTAGAGAATGATAAACAACTAATGTTGTGTTGGAGAAAATTGATCTTTAATTGTCAACTTTGGTGGGAACATAGCAAACACCAGGAACAACTAGAAAAGTTGAGAGTTGAAACTTTGAGGAAATAACAAAATCAATAGTTTCAATTACCTTTGCAACACCATCGTTCATAAATTTTTCTTCAACTAATGTGGAAAGCTCAGTAGTGACCATGTTTTCATCCAATAGATTAACTTTCTTAGGCAACTTCATATAAGTTGTTGTCCCATTAATAATCTAATCAACTTCATCTAACAACTTTGATTTCAATATTTCAGGGACATCCTTAATAAGAAGAGACAAAATGTCAAACTTTAGAAGAACAATTAGTAAGGATGTTCTCCCCTAATTTTTGAGCAATAAGATTGCTCTTCATCTTGCTATTAAATAGCAAAGGAATCAACTTAAAAGAGATGACTACACTTTACTCTAGCAAAATGGTCGCAATTTCTCTATAAAAATATACACTTCCTGTGGATGATATTTTTTGATAATTTAAGAAAATTTTGGAGATCTCAATTATTAATGCATCTTATTCAAAATTTAACATCATGTAATATGATCACTTCCTTGTAAGAAATTTAAAAATTGAACTATGTTTGCCATTTAAGCAACTAGTATAGTCATCTAAATGCTTGAAAGATAAACCATCAACTAAAATACATTGTTCATTAAATCATCATGACAAAGAATGTTTGGAGTAGTTATCCTTATAATCTCACTAAGGCATGAAGTAACCGACATCTACATTGGGATGTTCAAAGAGTTGATTATCAACCAATGCTTTCATTAAGGGATGTAGAGCAACTAGTTTTCAAATAAGATTGCATTACTCTTGATAAGTAATATTTAACTTGGTTGAGAATAAAATCAAGTTCCAAAATATATGTAGGAGGGTTTGCAAGCTAAGCTTAACACACCAAAAATGCTTTTTTGAAGAATGTTAAGGATTCAAACAGGTGTGTGAATGGTGAAGAAGGACAAATTAGAGGCTAAAACCCCTTCTTGGACTAGTCTTAGTTGTTAGAGATGAGTAGTGGTGTGGCTAAGTGGCAATAGTCCAATGACTTTTAGTGATCTAGAATTGTGTAGATCAACACATAGCTCATGGGTTCATTGAGCTTCATCAAACAAAAAAGTCAATAAATTTGATTAGCTTTTCTTATAGGTATTGAATGGCTAGATTCCTAAAAGATGAGATAGTCCCTTTATTTGCTGTTAACAAGGTTTCTTCATTTGTTCCAAGGGCTCATTGACACTAAATGATAATGAAATTAACTTTGGTGTCTATAACACATATTATATTCATTGTGGCTAAGCCCTCTTTATAACATTGGCTCTTTAAATCCACTAAATTCTATCACACAAATGAGTCATTGATCTTGATTGGCTTTTCTTACAGGTTTTGAATGGTTCAATTCCTAAAGGATTAGATCACCACTTCATTTCTTAGTAAAATTATTTTTCCTATCATTATATGGATTTCTTCACACAAAATGATCATGAAATTAATTTTTGTGTCTCACTAAACAATATATTCATTGCAACTAGAATGTTTTTATTCCTTTGGTATTTTGAATTTGTTGAATTCCATCAAGCAAGTGTCTTTGATATTGGTTAGCATTTTTTGCAAGTATGAATGGTTTATTTCTAGAAGGATTAGACCATCATTTTTTACTAATAAAGTTTCTCTTATAATTGCATAGGCTCATTCATACTAAATAATTATGAAACTAACTTTTGTTTTTATGCTCAACAATATATTCATTGCAACATGCACGTTTTTACTCCCTTGGTATTCTAAATCCATTGGATTCCATCAAGGATATGAGTTAGTAAATTTGATTAGCTTTTCTTACTAATATAGAATGGTTTAATTCTTGAAGGATTACTTTATCTTATAGGTATTGAATGGATTAATTCTTGAAGCATGAGACTATCACTTCATTTCTTGCTAACAAGGTTTCTCCTTTTATTACAAGGACTCATTCACACATAATTGCAATAAGGTCATCCTTACAATTCGAGCATTCTAAATTCATTAAATACCATGAAACAACAAAGTTATTAATGTTGATTAGCTTTTCATATAGGTATTGAATAGTTTAATTCCAAATGAAAAAAAAAAAAATACTACCCCTTCTTTTCCTACAAATGAAGTTTCTCCTATCATTGTAGGAACTTGTTCACATGAAATGATCATGAAATTAAGTTATGTGTCTACTCCACACATTATATTCAATGTAAGAAGATCACCTTTAAAACTTTGGCACTTTGAGTTCTTTGAATTCCATCGAAGAAAAGAGTCATTAATCTTGATTAACTTCCCTTACAAATATTGAAAGGTTAAATTCCTATTGGATTAGATAGTCACTTCTTTTCTTATTAATAAGGTTTCTCTTATCATTGCAATGTGATCATGGAATAAATTTTATTTCAACAGCAAACATTATATTCATTCCTACAAACACATCCTTAAAACCTTTAGCACTTTGAATTTGTTAATTCTATCAAACAAAGGGGATATTACTCTTAATTAGCTTTTATTACTTGTATTATATGGTTCAATTCTAGAATAATAAGAGCATCACTTCATTTATTTACAACAAAGTTTCTCCTTTTGTTGCAAAGACTCATTTATACAAAACAATCATGAAATTACCTTTTGTGTATAAAACAAACAAACATTATCTTCATTGTGATAAGCATATCCTTACACCTTTGCCATTCTCAATGCATTGAATTTGATAAAATAATGGAGTCACTGATTTTGATTAGCTTTTCTTAAAGAAATGGTTTAATTCCTAAAATATAAGACTATCATTCATTTTTTGTTAACAAGGTTTCTCCTTTTGTTACATGGACTCATTTAGACAAAATGATCAAGAAATTAACTTTTGCACCTACACCGCACATTATATCTAATGTGATAAAGTCGTCATTAGAAATTCGGTACTCTGACTCCTTCAAATTAAATTAAACAAAGGAGTTATTATTCTTCATTAGCTTTTAGTAAAGGTTGTGAATCATTCAATTCTTTTAACTTCAAACCATCATTTCATTTATTGCTAACAAGGTTTCTCCAATCATTGCAAGGATTCATTCTTGTAAAATGATCATAAAATTAACTTTTGTCTCTTAACCAAATATCATATTCATTGTGATAAGCCCATTTTTACACCTTTGACTTTTTAAATTCATTGAATTCCATTAAGCAAACCAATCATTGATATTATTACTTTTTCTTATAGCTAATGAATGGTTTAATTCCTAAAAGATTAGACCATCAATGCATTTTTTACTAATAAGGTTTCTCCTTTTGTTGTAAGGTATTTAATAGATTAGTTTACTCCATACATTATATTTATTGTGAGTTGTGCATCCTTACACCTTTAGTACTCTAAATACATTGAAATTTATCAAACAAATGATTCTTTTATTTAAATTAGCTTTTTTGACAAGTATTTAATGGATTAATCCCAAAAGACTTAGATTGTCACTTTATTTCTTGCTGATAAGAATTTTTCTTTTGTTGCAAGCACTCATTCAAATAAAATACTCATCAAATTATCTTTTACGTCTACAACAAACATCATTTTGATTGCAACTAGTATGTTGTACACTATTAGTTCCTAAAGGTATAGAATATTTAAATTCCTAAAGAATAAGGTGGTCTTTTCATTTTCTACTAACAAGGTTTCTCCTTTCTTTCAAAGGAATCTTTTACACAAAATGGACATGAAACTAAGCTTTGTTCCTACACCAAATATTATAATCATTGTGATTAGCATGCCCTTACATTTGTACAACTTTGAATCCATTGAATTCCATTGAACAAAGAAGTCATTGATCATTATAAATTTTTCATATAAGGACTCATTCACACAAAACGATCTGAAATTAACTTCTGTGTCTATACCAAATACTATATTCATTGTGACAAACATGTCCTTACACCTTTAGTACTCTAAATCCATTGAATTCCATTGAACATAGGAATTAAGATCCTAATTAGCAATTCAAAATGATATTTAATAGTTTAATTCCTAAATGTTAAGTTAACCTTTTTTTTCTAGGAAATAAGGTTTCTCTTTTCATTACAAAGACTCATTCATATAAAATAATCAAGAAACTAATGTTTGCGTCTACATCACACATTATATTCATTGCAATAAGGTTATCCATGCAACTTTAACACTTTAAATCCATTAAATTCTATCAAACAAAGGATATATTGATCATCATTGGTATTTCTTATAAATATGAAATGACTCAATTCTTGAAGAATTAGGCTGTCATTTCATATATGACTAATGAGGTGTCTTAAATCATTTAATGGACTCATTCATACAAAATGATCATTAAATTAACTTTGGTGTCTACACCACACTATTTTTTCATTACTACAAGCTTGTCTTTACAAATTTAGCACTTTAAATCCATTGAATTCCATCAAAAGAGAAGCCATTGATCTTGATTAACTTTTCTTACTAGCATTGAATAGTTCAATTTTTAAAGGTTAGATTGACACTTTACATTATGACTAACAAGATTTCTCCTTGCATTACAATGACTCATTCATGCAAAATAACCATGACATTAGCTTTTGTATCCATACCATATATTCAATGTGACATGGTTGTCTTTACAAATATGGCACTTTGAATCGACTGAATTTCATTAAACCAAAGAGTCACTAATTTTAATTAGTTTTTTCCATAGGTATTGAAAGGTTTAATACCTAAAGAATTAAATTGTTACTTCATTTCTTACTAACAAGGTGTTATTAATGTTGTAAGGGCTCATTCACACAATATCATCCAGAAAATAACTTTTGTGTCTACACCAAACATTATATTCATCATGACAAGCACATCTTTACTTGTTTTGTTTGGTATCCCAAATGCATTGAATTACCTAAAAAAAGTAACCATTAATCTTGATTAGATTTCCTTTTGCATCTTGAATGGTTTAATTCTAAAAGAATGAAATTTTCACTTCATTTACTTCCTTATAAGGTTTCTCCTTTCATTGGATGGTTTCATTTACACAAAATGATTGTGATTGAAATTAACTTTTACATCTTTATTTGACAATATATTCATTGCAACTAGCATGTCCTTATAGCTATGGATCTCTAAATCCATTGAAAGTAATCAAATAAAGGAGTCGCTAATCCTCATTATCTTTTCCTATAGCTATTGAATGGTTTAAATCCTAAAGAAGATACCATCCATTGATTTCTTACCAACACAGTTTCTCCTTTCATCATAAGGACTTGTTTACATAAAATAATCATGAAATTAACCTTTATGTTTACACCACACATTATTTTCATTATGACAAGGCTGTCCTTAAAACTTTAACACTCTAGATCCCTTGAATTCAATTAAACAAGAGAGTCATTGATCCTAATTTTCTGTTCTTACAGGTATTGAATGGTTTAATTCCTAAATGATTAAATCATCACATCATTTCTTAGTAACATTGTATCTCCTATCATTCCAAGGACTCATTCATATGAAATGGTTATAAAATTAACCTTTTTGCCTACACCACACATTATATACATTGTGTCAAGGCTATCCTTACAACTTTGGCCCTTTAAATGATTTAAATTTCACCAAGGTATAGAGTAATGTATTTCAATTAGTTTTTCCTAGTAGTAAGAGGTTTAATGCTTGAAGAAGTAGATCGTCTCTTTATTTCTTATTGATAAGGATTCTTCACTTATTATGAGGACCAATTCATATAATATGATCATGAAATTAACTTTAATGTCTCTACCAAACAATATATTCCTTGTGACAAGCTCGTCTTAACCATCTTGGTGATATATTTTTTATGATTTTGTGACCATTGCTCTTGCAGAATAGGAGTAAAGGCCATAAATACCATTTTCTTTTTAGCACATTGTTAGGAAAGTAAAATAACTCTTAAGCTTGTTCTTCAACCTCATTATAAGGAGTAAGAAATAGATATTCTAGTATTTATCATAATAATTGATATCAGACAAAGAGGGAGATCTAGATCTCAAGGTCTGATATATAGTGATTCACTAACCATAAAGGCAAAAGTAAAGGGAAGAAAGTCAATGTTATATTCTGGTTGACTTAATTGCTCCCTTGTCCTTTTAATTCCATCTAACTTTGTTAGTGGAATAGAAGAAGGAGAGTATCTACTTGGTTCTAATCTTTAGGATCTTTTCCTTTTTCAAGGTTTAACCCACACTTTTATGGAGCAAAATCAAAATTTGACATCTTTATCTTAATCTCCATCTTGATATTCAATAACTTCTATAAGTTGTTAATTACTTATTTAATAGGTTTGACTACCTTTTCTAAAGTCCATTTTTTAGGTAATTTAACCTAATCCCATGTTATGGTTCTAGGAACCATAACATTAGCTCTAGATCTCTTAATTAAAAACAAGGTAATAGTTCCTTTATCAACATACCTAAAAGGTATTTCTTTTATACCAATAACCATGGTGTTTATAACCTTATAATGGATTCTATAAATAAGAATCAAAGTTTTAGATATACAAATCATATTAGATCATTTTGTTTTAATATCCAAGCATAAAGCATGCATTAGATTAGGATCTAATAATGATAATGTAAAATTAAGAAAACATGAGAACCACATAAGTCCTTCACCTAAAGTTGATTCAGTTACTTTTAATGAGTGATGAAAACAATTATCTCTTATCCCTAACACAAATTGTAGCTAAGCTGTTTAAACCCAATCTTGTAGTAGATTTTAAAGCTACTTGAAGCATCCTAATATGTATAATTTTATATCCTTGCTGATGAGAACTAACATTCTCTTGTGATAACAAAAAAAAGTAGTTAAGAACCAAAGCGAAATGTCTTAAATTTTTTAAAAATCAATTAGCTACCCATAAAAAAGGGTTATATGCCTTTATATAGAGTTGAAAATAGAATAGTAAATCCAAAATAGAATAGAAAACAACAAACTTCCCTAATAAACTATTTAATAAAGGATTGGATATAAATTGAAACATTGTTTATCCCATTACAAATGTAAAATAGCTAAATGACATGCATGGCCTTCCAATGAAACAAGGTATTAGGCCAAGCATAGAATTCAACCAAAACTCATAAAATAAGTTGTCATTGAACTTGCATGAAGTTTATTAGGGCTTGATGTTCTTCTAAGCATTGATCATTTTTTTATGCATTGCTTTTAGCCCAAATAACTTCAGTAAGCTCATTTCTGAGTTCTTGCATCCCTTTAGCTATTATTCTTAGATCTTCATGTATGTGCTATGGATCATTGCGTGTGCTAACTTGATTCCCATCATTTTTATTTCCTTAAAAGGACTTGTCTTCAAATTGTAACTTAAATCAAAAGAAGAAAGATCAAAACCATTAAAAGTAGCATTATCATTATACTAACCAAGAAGTTCCAATTTATAGGCTTTGTCATTAGTCCTTGCAATAGCTTGGAATGGGTCATCTCCTCTTAGTTGAAACTATGAATGCCTTTTTGTAGGGAATCACTCCTTGCACATATGCACCCAAACCCAATCATTAGGTTCAAAAACAACTTTCCTTTGCCAATTATTGGCTTGATTTGTTTATTGCTCAATCCTCCTTTCTATGTGTTGGTGCACCCTTTCATGCAATTGATGTCTACACACTATTAGTACTCTGAATCCATTGAATTCCATCATGAAAATGACTAATTGATTTTGTTTTCCTTTTCTTATGGGTAATAAATGGTTTGATTGCTGAACAATGAGACCAATAAATTATTTTTTGCTAAGAAGGCTCTTGATTTTGTTATGAGGACTCATTCACTCATAATGATCCTAAAATCAACTATTGTGCCCACTTTAGACATTATATTCAAAGCAACAAGCACATCATGACCACTTTGGCTAACTAAATTCATTTAATCATCAAACAATGTTTTCCTTTCCTTGCTTATACTTGATCACATATGGAAACATATCAAGGAATGCCACACATTTAGCATGTAATTTATTAAATTTACCTTGTCTCCTCAAATGCTTCAACGACTCATGGTTACTATAAATCATGAACTCCTTAGGCCAAAGGTAGTGTTTCCATGTTTCTAAGGCCTTTACTAATGCATACAACTTCTTATCATAAGTTGGATAATTAAGTGCAACTTCATTTAATTTTTCATTAAAAAATGCAATAGGTCACTGCTCTTTCATCAAAACAGCCCCTCTGCCAATACTTGAAGCATCACACTCAATTTCAAAATTTTTAACATAGTCATAAAAAGTATGTAATGGCAAAGAGCCTAATTTTTCCTTAGATTCAATTCACTCTCTTGTTCACTTTGCCATGCAAAACTTACACTTCTGTTCACAATTTTAGTCAATGGTGCTACAATTCTACTAAAATTCTTGAAAAATCTCTTACAGAAAGTAGGCAAACTGTGAAAACTTTGCACTTAGAAATATTCTTAGGTGTTGGTGATTTTTTAACAGCCTTAACATTCTCCTCATTAATGGCTATTTCTTTAATTTAAACAACATTACCTAAATATACAATTAGATTCTTGCAAAAGCAACACTTCTCAAAGTTATCAAACAATCTTTTTTTTGTTAAAACATCTAGCACACATCACAAATGCCCAATATGATCATTTAAGCTTTTATTATAGACTAAAATATCATCAAAATAAACAACCACTAATCTGCCTATGAAAGCGTGTAAAACATGGTTTATTAATCTCTTGAAAGTAGGCACATTAGCTAATCTAAATGGCATAGCTAACCACTCATACAAACCATGCTTTGTTTTAAAGGTTGTTTTCCATTCATCACCTTCCCTCATTCTAATTTAATGATACCCACTCTTTAAATGGGCTTTAAAGAAAATGCAAGAACCATGAAATTAATCCATATGTCATCTAATCTAGGAATGGGATGTATATACTTTACAATAATTTTATTGACTATACAACAATCAATGGACATTTGCCAAATCTCATCCTTCTTAGGCATAAGTATTATGGGAATCACACATAGACTCATGCTTTCTCTCATGTATCCCTTCTTCATGAGCTCCTTAACCTGTCTTTGAAGTTCGTTCATTGCCTTGGGCTTAATTCTATATGTCAGTTGGTTTGAAATGTCCTCCAGAAATACATACTCAAAATCCTCTAAAAGAGATTTAACAACACTAGGCAACAAGGGGTTAAGTGTGTTAGCATTGAAATAACCATCTTTGTGTAAAGGCACAAACATAGGCTATTTTGCTAAAAACATAGCCTTGACATCACTTTCTTTTGCATCAATGCTAATGAATTTTCAGTCATCTTTTTTTAACACTTTCAGCTTTTCTCTCTTTTTTGACCCATTTTCAATTGTTCTATTTTTGTTTCACTTAGTCTTGGCTTCATTTTCTTTCGTTAACATAGTATCTCTTTTTACTATTACTTGATCATCATAAACCTGCCTAGGACTTAATGGAACAAGAGTGAATGGTTTCCCCTCCATAATGAATGACTAATGAGTCTTGAAATGACGTGTCAACCACGTATCATATTGCCGTGACCACTCTAATCGTGAGTGACCAGCATGCATTGGAATGAAATCACAAAGCACTTTATTTTTATATCTCCCAACAGAGAATGAAACCAACACTTGCTTATTTACCTTGATTTCCCCATAATAATTCAACCACAGTAGTTTACACAACCACGGATGCTTTGTGGTAGGTAAATTGGGCTTTTCAACCAAAATAGTTCTAGTAATATTAGTTGAATTACCACTATCAATAATCACACTACATACCTTGTCTCTGATTTGGCACCTCACGTCAAATATATTATTGCATTGTACTTCATCCTCATCTTTCAATTACACATTGAAAGCATGCCTTCCTATAATTAGCTATCCATCAACAGCAAATTCCATGCCAACATCATTCTCTAATGGAGACATAGACTCATCATCAGTTTCACTTGGTTTCAATTTCACCATCCTCCCTCAAAATCATTGTATGTTAGGCCATTGTAATGAAATATGCCTTCTCCCTAGGCATAAAAAACACTTAATATCTTGATTTTGGCCCCATGTACCTTCTGTTTTACCCTTAGCATTACTGTGTCTAACTCCTTTTACCCTAGGTGCTTTACCCTTAGGCTTTAAAGCAACCTTTTCATCCTTTTTACCCTAATTTGGTTTCCAAGAAGATGATGAACCCAAATTCTGCCCTTATCTAGTAGTGGTGCTCTTCCACTTGAACTGCCTTTTTATTTTCATTACCATATGCATTATATCTTCGAATTCCACGTAGTGTAGCAACTTAACCAAATTAGCTATGCCATGTCTCAATCCTTGCTAAAACAAACATGGTTGCCTTTCTATCTTCTTCTACATTCTCCCAAATCATTGTGATTTCCATTTCCTTGTGGTAATAGTCAACACTCTTGGACCCTTGAGCAAGGTTTTGTAATCTTTGAAAAGGATCATGATAGTAATGATTAAATCCTTAAGCAAGTTAACATTTACAATAATGTGGAAACCCAATCTATTAGTCAAATTTAGATTTAAACCAAACGGTGTCATTTACATTAATCAATCCATATACACTATTCTAATCATTATTGAAATTTAAAATCTTTTACTATAATATCTGCAATTTTAGTAAAAGTTACTCAAAATTTATCAAAAATGAAGTGACCAATAGTTATCAATGTTAGTGACATTATAGGTTACAAGATTAAGGATTATTTAATAGTTTGCACATTTACCATCACCCATACTTAATATTTGATTGTCTATTTGCTAATCATTATTAATCTAGGTTACATTAATACTAGTTGATATTAATCATATGCATTCAAAAAAATGTAAACAATAGACCAATGTAATTCATGAAATTAACTGTTACTAAAATGAAAATTAGATTATGTTATAACAATTGCCGTTAATTAAAGGTTAATCAATAATCAAAATTTTGGTGATAGACACCAAATGTTATTAGATTGGTTATCTAATCTACTCTCCAAATGGTTATTGTAATAGCATATTAAAATGTTGAGTAATTAGTTACCCTTATAATAAGTAATGGTTTGTTTTTTGACCATATGTCATTGAATTACCAAGTAAATCTATAAAAAATTTAAAGACTAATATTATGTCCCCCATAATGTTACTAAATGTCCCATTGATTTGAATGACATTATGGTTACAATTGCATTTGTATAACATAGTCAACCCTAGATTTTAGTAGATGTCCTATTCAAATAAGTACCCATTGGTTTGAATACTAATGGACATTAAGAACATTTGAGTATTAATTAATGGGGTCATACTAATTTATAATGTTATTACTTGACTAATCTTCTATGGTATTTTTGAAAAAAATTGTCTATTCTAATGCAAATGTTATTGAAATTGAATTAAAGATTGAATAACAATCAATCTAATGAATACAGTAGACTCACATTTGATGTAAACTAACTTGATTTTAATTTAACTAACCTAATGAATTACAGTAACCAATATTTTTGAATTTGGTAGAAAGTAACTTGCCAAAATTGACTACATGAGTTATTTTATAGTAGTTTATAAATTAAACAATTGTAATTTAATGTTTACCAATTAGAATAATTAAATTCATGAATTAAAAAATGTTTGAATACTCAATCAAGAATCATTAATTATGATTAATAACAAATAATAGATTTACTCAAATGGGCCATTTGGTTATTATGGATAATTTTTTGGGGTAACTCGTTACTAATTCATTATAACCATTAAATCAATCCCTATTTGGTCAATGTAGGTTAACAAAAAATTTGATATTGGTGTCATTAACATGTTACAATTTACCCCAACAAAATGCCTATACACATTGGGTCCATTCATCAAGTAAGATCATTCTACATTTTGATCATTGACTAACTTATAATTTGTCCATTGTAATAATATCTATTAGAATTACTTTTCAAATCAATTGAGTAAGTATGTAATTTGATAATCTTTTGTTAATTAGTCTATACATTTTAGTGACCCCATCATTACAATCTTTTAGATTTAGTTACATTTGGATAACCTAAGAATTTGTTTGGTTTGTCAATAATGTCATTGACTTTTTTTATTTGAAACTTTCAAAATTGGTTGATCAAATGTCTATTTTACTTGATTTTAGTAACATTTGGTAAAAGAATCCTTTATTGAGTAATTCATAAATTGACTACTCTTGACCAATTTTTACAATCTTAAATTACATTTTCATAATAAAGTTTAGTATGTTTGAGTAAACCTTTATTGTAAAATAACTTAATATTTTACAAAACTTCAAATTTTAATAGCTACTTAAATAATCAATATTTGATCATTAATAAAGGTTACTCTAATTACAGTATTTTGCTTTAATTGTAATCATTATAGTTTACAATTTAGAGTAACCTTTTATTGATAGTATAGAAATTACAATTACCTTGAATAGTTAACTAAATACCTTTAGCTCATATTGAGTAAGGAAAATTGGTTAACCAAACTATAAGTGACTAAATTTGCTTAAATTACTCAATTAGTTCAACATTTATAAATAATTGAGCAATCAACAATTGAATAATTCATTTAAATGGATTTTAGTTGATTAGTTGAGATTTGAATAGACATTAAATCATAAAATGTAATGGTCACCCAAATTACTATTTGGTAATGTTTGATTGCATAAATTAGTTTATAAATTAATGTCTATTAGAAGGTTATTCTAAGTTTGAACCAAATTTAAATATTGTTATTCAAGTTTAAAATCTTTTTACATAATTTATACAATTTAAGTATTTGGTTATGAAAAAGTAACAAAAAAACTCCAAATTTTAGTTGCTACTTAGATCAAATCAATTGTTATTCAAATTTACAATCTATTTTGCTAGGGACAAATTTCATTTGAAAAGTGTTACCAATCTAGAGTTACGAATAGCTAATTGTAGCTACACCTATTAGAAACCAATTTACATAATGAGTAAATTTCAATTTATAATTTGGATACCTATTTATAAATTTGACCAACTTTCTATGGTGAATTTTAATGTAATTTATCAATGATTTCATCAACATGAATCTCAAAATACTCTACAATAAAATACTCATTTAGAGTCAATTGATTTAAGTGGCAGTACTTGAATTCATTTTAATAAAAGCTCCCTTCTCAAAATGGAAACATTTTGGTGACATTAATCATAAAATAGTAACAAAATATTAGTCTCCAATATTTGAATACCATTTACTCTAAATTTGCCCAATTTTAGTAATTGGTTGATTTACCCTTACCCACATGAATAAATTTAACATATTAAATCAACCGTTTTGTCAGATCAATCATTTTTTATTCAAATATGTAAATTATATTATTTCTATAATAAATTAAATAAATGGTAATAATTTATAAATCAAATGATTAGTCAATGGGTTATTTTTATTTATTACTATCATAAATGTTTTAGGTAACTATTTATTTGAATTTGATTAAACTAGTTATAATAAAAGCCAAATTAAGTAATTTTTGGAATAGTAATTGATTATCATTCAAATTGTACTAACTAATTAACCAAATATTGTACTGACTACTAACCAATTTATTAATCTCATAAAGTATCAGCAATCATCAATGTACTATTTATTTGTATACCTAATGGTATACCTATGTTATCAGATTAATGAAATTGAGTTGCCCCACATTTTGTCTGATTATGGGTATTGAATATTTAGTTAGTTAATATTCATTTATCCAACCAACAATAATGATTAGTTACTATTCATCTATGTTTAGAATTTTTACTAACATTTCATGTTCATATTATTCTAGTAATACTATCATTTATTCATATACAGTCTATTTTTTTTTTTTTGAGTAATTCATTTTTTATTCTAACCTATTTTTAATGTTAATTTTTGCAATTTTAGTAAAAGGTAACTGTAAATTCACCAAGGTAAAATAGTCATTATTTAAAGAGGAGAATTGATTTGGGTAATTCATTTTCTATTCTAAACACAATTCAAATTTGACATCTTTTTATGTAATTTACAAAATTTAAATATTAGGTTGCTAAACTTTCATGATAAAGTAAAATATGACATTTTTTAATATACAACTTCAGATTTTAGTAACTACATAAATCAATTCAAATGATGGCTCATGTATAGTCATTTAAAGCTTTGGATGCTTAGTTTCACAAGATTCAAGAATCATCAAGAGTCAAGTTTTCCTTTATTACCTACTAGAATAGTTAAAGGTCAAGATTAGCATTAAATAGCAAGTTGAGTAGACTCTTGGAAGTTGTTGTGAACATATGAAAATACTGAGTTATTGCTCCATTTTCCTACACTTGGAGGGATGTTCCAAAGCCTTTTTTTATAGTTTTTCCTTCTATTTTATTTAGGGAAAACTTTGGTGATTAACTAAACTCTTGTCCTAAAGGATTTGAAGAATTTTTTTCTAAGTTATGCATCTATATGGTGGATTCCATTAAGTGGTGACTTAACCTTAGCATTTATGTATCTCTTGAGTGGATTCTTGAAGAGTGCTGAGTGGATTCTTGAGGAGTGGTGAGTGCATCCTACCCTATATTGTGAATGCCTTCTACCTTGCATCTTTAAGGTGGTGGAGTTCATCTTGTGTCCTTGGAATGAGTGTTATAGTAAAAAATAAACTTAGTATTTGTCAGTCTAATATTGCTTGTTACATTTGTAATTCTTCTTTTTCCATATCAAAGTCTTTTTACATAATTTATACAATATATGTATTAGACACTATTGTCAGTAATCTTTACATCTCAAATTGATTTTTGAGTAAACTTAAGGTTAATATGACTTTATTTTAATATGGAGAATTTGGAGTAACCCAATAAATCATAAGATTCTTTTACTTTTTCATAAATGTTAAGTAATAAAATTGGTTTAAAAGTAATTCATTTTCAAATTAAATTGTGTAAAATTTACATGAAGTTAGTAATTCATTCTTTTACATGTTACTAACATTTGTTGTAAAAGAATGAAATTAATATAATCAAATTAATATCATATTTTCAACATTGCATAAAATATAGTTACAATCTTTTACATTATGTGCATTAAATTTGAATAGCATTTGGATTACTAAACCAATTTTAGTAATCTTCAATTTGTGTAACAAATTTACATACTTAGTATATATAAAATTCAAACCAAAGTAAGAATTGATTTATAGTAAAAGGCTTTTAATTTGAATTACTTTTAGCTAAAAAAAATGACCAATTTAAAATTAACTTAAATGTATAATTAAGAAAAGAGTATAAGTAGTGAGAAACTTGTAATTAATAAGACTTTGAAAATAAACAAAAGTACTAATTAAAAATATTAGAAATAATAAAAAAGCATTTGAGATAGGTAACAATAATTGTGGCCAGCCCTTCAAACTCTTTTCAATCTTTGCATGCCTCATTTATTTGGTCAAAAAGGTGGTAAATTCAGACTCCATTTAATTAGATTGCTAATTCAAATAATGCTCCACTTTGGTTGGTCCATTGTTTCTTCTAGTTGCGATGCATGACTTGTGGACTTATCTTGAATTTTAAACAAGTAATGGGACTAGAATACTCTTGGGCTTGATCCTTATTAGGAGATCCATTGCGTTGAAGTCTATACTATGAAAATAAGCTATTTGATGTATCACATATGAATCATTTAAGGATGCAATTACTTTTTGAGGGGTTACTAGATTAGTCAAAGTGAAGCCTTATTGGAATCAACAATCTACTTAAGTGGAGTCTTAATAAGCCACCTTTGTTGACTCACTAAATGAAGCATGTAGAGATTGAAAGTTACTAACATTTAGTTGTTAACTATTTATTATGTTTCATGACATGTTTCCAACATTCTACTTTTTGCTTCCTACTTATTTTCAATGTTTCCTATACAACTAGTGTCAAACAACATGTAATATTTTACCCAAAGAAGGACCAATACGTAACATTAATCAATCAATCTATGGCCAATGATGATTGAATCAAAGTTCAATTTATTTGATTGATCTCATCACTTTGTTCTTCAAGTGTTGTGAATTCATGAAATTCTTATCTTAGGTGTAATTCTACACATTATTACCTTAGTGGCAAACTTAAGTATTCCATTTTTTCCCTTTATCAATCCCATCCCTTTGTTTCACAATACTTGTCCTTCTCCATAAGTAGTAATTCATCATTTGGTATTAGAGCTTTAGTTATGAGTGTGTGATTGATTGGAGAGTAGCCCTAACAGGGAGTGTTTGAATGCCTTAAACACTTAATCCAACCTCTAGATTGTCCTTTAGTGTTTGCAATAGAAGATAAACATGTACCAAAGGGTCTAACACAAAGGAAATATGTAATTATAGTAAATGTGTACATCAATCCCTAATTTCATTGTAATATGCACGTAAATTTTTCTTAGGAAGTCTATATCCATTCTAGTACATCCATGGAAAAGGTTATTATTCTTAATTACCTTTCATTACTATGAGAGAATCATTCATTGCTTGAAACATGAGACCATCTCTTAACTACTCATAATAGGATTTCTCCTCTAGGTAGTCCAAATTCATTAAGTTCCTTTGAATAAAAGAGCAATTACTTCTAATTAGCTTTCTTTACCAAGAGTGATTGTTAATTGAATAGTAACCATAACTACATTGAACATTAATTTCATTATGACATGCACATCAATATGCCTTAGGTAGTTGAAATTTATTAAATTCCATCTAATAAAGTAGTCATTCATCTTGATAAAGTTTTCTAACAAGGATAGAATGATTCATTGTTTGAAAAATGAGACTATCACTTAGTTTCTAGCTAGTAATTAGACTCTTTTTATTAGAAGGATTCAAACACACAAAGGAATCATAAAATTAACTTTAATGTCAACACAAATCACTAATTTTAGTGCAAGATGAATGATATTATGTCTTAGGTATTCCAAATCCATTAATATTGATATTATGTCTTAGGTATTCCAAATCCATTAATATCCATCAAATAAAGAAGCTATTGCTATTAAATACCTTTTCTTTTTTTTAAATTATGAAAGAATAGTTCATTGCTTGAAACATGAGACCGTGTCTTAAATACTAGATAATAGGAATTCTACTCTAGTCTGAATGCAATGAAGTGCATTAAAAAGGGAGTTTTACTCTTCATTATCTCTCTTTACTAGTAGAGAATTGTTCATTGCTTGAAACCTTAGACCCTTAATTGAATTCTCAACAATAATGCCTCTCCTTTCATTATAAGTAATTATTCAGTCAAAATGATTTACAATTAACATTCATGATTATGCCAAACATCAGTTTCATTATAATAATTACATCAATAAAAGATGGGTAGCCTAAATCCATTGAATTCTATTAAATGAAGAAGTCATTCAACTTGATTAGCTTTTCTTACATGGAAAAAATAGTTTATTGTCTAAAGCATAAGACTATCACTTCATTTCTAGTTAGTAAGCCTTCTACTTTCATTCTATGGTATAATGGAAACATAAAATTTACCTAAATGTCTACATTGATCCATGATTTCTCTTTAGTTTCATGTTATTATGTCTGAGGTAGGCCAAATCTATTAAAATCCATCCAAGGCATAAGCTTTTACTCTTCATTAGCTTTCTTTACTAAGAGAGAATCATTTATTGCTTGAAGCATGAAACTGTCTTTTGAGTACATAATAATAGGACTTATATTCTTATTTTTGCTGAATCCATTAAATGCCTCGAGCAAAAAATCTATTGAAATTCATCAAGTAAAAAAGCCATTACACTTGATTAGCTTTCTTTAACAGGAGTTAATTATTCATTACTTGAAATTTGAGACGATTAATTGATTTCTTAGGAATAAGGCTTTTCCATTTGTTACAAGAAATTATTCGTTAAAATGATCATGCCATTGACATCCATAACTACATTGAACATTAATTTCATTCCAACATGCTCATCAATACACTTTGGGTAGTCTAAATCCATTAAATTCCATCAAACATTGAAGTATCTTAATTCACTTACTTTCATTGATAGAATGGTTCATTACTCAAAAGATGAGATCTTTGCTTCATTTCTAGCTAGGATGGCTTCTCCTTTTGTTCTTAAGGGTCATACAGGAAAAAGTATCACAAAATTAAGAGTCATTCACCTAAGTGTTCATGCAATTAATTTCTATGACAACACTAAACATTAGTTTCTTTGTCACATGCTTGTCAATACCATTTACATGTCTAAATCCATTAAATTTCATTAAACAAAAGAAAATCCTTTATCTTGATTGGCTTTTCTTACATGGATAGAATGGTTCATTACATAAAAAGATGTAAATGTTACTTCATTTCTAGCTAGTAATGCTATTCCATTTATTCTAAGGTGTCATTCATAAAAAGGAATCATAAAATTAAATTAAATGCCTACATAAATCTTTGATTCCATTGCAAGATTTGTGTCATAATGTCTTAGGTCATATAAATCCTTTTAAGTCCATCAAAGAAAGAAGCATTGACTCTTGATTAAGATTCTTTGATACGAGAGAATTATTAATTGCTTGAAACATAAAGGTCAATGCTTTATTACTTAACATCTCCTCTACTAAGCTTAAGTCCATTAAGATCCATTGAATGAAGGAGCTTTTACTTCTAATTAGCTTTCTTTACTAGGAGAGAATCATTCATTTCTTGAAATATGAGAACATCAATTGATTCCTTGACCAAAAGATTTCTCCTTTCATTTCAAGGAATCATTTACCCAAAATAATTATGTGATTAACATTCATGATTGTGCCAACCAATTATTTCATTGAGACCTACCTATAAATATGCCTTAAGTAGCCTGAATCCTTTAAGTTCTAACAAATAAAGGAGTCATTCAACTAGTTATCTTTTCCTACATGGATAAAATGGTTCACTAAATGAAAGATGAGAATGTCACTTCATTTCTTTCTAGTAAGGCTTCTCCTTACATTTCAAGGAGTCATTCACGCAAAGTAATCATAAAATTAACTTAAATGTCTACACCAATTACTAATTTAAGTATATGGTGCATGTTTTTTTTGTCTTGGGTATTCCAAATCTATTAAATTTGATGAGATCTTGGCATATATGCATAAATAATAAAACCATAAACATAATTACTCTCAAGTATATGTTTCTTATTCCTAAACTTGATGATTTACTTGATTAATTACATGGTTTTATTATATTCTCTAAAATTGATCATAAAAGTGGTTATCATCAAATTTGAATGAGTCTTGGAGATGAGTGGAAGACAACCTTTAAAACTAGAAAAGGTCTTTATGAGTGGTTAGTCATTTCATTTGGGCTTTCTAATGCACCTAACACTTTCATGTGACTTATGACTCATGTCTTTAGACCATTCATAGGAAAATTTATTATTATGTACTTTGATGACATTTTTGTTTACTATAAACCTGATTCATAACACTTGGAGAATTTAAGACACAAGTTTTAGGTGTTAAGAGAGTAGAAATTGTATGCTAGTGCAAAGAAATGCCAATTTTACACAAACAACATTATATTTCTTGGTTATTTTGTATCTTCAGTAAGAATTAAAATTGATTCAAACAAGGTTGAGTCAATTACTAGTCGGCCTACTTCTAAATCTATTCATGATGTAAGAAGATTTCAGGGCCTTGTATTTGTTTATGGGAGATTTATCAAAGGATTAAGCGCCGGTGTTTTTCCTATTACAAAGTGCTTGAAGGGAAATTCATTCTAATGGATAGAAAATACCTAAAAGAGCTTTAACCTAATAAAGAAGATGATGATAGCTTTAATTCTAGTACTTTTAGATTTGGGAAAGGAGTTAGAAGTTAAGAGGATGCTTCCAACATGGGCTAGGTGCTGTTTTAAGTTAAGAAGGTAAACCAATTGCATTCTTTAACGAGAAGCTAAATGATGCAAAATGAAGATACTTAATATATAACAAGGAGTTCTATGCCATTATTCATGCTCTAGAACATTAGAGCCATTATTTATTGCTTAATGAATTTGATTTGTATTCTGATCATGAGGCATTGAAGTGCTTGAATACACAACATAAGCTTAATAGTTGTCATGCCAAATGGGTTGAATTTCTTTAGCCTTATACATTTTCTACCAAGCACAAAGTAAGGAAGCTTAACAAAGTAGTTTATGCCTTAGGTAGAAGACATTTGCTTTTAAACACAATAGAGACAAAGGTATTGGGATTTGAGATTGTAAAAGAACTCTATTCATCTACTCCTAATTTTTCATATATTTGGGCTTCTTGTTCAAATGGATCAATTAATCATTTTCATTTTTACAAGATGGTTCTTTTTACAAAGATAACAATTTATGTATCCCTAATTGCTCCTTATGGTACATCATTATTAAAGAAGCTTATGGAGGAGAATTTATTGGCCACTTTGGAAGAAACAAAATTTTGATTTTGGTGTAAAAAAATTTTTCTTGGCCAAAACTCAATCAAGATGTCATGAGAATAGTGGAACAATGTGTTACATGCATTAAAGCCAAAAGCCATGTCCAAAATATGGGTGTATACACTCCACTACTAGTTCCTAATTTCCCTTGGGAATGCTAGTATGGATTTTGTTATTGGTTTACCCCATACATAGAGAAACAAAGATTCTATTTTTCTTGTGGTTGGCAGATTTTCTAAAATGGCTAATTTTATTCCTTGTGCTAAAACTTCTATGCTTTACAAGTTGCTAATCTTTATTTTAAGGAGATTGTAATGCTTCTTAGAATTCCATGGCTAATCACTTTAGATCATGATTTGTACTTTATAAGTCATGTTTAGAGGTAGGACAATTTAGCACTACTTGTCATTCTCAAACTGATGGTCAAACTGAGATTGTCAATTGAACCTTAGGAAAACCTTTAAGGAGTTTTGTTAAAAAAATATTAGAGAATGGAATTTACTTTTGCCTCATGATGAGTTCCTCTAACCATACTCTTGGATGCAACCCATTTAAAGTTGTTTATGGCTTTAATCCTAATAGCCCCCTGGATCTTATTTCTCTTCTAACCAAACATCAATTAAGTGATGATGCTAAGAACCAGGCAAAATTCATAAAAAATTTGCATGAAAAAGTTTGGGAGGGGATAGTAAAGTAGAATGAGAAGTACCAAACTAAAGCTAACAAGCACAAAAAATTTGTTGCATTTAAAGAAGGAGATTTAGTGTGGATTCATTTTAGAAAAAAGGCATTTTGCACCTAGAAAATTTGCCAAGTTAAAACCTTAAAGTGGATGGTCCATTTAAAGTGCTAAAGTGTATTGAAGATAATGTAACTAGATTGAGTTGCCAATAGAATATAAAGTTTCTAACATTTTCAATGTTGCTAATCTTAGTCCATTTCATGAAGAGTTTGAAGACTTGGAGACAAGTCCTTTTCAATCAAGGGAGCATGATGTTGGATCTCATGAAGAAAACCAAGAATTAATTCAAGACTTGGCCTCAAGCACAAGAAATGCTCATTTTGCTCTCAAGAGAGTCAAATACATGTCAAACTTGTTCCAACTACTAGACATTTAGCCCAAGCCCAATGATGGCTCATGAGTAGTCATTTGGAGCTCTAGATGTCTAGTTTCACATGAATCAAGAATCATTAATAGTCAAGTTCTCCATTATTAGCCACCATATTAGTTAAAAGTCAAGATTAGCATTAAATGGCTAGTTAAATGGACTCTTAGAAGTTGTTGTGATGGTTAGTACAAAAATGCTGAGTTATTGCTCCAATTTCATATGCTTCTAAGGATGTTTCAAAGCATTTTATTTATAGTTTTTTCCATCTATTTTGTTAAGGAGACTTTGGTGATTAATTAAACTCTTATCTTAAAGGATTTGAAGAAATTTCTTCTAAGTTCTATATCTCTATGATGGATTCCATTAAATGGTGACTTAACCCTAACATTTCTGTATCTCTTGAATGGATTCCTTAAAAGTAGTGAGTGCATCCTGCCTTGTATCATGAATGCCTTTTACTTTGTATCTTTAAGGTGGTGGAGTTTATTTTGTATCCTTGGAGTGAAAGTTACAGTTGAAAATAAACCTAGTGTTTATTAGTCTACTATTTCCTATTACATTCCTAATTATTCTTTTCCTATATTAGAAAAATTGAGAGTTTGTATGAAAAAAAAAGTGATGTTAAGAGAGCCTTTTACTCAAAATAGACTATGATTGTACTTTTGCACGATGAGGCTAATTTTAGTATTAACAAGCTTAACTCCTCTTTGCCAAGTGTTGTTGTTTCTCTTTTGCAAAAATTTGATGTTGTTTTTTCCCTAGAACCAAGTGATTTGCCACTTTTGAGGGGAATAGAACATCATATTGAATTCATCCTTGGTGCAACAATTCCAAACCAACCAGCCTATAAAAGTAATCCAGAGAAGACAAGGGAGCTTTAAAGGCAAGTTAAGGAGCTTATGGAAAAGGGATATATGAGGGAGAGCGTGATTCTATGTGTAGTTCTAGTATTGTTATGCCTAAGAAAGATAGGACTTGAAGGATGTGCATTGATTGTTGAATGGTCAACATCATCATTATAAAGTATCATCATCCCATACCTAGATTGGATGATAAGTTAGATGAATTACATGGTTCATATGTCTTTTCTAAAATGGATTTGAAAAGTGGATATCACCAACAAGTAGAAATTAGCTTTCAAAACTATGTATGGTTTGAATAAATGGTTGGTTATGCCATTTGTATGCATTCATTGGTAAATTTTTGGTTGTTTATTTTGATGATATTTTGGTCTATAACAAAAACTTATATAAGCATCTAGATCATTTAAATTCTATTTTAAGTGTTTTACATTATGAAAAATTATATACTAACCTCAAGAAATGTTCTTATTGCATTGAATAGATCATATTTATTGGCTATATTATGAGTGTTAGAGGTATTGAGATTGATGAGGAAAAGGTTAAGGTAATCTATGATTGGCTCACACCTTAAACTATTTGCAATGTGTGTGGTTTTTATGGTCTAGCTAGTTTCTATGAATGCTTTGTTAGGGACTTTAGCACCATTGCCACACCACTAACTATATTTGTTAAAAAGAATGTGGTATTTAAGTGGGGTATTGATCAAGACAAGGCTTTTAATTTGATCAAGAAAAGATTAATTTCTACACAATTTCTGCACCCTTACTTACTTTACCTTATTTTGTTAAAACATGAGATTGAGTGTGATGCTTCAAGTATTGGCATTGGTGGTGACCAATTGCTTACTTCAATGGAAAGCTAAGTAGAGTAGCCCTTAATTATCCCATTTATGATAAAGTGAAGTATGCATTGGTACAAGCCTTAGAGACATGGTAGCACTACCTTTGGCCTAATAGGTTTGTTAACCATACTAACCACAAATCCTTAAAGCACTTGAAGGGAAAAGGGAAGTTGAGCAAGAGACATGCCAAATGGGTTAAATTCATTAAGACCATTTCCTATGTCATTAAATAAAAACAAGGTAAGGAGAATGTGATAGCTAATGTATTATCTCACCAATATGTCCTCATCTTTATACTTAGTGCAAAATTGTTAGGATTTAAATATATTAAGATTTATAGATGAAACATCTTGACTTTGCCAATGTATATGGGGCATATGAGAAGTTAGCCTCTGAGAAATTTTATAATCATAAGGATTTTTTATTTAGGGAAAATTGTTTGTGTACCTATGAGTTCCTTAAGGGAGTTAGTTGTGAGAGAAGCAAATGGGGGTGGCCTAATGGGTCATTTTGGAGTTAAGAAAACCCTAGAGATCTTAGTTGAACATTTTTTTTGGCTACACATGAAATGAGATGTTGAGAGGGTGTGTAAGAAGTGTATAACATGCAAATAAGCCAAATCTAGAGTTTTACCCCATGGCTTGTACCCTCCTTTACCTATACCTAACCAACTTGGATTGATTAATCAATGGACTTTGTGCTAGAACTACCACAATCAAAAAGGGATAAGGATTCTATATTTGTTGTTGATAGGTTTTCAAAGACAGAACACTTCATCTTATGCCATAAAACTAATGATGCAAACAATGTGGCTAAATTTTTCTTAAGAGAGGTAATATGCTTGCATGGTAAGCCTTAAAGTATTATTTGAGACTGAGATACAAAGTTAACGAGCTACTTTTGGAAGAATTTATGCGGTAAGTTAGGTAGTAAATTGTTATTCTTAACTACTTGCCATCCAGAGACACATGGGCAAACCAAGGTACTTAATCAATAAACTCTTTCTACCTTATTGTGTGCTATTGTTTGTATAAATTTAAAAATGTGCAAAGATTGTTTTCCACATGTAGAGTTTGCATATAATAGGAGTGTTTATTCTACTACAAGTTACTCTCTATTTGAAATTATGTATGGTTTTAATCCTTTGACTCCTTTAGATTTGATGGCTACTTATTAACGAGTATGTTAACTTAGATGGTGAACAAAAGGCCTAAATGGTGAAGAAGTTGCATGAGAAGGTGTGGCAATAAATTGTAAACAAACTAAGCATTATGCATCCATACCAACAAATAGCAAAAGAAAGCAGTGTTTGAACCTAGTGATTGGGTTTAGGTGCATATGCATAAGGAAAGGTTCATAGCTTAGAGGCATTCAAAATTATAGCTTAGAGGAGATGGTCCATTAATAGATTCGACTATTGTGTTGGTCAAATTAATTCTTAGGGTGGCCTGAAGGCTTGTAGTTAATGGCATGACCCTAGTCATCTCCTAATGAACCAATGTATTTTTTTAACTATATGATATGAGACTACCTCTAGTAATTCTTGAATCTCAATGACCTATCCTTGATTCCTAAGGGTATTGGAATGTTTATGTAGTTGGTTAGTCCTATCCTAGCTAAGATCTCACACTAGATGACTCTGCACTCTCTAAAATCTCTAGATGATCTCCTAGATTTGACTGACTCACGAAAAACCTGCCATCATGCAATCTAACTAGTCTAAGCACCAAAGTTTACTAACTTGAGTAGCAAATTTGCCCCTCAATCTCATCCTATGCATGACTTAAGTTACCAATTGGTAGCTCTCAAGACACTCCTTAACTCACCCAAATCCAAATTGGTATTATCACCTAAGGAATCCTGTTAAATGATCAAATGAGAAGAAGGCTAGAATGAGAAAATTAGAATACATTCATTAAATGATAGAAGTTGATCTCCAAGTACATGAGTTCAAGAACCCTAGACTTAAAATGATTTACACAATCATGGAACAAAGGAAAAGAGAAATGCAACATAAGAAGAATGTGTTGTTTCCTCCTGTCCTCCCTCCTTCATTTCAGCCTGTGACTATCCATTTGCTATGTCCATTCACCACCTCTTCATCTTCATTGCAATTAATGCTCTTTTGACCATTCATGATCTCAAGGATGCAGCATGTCACGAGGTTATTCTCTCCTTCCCAATGCAGTCCATGCTTGCCTCTTCATCTTCCTTGCAATTAATGCTCTTTTGACTGTTCATGATTGCCTTGAAACTCCTCCCACCTTCTAGAATGGATTAGTCCTCAACTTGGACAATAATCCCAAGTGGTTTTGACATGATTCCAGGCCCTGAATTCGGATGGTGGACTATCATGGCCCAAAACATACAAATCAGCCCAGTTTCCTACTCCATGGAGGCTTGCTGAATTTCACCCATGCATAACTCCATTGAGATGGCCTTATCTTCATCTGTTGCCTTTATGAGAGTTGTAGCTTTTCAAGTTAGCTTTCCAACGACTCAAATTTCACAGCTAAACTCCTTTCTCCTGATGAGATATGGTCGAAAAACTAAGTAGTGCACAACTGATCTGCTCTATCCAATGTACCTCTCATGATCAGAGTTCAATATTTTGTCTTGTCCAATTGGATTGAAATTTTCACGTGGTTTCTATATGGAAATCATAGCTCAGTTTCTTAGCTATCCATAGAAATTAGTTTTATTAAAAGAAACCTCTTGCAACCTAAGAAATAGCAAAAGCACGTAAACTGCGCCAGAAACTAAATTTTACCAAACTTTTCTGATGATTAGGTATATGAACAACTAAGCGAGAAGCCAATCAAATTACATCTTCTAGACTATCAAACATGCATAAAATATTAAGTATGAGGCAAAATATTGTGCAAAACTTGGTTGTTAGCATCCATTTCAAGTGGTGGCATGGATTATTGACAATGCCTACAAGTTAAACCTTCCCCCTAAGTAAAATATAAGTACAACCTTTAATATTTTTTATCATTCCCCTTTTTATGCAAGTGATGATTTGATGATGAATCATTTTAAGAAGAAGAGAAATGAATTTAGTGAATTCATCAAAAAAATTTGGGCTAACGAAGATAATTTAAGCTTGAAAAATAGTAAAGCATATTTTAATGTAGGCCAAGGCTTTATTGATTTGATTGGAGTACTTAATGGGCTAGGGTTACAATAAGATCCACTATTAAATAATAGTTTGTTATAAAATATGAATCAATAGTAAAATAGGAATATTCTTATATTGTAGGAGTTTATTGTTGTCTTTATTTTTAGGGTTTTTTGGGTTGTTAACTAAACCTATAAATAAGCTTAATTTCATTGTTAAAAATGGAAAATTGTTAATGAAAATAAAAGTGAGAATTTTCTCTTTTGGTTCTTTTAAGAACTAACAAACTTATCAAGAACTAACTCTTCTTATAGCATTTAACCAAACTTATCACTCCCAAATCCCTTATTTTTTTGGACTGTGGTGGGCATTTCCCTTTTTATACTTTAGCTTCATGTTCCTTGAACATTGGATCTAGGTCTTGCATGATTGAAATCTGATTTAGCTCCTGGGTTCTTGTTCAATTTCTTATGCGTGTTGGTCCCTAAGCCATGTATTTTTGGGTTGACATCAAAATTCCATCCAATGAAAAAGGCATTACTCATGATTAACTTTCTTACCTATAAGTAAATCATTCGTTGTTTAAACATGAGACCATCCCTTGATTACTAGACAATAGGGTTTTCTCCTCTGCATAGCTTGAATCCATTGAAGTCTATTTAATGAAGAAGCTCTTACTCTTGATTAGCTTTTATTATTTAGAATGAATCATTCGTTAGTTAAAACTTGAATCAGTCATCTAATTCCTCAATAATAAGGTTTCTTCTTTCCTTGTAAGGAATAATTGACAAAAGATGTTAATAAAATTAGTATCCATGTGTATATCAAACATTAATTTCATTTGTGGCATCAATACATAACATAATAATAATCAAGCCCAAAATTATTTAAGGCCCATTACTCATTTAAGACCTAAAATGGACTCTACAAACCATGCATTAGTTTTGAAAGTGATTGTGGATTAGTTAAAGTGAAGCATTATTGGAATAATTAATCAAATTAATTGGAGTCTTAATTAGCCACTTTTATTGACTAAATAAATGAATCATACAAAGATTGATAAAGGCATGAATTGCTGGTAGAAATTGTTATCTCTTATTTTCCTTTCTTTTTTTTTTTTTTTTCCAATTTTTAATAAATACTTTTTGCTTGTTTTCAATGTATAATTTAGTACAAGTTTCTAAAAATTTGTAATTTATCTTTTATAAAAGGAATCACATGTAACAATGAGGATCTAACTATATACAGTTGTTGATATGAATTTAAGTACAATCTCATTGTTATAATTCTTATCACTTGTTTCCTTGTGTGTGGAGAATTCCTTTAATTCCTTATCCTTTGATATGTTAGCTTTGCTTTTGTCATTATTGGTGTTTGAATCCTAAAGTTCTCATCTTAGGTGTGATTGCCTTGCATTATCACCTAAGTGTTTAACTTCTCTATCTCTTTTACTTTCCTTTAATAGCTCAATCTCTTCTTTTGGGAGTACTCACCCTTCTCCTTAGCAAGCAATCCTTCATTTGGTATTAAAGTTTTTGGTTGTAAGCATGAGATTGGGTGGAGAACATCCTGTGAGAGAGTGATTAAACACCTCGAAACCAGCCTCCAAAAGACCCTTTAACTTTGAAATGGAAAACAAATGTGTCCAAAGCAAACTTACATTTGAGCAAGCTCATATTCAAGGTCTTTGGTGTGGCTTTCTAAGCTTGAATTAGCTTCTTTGGCCCAAACTTTTCAATTGACCTACCAAAAGCCACACTCTTGAATGTGTCATTAGCTCTTCTTGAATGCTCAATGGATTCTTAAAAGCCCTCCATGCATTAGCTCCTCAATGCATCTTATCATTGTTTCTAGGACAATAAACTTGTCTTTCAATTGTCTTACTCTGATCTTAAGTTCATTAATTTCAACTTTAAGCTCTTTTATAGAAGGCTATTTTTGTTTTATTATAGAATTAACCCTTTAACTCTTTGGATTATAGTTTTAAGGCTATAACCTTCATCCAAGACAAAAATTTTAGAAATACCACTCATACTAGATTTTTCCTCTTTAGCTGGATGTAAATGCTTCTCTAGTTGTTCTTCTTTTTCTGTTAGCTCTAAAATTTTATTTACGAGATTGAGTATCATATTATATTCTCTAGTTAAGACTAATAAGTCATTCCTTTTACAAAGAGCCTTAAAATAATCACATTGACCTTGATAACTCTTTTCAGAGTCAAAATTAACAATAAAAGGACTATCTTCTTCAATGACATCTAATTCTAAATCCTCTTGATCTAAATCATTTTTTTATAAAAAGATATTTATCAATAACTTCTTAAGGTCTTCATTTATTGATATTTTTTGAATTTTATGTTTTGTTTTACACTTATTGGCATAATGTTTTATTTTCCTACATCTATAGCAAACAATTATTCTCTTTCTCTTTACCTTAGGCCTTTTCTTATGATTTGTATTCATCTAATAAGGCAACTTCTCTTTAGGTTTATTTATTTCCTTTTTCATCAAAGGTCTATGGGATATGTTATGGGTCAATAACCCATTTTTTTTGCAAAAATCTCCTAAAGCTATTTTCTCCCTTAAGCGTTTCATTTTATAATTGTCAATGTAGCTTAATTTCATTATAGAGCACTTTAGCAACAACTTTAGTTGCTAATTCTCCATAAGTATATTTACTATAATTTATTATCCCATAATGATAGGCTTTAAGCCTAGTTTTTACTCTCTTAGCAAATTGATTATAAGTTTTGTCAAATGGCAAAGTGGTTGTTCCAATAAAATGATTTATAATTATCTATACAAGTGTATTAACACAATCAAATATTTGTACTCCAAATGTTATTTAAATTTAAAATTTTTTATTGTAATTTCTACAATTCTTGTAAAAAATTACACTAAATTGACCGAAAAGTAAAATAAATACTATTTGAATTAAAAAAAAAACTCAATTGAGTAATTTTATTTTCTAATGTAACTATTGCTTAAAGTTAACATCATTTTACATAATTTATGCAATTTAATTATGATGTTACTCAACATTTAAGAAAAAGTAAGAAATAATATTTTTGAATGCAAAATTTAAGATTTTAATAATTAAATAAATTAATTAAAAAGTTCAAATTTAAAATTTTTTATTGTAATTTTTTAAATTTCAGTAAAAAGTTATTTTAAATTTACTAAAAAGTGAAATAGATCATATTTGAATAAAAAAACAACTGATTTAAGTAATTGCATTGTTTATTCTAATTTTTATTTTTATTTAAATTCTTTTTTTTCTTATTTATGCAATTAAAGTAATAAATTAGTAAACATTCATGAAAACTAAAAAATATTGATATTTTTAAATACAACACCCTAGACTTTAGTAGTTCATTAAATCAAACCAAATGTTATTCAAATTTACAATCTTTTATTGTAATTTTTACAATTTTAGTAAAAGGTTACCTACATTTACCAAAAAGTAAAATAAACCATATTTAAATAAAAATAGATCGATTTAAGTAATTACATTTTCTAATGTAAATATTATTCAAATTCAATGTCCTTTTATGTAATTTACACCATTTGCTATAATTTTTGTAATTTAAGTGAAAAGTTACTCTAAATTCGTTGGGAAATAAAATCAATTATATTTGAATAAAAAACAATTAAATTAAAAAATATATTTTTTATTCTAATCATAATTTAAATTTAAATTCATTTTATATTATTTAGATAATTTAAATAATAGGTTAGTTAACAATTGTTAAAAGTAAAAAATAATATTTTTGGATTCAAAACCGTAGATATTAATAATTACTAAAATCTGACCAAATGTTATTTAAATTACAATTTTTCATTGTAATTTCTATTATTTTGGTAAAGGGTTACTCTAATTTTAATAAATAATAAAATAGACCTTATTTGAATAAAAAAATAACTAATTTGAGTAATTTATTTTTTATTCTAACTGTTATTCAAATTTAAAGTCATTTTACATAATTTATGTAATTTAAATATGAGGTAACTCAACATTCATGAAATGTAAAAAATATTTTTTAAATCCAAAACTCTAAATTTTAATAATTACATATATTAATCAAAATGTTAGTCAAATTTAAAGTCCTCTATTATAATTTTTTGTAATTTTATTAAAAGATTATTTTAAATTAACTAAAAAGTAAAATAAATCATATTTTAATGAAAAATAATCGATTTAAGTAATTATATTTTTTTATTCAGACCTTTATTTAAATTTAAATTTCATTTATGTTATTTGCACACTTAAAGTAACAAGTTAGTGAATATTTATGAAAAGTAAAAAATAACATTTTTTTAATACAAAACTCTAGATTTTAGTAATTCCTTCAATAAAACCAAATGTTTTTAAAATTTACAATCTTTTATTATAATTTTACAATTTCAATAAAATATTACTTTAAATTAACCAAAAAATAAAATTTACTAATTGAATAAAAAAATAATTAATTTAATTAATTACATTTTCTAATCAAACTATTATTCAAATTTAACTTCAATTTACATAGTAGTTTATGGAATTAAAGTATTAGGTTGCTCACTTTTCATGAAAAAGTAAAAATGACACTTTTCAATACAAAACTCAAAATTTTAGAAATCATATAAATTAATCCTAATTTTATTCAAATTTAAGGTCTTTTACTATAATGTTTATAATTTTAATAAAAAGTTACTCAAAATTCACTAAAATGTAAAATTGATTATATTTGAATAAAAAATTGATTTAAGTAATTAAATTTTTAAATTTAAATGTTATTCAGATTTAAATATGTTTTTTGTTATTTATGCAATTTAAATAATATATTAGTTAACATTCATTAAAAGTAAAAAGAATGACATTTTTTTAATATAAAATCTCTTATTTTAGTAGCTATTTAAATCAAACCAAATGTTATTCAATTTACAATATTTTATTATAATTTTTACAATTTCAAAAAATAGTTATTCTAAATCTACTAAAAAGTAAAATAGATTTTATTTGAATAAGAAACAATTGATTTAAGTAATTAATTTTATTTTCTAACTGATATGGTCAATCAGTAACAGGATTAAAAAAAAAAATTAGTAATAAGGGATTACTCCAAATGTATTGACCAGATTTGGATAATCAAATGTTATTTAATTGGTCCAAAGATACTATTCAAGTTTATAGGGATTCAAATTCATTACCAACATTCATGGTTATACCTATGGTTAACATTTAAATCAGTAACCATTTAATTTGATTACTTAATAATTGGTTACATTTATTAACAACTTTAATGTTGATTTACCATAGAGATAACCTATGTTACATTGGTAAGTAACTATTACTTTTGCTTAAATTAGTAAAATTCACCAATTTAAAAACATTTGAAACATTTAATACTTTTGCTTAAATTAGTAAAATTCACCAATTTAAAAACATTTGAAACATTTAATATCATGAGTAATTCTAAAATTACTAAATGAAATTAGGTCTTACATAAAAAAATTTTAGGTCAAATCAAATTTGAATAACATTTGGTTTGAAAAGATTTACATAAATCTTTATGTAAGCTCATTGGGTATTAATAGATAGATTAAAAATGTAATTATTTAAATCCATTATAATCAAAATACATTTTTTAATTCAAACCAAATGTTTGCACCAAAATCCATTGTATATGATTATGTAAAAATACATGAATGTTGAATATGGGGTTACAAATGTTATAGTCTATTTTATTCAAATCAATCCAAATGTTATTTAACAAAATAGATGTTACTCAAATTCATGTGGCTAACACAAATTTGAACTATATTTGAAGAACATAACTTGATAATGAATATTGAGTAATATTCACCAAATAGATCCCAACCAATCAAATATTATTTGAATTTACCTATTAGTAGCAATTCATGTTAATACAAGGTTACTTAATTGTTATTCACCAATATACTTATATTACAAACCTTAAGGATGTTAAAATTGATTGTACACAAATCACGTAATTTAACCTTAACAATTGGTAAGCTAGTCCAAACAATCAATATAGTAATAATGTTTGTTCAACATTATTTGACATTTGGTAAACATTTGATGAATCTTCCATTAGGATATGTTACTAATGTTGGTGATTAATAATGTATTGTCAATGGAGTTAACTTAAGCTTATTCATTAATCAATGTTATTACTTTTTTACTGTAATTTTCATTGAGTAAATTGATCCCTAAAATTTATTCAATGACTATCTTGGATTATATGGGTTCAATAACAACTAATGGGATAAAGTATGGATATTATAGATTGATTTGGTTAATCATATCAAATGAATCACTTAAATTTTTATCCATTACTAAAGGTAGTTCATTTGTCTAGGAAATAATCAACAATAGTTGTCATGCTTAATAAAAAAAAACTTTAGATTTTAATAATTAATGTCATATTAGTGACAAATTGATAAATTAATAAATTGAATATCCATGTCAAATTCGATGAATTTACTTCATTCAAAATTGTTGAATAACATTTCGTGACCATAAATGTCTACTAAACTAAATCAATTGACATGAAATGTGGGTTTATGCATTTGGTTTGATTGTTGAATGAAATCTAATAAATATGATATTTAAGGGCAATTCATGACTATACTACCAAACAACCTTAACAAACGTTATAATCTTTTTCTATATCAAATGTAACCTATGAAGCCTTTTAAGATTATTTTTAATAATCATAAAAGACTGCTTATCAATAACATCCTTTACTGATAATAACAGGGATTGGTTCCAAATGATTAACCAAATGTAATCAACCAAATTACCTTGAATCGACAACTTGACTCAAACTATTTTAGTGGAAACATAGGTCACTATTTGGTTTGTAATCTCTCTAAACATCTCTACAAATTTAATAACCTATTAATCAAATTTAATCACCCAAATCAAGTATCTAACTTAAGATAATTCTTATCCAATTTAAGAAATTATTGATGTAACATTATTTTTAGTCTAAATTACCAATGCAATTGTACACCCCGTATTTAATAACCAATTACTAGATCTAATATGGGATTTTTGTAAATGTTACTACATCTAACATTAAAGATCATTTAATGAAAATATGAATGGTTACTAAATCTAACCAATGTAGATTCCAATTGTATAACAATTACTCAAATAAGGTTATTACCATATTAAATAGTGCATGATCCTAAGTTAGAACCATTTTGTAGACACAATATATCAAATTGGGTTAAGAATCCCAAAATTTAATTTAGGGGTAATCAAATTCAAAATTGTTTTACCATCATTTTTTGGTGACTTATTATTAGTAACCATGGATTATCATTTATGGGTTTATTTAGAAAAATTATTGAAATCATAGTTTGATAATCAAGAGGTAATTGATTATAGGTTGACTATGGTTACTTGTAAGTTAGAGTATCAAATTAAAACATTTTAATGGATTGACATCATTAATCCATGTAAATGATAGTAATAAATGAGGTAATCGATAGTTACCAATGCTATTATCTGACCATTGTTACAAATCATTCTTACCAAATTCAATTGTCTTAATAGAGTAGCCCATCAATCATTATGTGTAGGTTATGATTCATGACCAATATAGTATTACCCTACTATGATCGAGTAACTGATTGTACCTAATTGAGTAACATTTAATTTCTTGAGTAACTAATTAAGCATACTTACAATTAGATTAATGAACAAACATTGTGATGGAAACATTTTTGAAATATTTTAAAAGTTGGTTACTAATAATGAGTAGCCAACATTTACAATGTGTCATAAATATAACCATTTGAGTAACCAATGATTACAATATTTATTGAATTCTAACCAATTAAGTTTAGATTAGATAATCTAAATGGTTAACATTTAATCTTTAGGGTACCAATGCCATATAATCTGAAATTAGGGTCACAAATTAGGTTTGAAGATCCTAAAATTTATATTAGGGTAACTATTGGGTATTTATTAATAGGAAGATTACAATGATGTTTATCAAATGTTATCATTGAATTCATTATCATTACCCTATACCAAGAGTCATTGGTCAAATAGAGTAACCATTGAGATTACTTACCCAAATTCATTTAAATGGTCAATTTTTTTGGTATAAACTCAAACTAACATTACCATTTAAATTTATACTTAATGGTCATTCATACTATTAGTTCCAATTGTAACCATTTGGTTTGTTTTAATATCATTTAGTTAAATGATTGGCTAGACTTACACTCAAATGTCACTTAAGTTTGGATTAACATTAACCAATCATTTACCAAATCAATGTAATTGATCATTACAATCATTTAACCCTATAGTCATTAATATATTTGTAGTGTATATGATCAATAAAAAACTTTGTAAGTAACCATTAACCAAACAAATCTATTAGGTTGTTATTCAAATTACAAGTTACCTTTACAAATTTATGGACTCTATTATTGTTAACATTTCAATCTAGTTATTTTTTACTATATCCATCAAATGATTCTAATTTACTTAAGCTTACATTATAGTTAATTCAAAATGTTTCTAAAATTAGTCATTTTTTTGATAATTATTTTTTATCAATTCTTTTATACATGTTTAATTTTATTACAACCTAATCTTTTACACAATTCATTTGATTAAGTTAGTCAATGATCAGTTAATGTTCATAAGGTTATGTTAACATTTTTATTATTTGGTTTACAATAGTAATATGAATGTAACATGGTCGATGGCATAATATTGTCATCATTAACCCCATATGATCCAATCATAGTGATTAGATAGTTAATAATCCAATGTAGAGATATTAACAAATGGTAATTAGACCATTTAAATGAGACTAACATAAAGGGTTCAGTACTAGATAATGGTAGAATGACATTTGCTCTATGTAAACCCAAAGAATCATACTAAAATTAGGGGTTACTTGGGTTGACTAATTTGTTTTAAGTAAAGATGAAGTAGACAAAAATGATTATAACCAAGATTATGATCTATTTACATTAGTTAATGTCACAGTCATTCAAATATTATTATAAATCCTTTGGGTTACACCAGATTGTTTACTCATTTTCAAACAATATTCATTTATTAAGTAATTACGTTAAATAACTGATCAATTGGTTACTAAATGGTTCTAATCATTTGTATATTATAGGAAAATTGAGTAATGGGTACTAAATCTATTCAACCTTAACATTAGCAATTAGGTTACTCAAGACACTATTTCTAGTACAAATATCAATTAACATAATAACCAATGGATTTACTATTACTAAAGTCAATTGCCTATAGCCATTAGTTAGTGATCATTACCCTTATGATGAGCTCATTGACCAACAAGTTAATCATTGATCAACTAAATGGTAGGTTTATTGCAATAACTATGAAGGTCTAATTTGTCCAAGAGTTAGTAATAAGGATTGAATACTCATTAAATTATGATTTCATACATTAGTATACATAAAATTTAAAATTGTCATGCAATTTAATCATAATAGTAAATTAGTCTTAATAATCAGATTGTATGCGATATTGGTTATTAATCTAGATGTGGTAAATTTATGGTGACATAAATCCAATTATAATGTTCATCAATTATGTTTACCTCTACACTAAAGATGATATTCTTTGTAGTGAGCATGCCCTTAAACCTTTAGTACTTTGAATCAATTGAAATCCTTGAAACAAAAGAGCCATTAATCTTGAATAGCTTTTCTTACAAGTATTGAATGGTTTAATTCCTTAGAACTTTGCCATTTTGAATCCTTTGAATCCCCTCAAACAAAAGAGTAACTAATCTTAAATAGCTTTTCTTAGAAGTATTAAATGATTCAATTCCTGAAGGTTAAGAATGTCACTTTCTTTCCCACTAACCAGTTTTCTTCTATCATTACAATGACTAATTAACATAAAATGATTATGAAATTAACTTTTGTGTCTACATCAAACATTATATTCATTAAGAGAAGTACATCCTTACACCTTTCATACTTTAAATCTATTAAATTTCACTAACCAAAAGAGTCATTGGTCTTGATTAGCTTTTCTTATAGGTATTTAATGGTTTGATTCTTCATGGATGGGATGGTCATAGTAATTCTTGCAAACAAGATCTTTCCTTTCTTGTAAGGATGCATACACATAATATCATCATGAAATTAACTACTATATCTACATCAAATCATATATCCATTTCAAAAAAAGAGAATTTGATCTTGGTTAGCATTTCTTACTAGTATTCATTAATTATATTCCTTGAGGATGAGACTGCCACTTTATTGCTTAATAATTGGGTTTCTCCTTTTTTGCAAGGACTCATTCATGCAAAATGTTTTTAAAATTAACTTTTACGTCTATAACAAAAATTAGATTCATTACTATAAGCACATCCTTACACTTTTAGTACTTTAAATTAATTGCATTTCATCATACGACAAAATCATTGATGTGATTAGCTTTTCTTACACATATTAAGTTGTTCAATTCCTCAACAATTTGGTCATCTCTTCATTTTTTGCTATCAAGGTTTCTCCATTCATTACAATGTCTCATTATGACCAAATGATCATGAAATTAACTTTTGCTTCAATTACCATCATTCATAAATTTTTCTTTAACTAATGTGGAAAGCTCAATAGTGACCATGTTTTCATCCATCAAATCAACTTATTTAGGCAACTTCATATATGTTGTTGTCCCATTAATAATCTAATCAACTTCACTAAACAATTTTGATTGTAATATTTCAAGGACATCCTTAATAAGAAGAAAAGAATAATGTGAAACTTCAAAAGCACAATTAGTAAGGATGTTCTCCCCTAATTCATGAGCAACAAGATTTCTCTTCATCTCATTATTAAATAGCAAAGTAATTAACTTAGAAAAGATGTCTACACTTTCCTCTAGCAAAATGGTCATAATTTCCCTATAAAAATAAGCACTTCCTATGGATGATATTCTCTGATAGTTTTAAAAAATTTTTGAAACATTTCAACTATTAATGCATCTTATTCAAAATTTAATATCACATAATATGATTGCACCTTTCTAAGAAATTTAAGAATTGAACTATGTTTGCCATATAAGCAACTAGTGTAGTCATCTAAATGCTTGAAAGATAAACCATCAACTGAAATAAATCATTCGTTGAATCATCATGACAAAGAATGTTTAAAGCAGTCATCCTTATAAACTCATTAAGGAGTGAAGTAATTGCAACTTGGACATCAACATTGAGATGTTCAAAAAGTTGATTATCAACCAATGCTTTCATTTAGGGATATAGAGCAATTGCTTTTCAAACACAATTGCTTTACTCTTGATAAGCAATATTTAACTTGGTTAAGAAAAAAATGAGTTCCTAAATATATGTAGGAGGGCTATGCAAGATAAGCTCAGCATACCAAATATGCTTTTTTGAAGAATAAGCCATTTTCTTTTCTTTTTCCACATTTTCATACTCTTTTCACTTTTTTTTTTTTGTTGTCTTTTGCTTTTCTTTTAGAAAAGACTAAAAATGACTAACTTTTATTTTTTTTTTCTAACTTTATGAAATTGTGAACCAATGCTAAAATAATACATTAATAAGATTTTTTTCAAACCTTTTTTTAACTTTATTTTTTACCAAAAGAAATGAAACATTGTTGGTGGGTAGCTTTGGTAGACACTTAGACAATGTTAGAAGAATGCTTGAGATTGTAGGTGGTAGGGCTAAGGATAGTAACTCCAATAATACAAGTTCCATCAGACAACATTGCATGATGGATTGGTAGTGACACCAAAATGGACATTTCATGGAGTAGCAACCTTAAGGTGGAGGAACAACAATGCTAAGGATCAAAATAGGTGTGTCAATGGTGAAGAAATGCAAATTAGAAGCTGAAACCCCTTCTTGGACTAGTCTTAGTTGTCAGAGATGAGCAGTGGCATGGCTGAGTAAGAGCAATCCAATGACTTTTAATGATTAGATTTGTGTAGATCAACACAGACAAAAAAGGTTAATAAATTTGATTAGCTTTTCTTACAGGCATTAAATGGCTACAATCCTAAAAGATGAGATAATCCCTTTATTTCCTGTTAACAAGGTTTCTTCATTCATTCCAAGAACTCATTGACACTAAACGATGATGAAATTAACTTTGGTGTCTATAGAACATATTATATTATTTGTGGCTAAGCCCTCTTTACAACATTGGCCCTTTAAATCCATTAAACTCTATTAAAAAAATGAATAATTGATCTTTATTAGCTTTTCATCACTTCATTTCTTGGTAAAATTATTTTTTTATCATTATAAGGACTCATTCACACAAAATGATCATGAAATTAATTTTTATATCTCACTAAACAATATATTCATTGCAACTAGCATGTTCTTATCCTTTGGTATTTTGAATTTGTTGACTTCCATCAAGCAACTATCATTGATATTGGTTAGCATTTTTTATAAGTATTGAATGGTTTACTTATAGAAGGATTAGACCATCACTTTTTACTAATAAGGTTTCTCTTATAATTGCATAGACTCATTGACATTAAATAATTATGAAACTAACTTTTGATTCTACACTCAACAATGTATTTATTGCAACATGCACGTTTTTACTCCCTTGGTATCTAAATCCACTAAATTCCATCAAGCATATGAGTCAAAAAATTTTGATTAGCTTTTATTACTAATATATAATGATTCAATTCTTGAAGGATTAAATAGTCACATTATTGTCTATTAACAAGGTTTTGTTTTTTATCACAAGAGTTCATTCACAAAATTTTCATGATATTAACTTTTGTGTCTACACCAATCATTACATTCATTATGGCAAACATGCACACTTTGTTATTGATGTTGATTAGCTTTTCATATAGGTATTGAAAGGTTTAATTTCAAAATGAAAAAAAAGAAAATAAACTGCCTTTCATTTCCTACTAACAAAGTTTCTCCTATCATTATAGGAACTCATTCACACAAAAAGATCATGATATTAAGTTAAGTGTCTACATCACACATTATATTCAATGTGACATGACCACCCTTAAAACTTTGGCCCTCTTAATTCTTTGAATTCCATCAAAGAAAAGAGTCATTGATCATGATTAACTTCCCATAAAAATATTGAATGGTTAAATTCCTATTAGATTAGATTGTCATTTCTTTTTCTTATTAATAAGGTTTCTCTTATCATTGTAATGACTCATCTACACAATGCGATCATGAAATAAATTTTGTTTCAACAATAAACATTATATTCATTCCCACAAGCACATCCTTAAACCTTTAGCTCTTTGAATCTGTTGATTCTATCAAACAAAGGGGACATTATTCTTAATTAGCTTTTCTTACTGGTATTATATGGTTCAATTCCAGAATAATAAAAGCATCACTTCATTTATTTACAACAAAGTTTCTCCTTTTGTTCCAAGGACTCATTTACACAAAACAATCCTGAAATGACCTTTTGTGTATAAAACAAACAAACAAACATTATATTCATTGTGACAAACAAATCCTTGCACCTTTGTCACTCTCAAAGCATTGAATTCAATGAAACAATAGAGTTATTGAACTCAATTAGCTTTTTTTTTATAGGAATGGTTCAATTCCTAAAAAATAAGGCTATCATTCACTTCTTGTTAACAAGGTTTTTCCTTTTGTTACAAAGACTCATTCACACAAAATGATCATGAAATTAACTTTTGCACTTACACCACACATTATATCTAATGTGATAAGTTGTCATTAGAAATTTTATACTCTAAATCCTTCGAATTCTATTAAACAAAGGTGTCATTATTCTTGATTAGCTTTTATTAGAGGTTATGAATCATTCAATTCTTTTAACTTCAAACCATCACTTCATTTCTTGCTACCAAGGTTTCTCTAATCATTACAAGGACTTGTTCATGTAAAATGATCATGAAATTAACTTTTGTCTCTTAACTAAATATTATATTCATCATGATAAGCCTATTCTTATACCATTGGCCTTCTAAATTCATTGAATTCCATTAAACAAACAAGTCATTGATATTATTACTTTTTCTTATAGGTATTGAATGGTTTAATTCCTAAATGATTAAACCATCAGTGCATTTTTTATTATTAAGGTTTCTCCTTTTGTTGTAAGGTATTTAATAGATTATTTTACTCCATACATTATATTTAACGTGATTTGCACATCCATACACCTTTAGTACTCTAAATACATTGAATTTTATCAAACAAATGAGTCATTTATTTAAATTAGCCTTTCTAACAAGTATTTGATGGTTTAGTCCCAAAAGAATTAGATTGTCGCTTTATTTCTTGTTGATAAGGATTCTTCTTTCATTGCAAGCACTCATTCACATAAAATAATCATCAAATTAACTTTTATGTCTACAAAAAATGTTATTTTGATTGCAACTAGTATGTCCACACACTATTAGTTGCTAAAGCTATTAAATGTTTAAATTCCTAAAGAATAAGATGGCCTCTTCATTTTCTACTAATAAGGTTTCTCATTTCTTTCAAAGGAATCATTTACACAAAATGGACATGGAAGTAACTTTTGAAAGAATTAAGGGAAAAAAAAATCTCACTTTCTTTTCACCAATTGTTTTGCTCTTTTAATAATGAAATCAATCCTATTTATAGGTTGAAATAAAAACCCTAAAAATAAAAACAATGATAGACTCCTAAAATATAAGAACACTTTTATTTTATTGTAGACTTTTATTATATAACAAACCTATTCAAGAGTGGATTTTATTGTAACCTTGACCATTAAGTACTTCAATCAAATTAATAAAGTCATGGCCCACATTAAGATATGTTTTGCTATCTTTCAAGCATGAATGATCTTCTCTAGCCTGAATTTCTTTAATCAATCTACTAAGTGCCTTTTTCATGCTTTTAGCTCTTGAATGTGTTAATAGCCCTTCTTGAAATGTTGTATGGATCCTTAGAAGTGCTCCATGCCTCAGCTCCTCCATAGATCTTACCATTTCCCCCTCTCCACAAAAGGATTTGTCCTCAAATCATAACCCATATAGAAAAAAAATGTTGGGAATAACATTGCACACACTCCCTTATATGTTTCACTCCACTCTTTCACAATATGACACTCACTTTTGTGTTGGCACACTATATAAATTTAGCTTTTTCTCTCTTAGTTTGTTATTGAACTAAACAAGGTTAATTAAAATCATCTTATAACCAATTAATTCTAACAAATCAAAATCAACAAAATTTAGGAAAGCTAAATGAATTAAGGTTGTGGATTAAAAAAACTTAACAAGATAAAATCACAAAGAAAAAAATAGAGAGAGATTAATTAAATCCAAGTCCTTATAGGAATTGGATAGAAAATTGAAAATAAAGCCTCTATCTCCTTTTGACCTAAATAGATAGGATTTGCTTCTTAAATAGGAGAGAATCAAACAAAATTTTTTCTTTTTTCTCTTTTTTTTTTTCCTTTTTTCTTTTCTTTCTTAAACAAAAGTTTTTTATATGAATTTAAAGATAAGAAAAGATAAACTAGAGTTTATAGAAGAAAAAAGAAAAGATAAACTAGGATTTGCATATTCAAAAAATAAGAGGTTATAAAATGTGGTTAAGAAGAAGAACATGAGAAAAGCTCAAATTTAGATAAATAAACCCGATATAAGCCCTAAAGCCTTGATACCAATTGATGTGCACCCCAAAAGAAGTATCTTAGGGACCCAACACACACAAGCAATCAAACAAGAAACCAAAAAAGCTAAATTAGATTTCAATCATGCAAGAACTACACCTAATGTTCAAGGAACACGAATTGAAGGTATAGAGAAGGATATGGATGCCACACTCTAGAAAAGAAAGGATTTGGGTTTGATAAGTTGGATTGGATGCCACCAAAAGAGTTAGTCCTCGATAAGTTAGTTTTTGAAAGAACCAAATACAAATTTCTCACTTTTTTTAGAACAAATCTTTCACTTTTGTAACATTGAAATCAAGGCCATTTATTGGCTGAATTAACAACCCAAAAAAAAAAGACAATGATAGTCTCCAAAAATAAAAGCACACTTTTATTTTATTGCAGACTCTTTATTTGTACAAACTCCTATTTAGGAGTGGATTTTGTTAAAATCTTGGCCAGTTAAGTGCTATAATCAAATTAATAAGGCCTTGCATGTATTAAGATATGCTTTGTTGATCTTTAAGCTAAAATTATCTTCATTGACCCAAATTTCTTCAATCAGCCTACTAAGTGTCTCTTTCATTCTTTTGCTCTTGAATGTGTCATTGACCCTTCTTGAATGATCAATGTATCTTAAGAAACCATCCATGCATTGGCTCTTCCATTTAGGAGTGGATTTTATTATAATCTTGGCCTATTAAGTGATATAATCAAATTAATAAAGCCTTAGCCTATATTAAGATATGCTTTGTTGATCTTTAAGCTAAAATTATCTTTTTTGACCCAAATTTCTTCAATCAACCTGCTAAGTGTCACTTTCATTCTTTTGCTCTTGAATGACCTCATTATTTAGTGATTGAACGACCTCAATACCTATAAGAAAAGCGATTCATGTTCAATAACTCCTTTATTTGATGGAATTCAATTTCCAAAGATGTAAAGACATCTTTGTTGCAATGAATTTAAAGTTTAGCATAGACACTAAAGTTAATTTCAAAATCATTTCAATGAAAGTATGTAATTCAATAGAAGCTTTTATTCTATAAGTTTTCTAATCTTTTCAAGCTTTCTATTTTTACATGCTTTTCTATATGCTTGTCTGTGAAATTTCTCCAAGTTGTATCAAAGCCAAATGTTAGTTAATTAGTTGTTAAATTTCCAAGTTGAAACCTAAGTCATGTTGATGTTATTTGTTCACTTGAGTCAAGGTTGGGCGTTTTGAGCATTAGGCAAAAATCATTGATAGTGATAATATGATATTTAATGGATAGGTTACAAAGCATATGGCACTCTAGTAATAGTAATAGTAATAATAATAATAATAATAATAATAAAGAAATTATAATTAATGAAAATGTAGATAATAGTTTTCTTTTTATTTATTAAGTGCTGCTTAGAATCAAATTTTTATGCCAATAAAAACTGGGGATGGAGTACAGATATTTGATTATGTTAATACACTTGTATAGACAATTACAAATGATTTTATTGGAATAACAACTTTGCTATTTAACAAAGCTTATAATCAACTTTATTAATTTAAGATATCTAGATTTTTCTCACTTTATGTAGTATCAATATGTATTTTCCTCAAAAGTTTTACTAGGGAGGATACTCAAAATGATTTTTGGAAAGAAAAGTTTACTAGGGAGCATAGTAAAAGTGATTTTCAAAAAGAAAAGTTTATATTAGGACTTCCTACCTTATTAACTAAAAGAGTAAAAAATAGGCTTAATGCTTATCATTATGGGATAATAAATTATAGTAATTATACTTATGGAGAATTAGCAGCTAAGGTTGTTGCTGAAGGACTCTATAATGAAATTCAACTACATTGACAATCATAAAATGAAAAGGCTTTAGGGAAAAAAGACCTTTAGGAGATTTCTATGAAAAAATGGGTTATTGACCCATAACATATCCCATAGACCTTTGATGAAAAAGAAAATAAATAAACCTAAAGAGAAGTTGTCTTATTAGATGAAAACAAAACAAAAGAAAAGGCCTAAGGTAAAGAGAAAGAAAACAATTATTTGCTATAGATGTGGGAAAATAGGACATTATGCTATTAAGTGTAAAACAAAACATAAAATTCAAAAAATATCAATAGATGAAGACCCTATGAAGTTATTAATAAATATCTTTTTATCAAAAGGTGATTCAAATCAAAAGGATTTAGAATTAGATGTCATTGAAGAAGATAGTTCTTCTAGTGTTAATTTTGACTCTAAAAAGAGTTGTCAAGGTCAATGTGATTATTTTCAGGCTCTTTGTAAAAGGAATGACTTCTTAGTCTTATCTAGAGAATATAATATGATAATCTCATAATTAAAATTTTAGAGTTAAAGAAGAACTAATAAAGAAGTATTTATATCTAGCTAAAGAGGAGAAATCTAGTATGAGTGGTACTTCTAAAATTTTTTTCCTCAATGAAGGTTATAGCCTAAAAATACTAATCCAATGAGTTAAAGGGTTAATTCTATAATAAAAAAAGAACCTTCTATACAAGAGCTTAAAGTTGAAATTAATGAACTTAAAATAGGAATAAGACAATTGAAAGATAGGATTATTGTCCTAGAAACAATGATGACATCTATTAAGGAGCTAATGCATGGAGGGCTTCTAAGAATCCATTGAGCATTCAAGAAGAACCAATGACACATTCAAGAGCAAAAAAATTGGAAGCAGCATTTAGTGGGTTGATTGAAAAGTTTGGGCCAAAGAAGCTAATTCAAGCTTAGAAAACCACGCCGAAGACCTTGATTATGAGCTTGCTCAAATGTAAGTTTGTTTTGGACACATTCATCTTCCATTGCAAAGTTAAAGGGTATTTTGGAGGCTGGTTTTGAGGTGTTTAATCACTCTCTCATAGGTTGATCTCCACCCAATCTCACACTTGCAACCAAAAGCTCTAATACTGAATGAAGGATTGCTTGCTAAGGAGAAGGGTAAGTACTCTCGAAAGAAGAGATTGAGCTGTTAAAGGAAAGTAAAAGAGATAGAGAAGTTAAACACTCAAGTGATAATGCAAGGCAATCACACCTAAAGATAAGAACTTTAGGATTCAAACACCAATGATGACAGAAGCAAAGCTAGCACAGAAAAGGATAAGGAATTAAAGGAATTCTCCACACAGAAGGAAACAAGTGATAAGAATTATAACAATTAGATTGAACTCAAATTCATATCACCAACCATCTATAGATAGATCATCATGTTACATGTGATTCCTTTTATAGAAGATAAATTACAAATTTTCAGAAACTTGTACCAAATTACACATTCAAAACAAACACATAGCATTTATTAAACATTGGAAAAAAGAAAAGGAACATAAGAGACAACAATTTCTACTAGCAATTCATGCCTCTTTCAATCTCTACATGATTCATTTATTTTGTCTATAAAGGAGGCTAATTAAGACTCTAATTAATTAGATTACTTATTCTAATAGTGCTCTACTTTAACTAATTAATCACTAAAGTCTCCTTAACAAATTACAAGGACAAACTATAAATGAAAAGCTTTGGAACATCCCTCCAAGCATAGGAAAATGGAGCAATAACTGTATTTTTTTGTACTAACCATCACAACAACTTTCAAGAGTCTACTTAATTAGCCATTTAATGCTAATTTTGACTTTTAACTAATATGGTGGCTAATAAAGGAAAACCTGACTCTTAATGATTCTTGATTCATGTGAAACTAGACATTTAAAGCTCTAAATGACTACTCATTAGCCATTGTTGGGCTTGGGCTGAATGTCTGGTAGTTGGGACAAGTTTGACATGCATTCTACTCTTTTGATAGCAAAATGAGCATTTCTTGCAATTAAGGCCAATTCTTGAATTAATTCTTGGTTTTCTTCATGAAACGCTCCCACATCATGCTCCCTTGATTGAAAAGACTTGTCTCTAAGCCTTCAAACTCTTTATGAAATGGAATAAGATCAGTAACATTGAAAATGTTAGAAACTTCATATTCAGTTGGCAACTCAATCTAGTTACATTATCTCCATTACACTTCAGCACATTGAATGAACCATCAGCTTTAAGGTTTCAACTTGGTGAATTTTCTAGGTGGAAAATGCCCTTTTATGAGATAAATCCACACTGAATCTCTTTCTTTAAACACAACAAACTTTTTGTGCTTGTTAGCTTGAGTTTGTTACTTCTCATTCTACTTTACTATCCTCTCCTAAACATGTTCATGCAAATTTTTTTTATGAATTTTGCCTAGTTCTCAATATCATCACTAAATTGATGTTTGGTTAGAAGAGAAATGAGATCTAGAAGGCTACTAGGATTAAAGCCATAAACAACTTCAAATAGGCTACATCCAAGAGTTTGGCTAGAGGAATTCAGCATAAGGAAAAAGCAAATTCCATTCTCTAATTTTTTTTAAAGGATTTCCTAAGGTTCTATTGACAATCTTAGTTTGACCATCAGTTTGAGGATGATAAGTAGTGCTAAATTGTAATTTAGTACCCAATTTCCTCCTAAGTGTCCTTTAAAAGTGACCCATAAGTTGCAAATCATGATCTGAAGTGATTGACCATGGAATTCCAAGAAGCTTTGCAATCTCCTTAAAATAAAGATTAGCAACTTATGAAGCATCAGAAGTTTTAGCATAAGGAATAAAATTAGCCACTTAAGAAAATTTGTTAACTACAACAAAGATCGAATCTTTGTTTCTTTGTGTGTGAGGCAAACCAACAACAAAATCCATACTAACATCTTCCTAAGGGAAATTAGGAACTAATAATAGAGTTTGGACATGGCTTTTGGTTTATGGCATACAACACATTGTTCCATTATTCTCATGACATCTCGATTGAGTTTTGGCCAAGAAAAATTTTCTTGCACCAAAATCAAAGTTTTGTTTCTTCCAAAGTGGCCAATAAGTCCTCCTTCATAACCTATTATCTTTGTAAAGAGAACCATCTTGCAAAAAAAAAAAAAAGGATTAATTAATCCTTTTGAACGAGAAGCCCAAATATATGAAAAATTAGGATCATAAGAATAAAGTTCTTTTACAATCTTAAATCCTAATACATTTGTCTCCATTGTCTTTAAAGGCAAATGTCTTCTACCTAAGGCATCAACTACCTTATTGAGCTTCCTTGCTTTGTGCTTCATAGAAAATATATAAAGTTGAAGAAATTCAACCCATTAGGCATGGAAACTATTAACTTATGCTATGTATTCAAGTACTTCAATGCCACATGATCAGAATACAAGGCAAATTCAATGGGCAAAAAGTAGTGACTCCAATTTTCTAGGGCATGAACAATGGCATAGAACTCCTTGTTATATATTGAGTATCCTCGTTTTGTGTCATTTTGCTTCTTATTAAAGAATGCAATTGGTTTGCCTTTTTGACTTAAAATAGCACTTGGCCCATGTTGGAAGCATCCTCTCAACTTCAAACACCTTTCCAAAATCTAGAAGTACCAGCACTAAAGCTATCATCATCTTTTTTATTATCTCAAAGCACTTTTAGGTAGTTTCTTTCCATTGGAATAAATTTCCCTTCAAGCACTTAGTAATAGGAGTAACACCAATGCTGAATCCTTTGATAAATCTCCCATATAAAGATACAAGGCCATGAAAGCTTCTTAAAACATGAAAGGATTTAGGAGTAGGCCAACTAGTAGTTGACTCAACCTTGTTTGAATCAACTTTAATTCCTACTAAAGATATAATACAACCAAGAAACATAAAGTTATTCGTGTAGAATTAGCATTTCTTTGCATTAGCATACAATTTTTGCTCTCTTAACACGTAAATCATGTGTCTTGAATGCTTCAAGTGTTGTGAATTAGATTTATTGTAAACAAGAATGTAATCATAGTACATAACAACAAATTTTCCTATGAATGGTCTAAAGACATGATTCATAAGTCACATGAAAGTGTTGGGTGCATTAAAAAGCCCAAATGGAATGACTAACCACTCATAGAGACCATTTCTAGTTTTAAAGGTTGTCTTCAACTCATCTTCAAGACTCATTCAATTTTGATGACAACTACTTTTAAGATCAATTTCAGAGAAAATAATATAATCATGTAATTGATCAAGTAAATCATCAAGTTTAGGAATAAGAAACATGTACTTTAGAGTAATTGTGCTTATGGCTCTATTATTTGTGCACATATGCCAAGATCCATCTTTTTTGGGTACTAAGAGGGCTAGAACAGCACATGGACTCATGCTTTTCTTACTAATCCCTTGATCATCAAATCTTCAACTTGCCTTTGCAATTCTTCATGTTATTTAGGATTTATGCAATAAGCCACATTGTTTGGAAGAATAAAGCCTTGAATAAGGTATATTAGGTGTTGAATATTTCTCATTGGGGGAGACTAGGAGGTGTTTCTTTTGGTACAACTTTCACAAATTCTTCTAATAAAGGTTAAGCTAGTGGATTATGTCCCCTTAATTTAGTAATGGATTCTTCCACAAGCACATTAGCTTGCATCTCTTCATCTTCCAAAAACATCTTTTCAATCAAATTTCTAGATAGCAAGGTATTCTCCTCTCCTTTTGTAGGCTTGGGAATATGATATAGTTTCATTGGCACTAAAACAATTCTAACACCATCTTTGACATATTTTATAACAAACTCCTATTTAGGAGTGAATTTTACTCTAGCCCTACTCCAATGAAGTACTACAATCAAATTGATAAAGTCTTGGGCCACATTAAGATATACTTTGCTACCTTCCAAGCCTAAATTATCTTCTTTGGTCCAAATTTTTTCAATCAACCCACTAAGTGCTTTTTTCATCCTTTTAGCTCTTGAATGTGTCATTGGCCCTTCTTGTATGCTCAATGGATCTTAAAAGCCCTTCATGCATTAGCCTTTCTATGAATCTCATCAAATTTAATAGATTTGGAATACCCAAGTAAAAAAAATGCATCGTGTACTTAAATTAGTAATTGGTGTAGTCATTTAAGTTAATTTTATGATTACTTGGTGTGAATGACTCCATAAAATGTAAGGAGAAGCTTTACTTGAAATAAATGAAGTAACACTCTCATCTTTCATTTAGTGAACTATTCTATCATTGTAGGAAAAGATAACTAGTTGAATGACTCCTTTACTTGTTGGAATTTAAAGGATTTAGGCTACTTGAGGCATATTCATAGGTAGGTCTCAATGAAATAATTGCTTGGCATAAACATGAATGTTAATCGCATAATTGTTTTGGGTAAATGATTCCTTAAAATGAAAGGAGAAATCTTATTGTCAAGGAATTAATTGATGTTCTCATATTTCAAGAAACGAATGATTCTCTCTTGGTAAAGAAAGCTAATTAAAAGTAATGCTTAGTGTTGTCATGGAAATTAATTACATGATCACTTGGATGAATGACTCCTAACAACAAAAGTATAATCCTTATTGTCAAGGAATTTGTTGATTGTCTTAAGTTTCAAGCAATGGACAATTCTCTCATGGTAACAAAAGCTATCCAAGAGTAACGATAACTTTATTGGAAGGAATTTAATGGATTTAGAACACCCAAAACTTAGTAAGGTGCAACTCCTTGTGAACTCAGTGGTCAGTAATGATGTTTAAGTTAATTTTGTGATATTTTTGCATGTATCACCCTTAAGAACAAAAGGAGAAGCCATCTTAGCTAAAAATAAAGCAAAGATCTCATCTTTTAAGTAATGAACCATTCTATCCATGAAAGATAAGTGAATCAAGATACTCCACTATTTGATGGAATTTAATGGATCTAGACTACCCAAAGTGTATTAATGAGCATGTCAAAATGAAATTAATGTTTAATGTAGTCATGGATGTTAATGGCATGATCATTTTGAGGAATAATTCCTTGTAATAAATGGAAAAGCCTTATTCTTGAGAAATCAATTGATGGTCTCAAATTTCGAGTAATGACTAATTCACTCCTATTAAAGAGAGCTAATCAGGTGTAATGACTTTTTTACTTGATGAATTTCATTGGATTTTTTTACTTAATGCATGTCAATGGATTCAGCAAAATAAGAATACAAGTCCTATTGTCATGTAATCAAAAGACAGTCTCAAGCTTCAAGTACTAAATGATTTTCTCTTAGTAAAGAAAGTTAATCAAGAGAAAGAGTTTATGTCTTGGATGGATTTTAATTGATTTAGACTACCTCAAACATAATAACATGAACCTTAAGAGAAATCATGGATTAATGTAGACATTTAGGAAAATTTTATGTTTATATTATACCCTAGAATGAAAGTAGAAGGCTTACTAACTAGAATTGAAGTGATAGGCTTGTCCTTCAAACAATAAACCATTTTTTTCCATGTAAGAAAAACTAATCAAGTTGAATGACTTCTTTATTTAATAGAATTCAATGGATTTAGGCTACCTATCATTTATTGATGTACTTGTCATAATAAAACTAATGTTTGGTATAGTCATGAATGTTAATTACAAATCATTTTGATTGAATGATTACTTATAATGAAAGGAAAGGCCTTATTATCAAGGATTCAGTTGAGGGTCTAAGGTTTCAAGTAATGAACAATTCTTTATTGGTAAAGAGAGATAATGAAGAGTAATAACTTCTTTATTTAATGCACTTCAATGGATTCAAACTAGAGTAGGATTCCTATTATCCAGTATTTAAGAGATGGTCTAATGTTTCAAGCAATGAACTATTCTTTCATAGTTAAGAAAAGGTATTTAATAGTAATAGCTTCTTTGTTTGATGGACATTAATGAATTTGGAATACCCAAGACATAATATCTTGCATCTTGCACTAAAATCAGTGATTTATGTTGACATTAAAGTTAATTTTATGATTCCTTTGTGTGCAGGACTCTTTCAAATAAAAAGAGTCTAATTACTAGCTAGAAATTAAGTGACAGTCTCAATTTTCAAATAATGAATCATTCTATCTTTGTAAGAAAAGTTTATCAAGATGAATGACTACTTTATTAGATGGAATTTAATAAATTCCAACTATCTAAGGCATATTGATGTGCATGTCATAATGAAATTAATGTTCAATGTAGTTATGGTTATTAATTACATAATTATTAATTGCATAATTATTTTGGGTGAATGATTCCGTCTAATGAACTATTCAATTAATAATCACTCCTGGTAAAAAAAGTTAATTAAAAGTAATTGCTCTTTTATTCAATGGAACTTAGTGAATTTGGATTGCCTAGAGGAGAAATCCTATTATTAGTAATCAAGAGATGGTCTTATGTTTAAAGTAATGAATGATTCTCTCATAGTAATGAAAGGTAATTAAGAATAATAACCTTTTTCTTAGATGAACTGGAATGGATATAGACTTCCCAAGAAGAAATTAGGTGCATATTGCAATGAAATTAAGGATTGACGTAGACTTTTACTATAATTACATGTTTCCTTTATGTTAATGGCTCCTTAGAATGAAAGGAGAGGCCTTATTAATTAGGAATAAAGTACCCAGTCCTATCTTCCTTGTAGTCAACCATCCTATCCATGTAATAAAGGTTAAACAATATGAATGACTTCTTTATTTGATAAAATTCAATGCATTTAGACTCCTTAAGTTGTCTTGACTTACATGGCCTAATGAAATTAATGCTTAGTATGGCTATTATTTGAATGATTTCTTAGAATGAAAGAAGAAGCATTATTGCAAAGGAATTAGGTGACAATTTCAAGTTTCAAACAAAGAACAATTTTATCTTAGGAAAGAAAGGGATTGAAGAGTAATTGCTCTATTAGATGGATTTTGATAAGTTTGGAATACCAAGAGCAAAAATCCTATTTTTAAGTAATTAGGATATGGTCTCATGTTTTAAGCAATGAACACTTCTCTCATAACAAAGAAAGCTATTTAAGAGTTATAGATTCTTTATGATTTATTTCAATGGGTTCACACTACACAAATGAATAATAGCATGCATCTTGCAAGGAAATGATGGTCTAATCTTTTAAGCACTGAGCCATTATATCCATGTAAGAAAATCTAATCAATATGATGCCTCTTTTTTTTTTTTTTTTGATGGAATATGATAGACATAAACTACATAAGGTATATTGACCTATATGCTCAAGAAAAGTCTCTTCATATATTTTCCATCAAATAGATGCTTGTAATTCTAATGAGGGATAAGAGGAGCAAAAGTAAAGTTCTTACCATCATTTGAGAAAGAAAATTTTTTTTAATCTAACATGCAAAGACGTCCTATCAAACTACCATAGTTGATTAGGAAAGAGCTAACACTCATTGGAACAATGTTACAAAGCACCTCATCTTGATAAGACTTGACAATATAAATGAATTTGGAGCTTTTTTAGAGACTTCTACCTTGCTAACTTTGTTCAACCATCGTCACATGTAAGGATAAGGGGGTTGAGTTGTGAGCAATCCCTAATTTTTAGCAAGAATAGTCAAGGCTACATTAGTGTAACTATCTCCATCAACAATTAGTTCCCAAACTTTCCCTAAATGGTGCATGTAGTGTAAAATATGCTAGGCCTTAGCTCTTCATTCAAGTGAACTTGCATGTTTAGAATTTTTTTTATCACAAACATTTTACCTTCATTAGCATACTTAATGGTGTAACATCCTTAGGTTTGATAGCATTTTCTTGTTCAAATCATCACCATTCATGGTTTCCTAAACAGTCATTACCTTTTGATTCAAACATTTTGAGGCAATATGACCATGACCAAGGCATTTAAAGCACTTGATGTTGTAACGATTCTTTTTTTTTTTCTTTCAAGGCTTAAAAACGTGCTTCTTCTTTTTGTTTTTAGACTTCATGTTAGATTTAGTTTCATAGGACATATCCTTTAAGAACTCCTATTGTTAGAAACATTACTTTTGTTAGTAGTTTTGAAGGATGTTTTTCTTAAGACCCGCAAGCCACTTCTCTACCTTTGTTGCCAACTTGATGACATTTATGAGCATGTAAAAGTGGTGTAGTTCCATTACATGAGCTATATTTGTGAGCCTTTAAGATATTAAGCAACAATTTGTTCTTGTGGCTTATTAAGATTGCATCTTAGCATTAAAGACTCAAGTTCACTCCTATATTCTTCCACACTTAGGCTATATTGCTTTAGCCCTTGCAACTTCAAATATAGGTCTTCTTTGTGGCCATTTGATTAAAAAATACTTCTAATATCACCCTTACCATCATGTCTCTTTTGTGCTTTAAAGTTTCCCACCAAAAACTAATATATTCTTTCTATCTTGAGGTAGCTACTTTGCATCTCTTTTCTTTTATATAGCCTTTGTAATCAAAGATTCTATCTATACATTAGATGCAATCAAGGTATTCGTTTTGGGAGGATCTACCTTTAAATTTTGGAATCCCCATTTTAAGGTAATCTTTTTGTTGCCTTTAATGTCTTCTTGGCCTAAGGGCTCATTCTTTAAAACCGTTAATCCCTTATCATCCATTATGCCATTTGCTACCTTAGTTCTTGAAGACCATGTTAAAGACCTTGAATATGATCTTCCAAAGTTAGACCCTTTGGTACATATTTATCTTCTATTGCAAAAACTAAAGGACAATCTTGAGGTTGGATTGAAAGTGTTTAAGACATTTGAACACTCCCTATTAGGGCTACTCTCCAATCAATCACACACTCACAACCAAAGCTCTAATACCAAATGATGGATTACTTGTTATGGAGAAGGACAAGTACTCTAAAAAAAGGGCTAGGATTGATAAAGAGAACAAATGGAATGTTTAAGTTTGCCATTAAGGTAATAATGTGTAGAAGTACACCTAAGATAATAATTTTGTGAATTCACCATAGTTGAAGAACAAAGTGATTAGAATCAATCAAATAAATTGAACTTTGATTTAATCATCACTGACCATAGATTGATTGATTAATGTTACATATTGGTCCTTATATAGGTAAAAGATTACATGTTGCTTGACACTTGTTATATAGGAAACATTGAAAATAATCTAGAAGCAAAAAGTAGAATGTTGGAAACACATTATGAAACATAGTAAATAGTTAACAACTAAATGTTGGTAGCTTTCAATCTCTACATGCTTCATTTAGTTAGTCAACAAAGGTGGCTTGTTATGACTCTACTTAAGTAAACTGTTGATTTTAATAATGCTTCACATTGACTAATCTAGTTACCCTTCAAGAAGTAATTGCATCCTTGAATGACTCATATGTGATACATTAAATGGCTTTATTTCATAATATATACTTCAATGTGATGGATCACCTAATATGGATCAAGTCCAAGAGTATTCTAGTTCCATTACTTGTTTAAAAATCAAGATAAGTCTAGCAAGTCATGCATCACAACTAGAAGAAACAATGGACCAACCAAAGTGGAGCATTATTTGAATCACCATTCTAATTAAATGGAGCCTTAATTTGTCACCTTGTTGACCAAATACATGAAGCATGCAAAGACGAAAAAGAGTTTGAAAGTTGGCCACAATTACTATCACCTATCTCCAATGTTCTTTTATTATTTCCAATATTTTTCTTTAGTGCTTTTGCTTATTTTCAAAGTGTCATTAATTACAAGTTTCTCACTACTCGTAATCTTTTCTTATGAAAGGAGCTACATGCAGCAACAAGTAACATCTATCTATGATCATTGACATATGAATTTGAGTTCAATCTCATTGTTATGATTCTTATCACTTGTGTTCTTCATGTTTGGTGAATTCCTAAAGTTCTGGGTGTAGTTGCTTTGCATTATCTCCTAATTTGTGAACATATCTATCACCTTTTGTTTCCTTGTTGTTAGATTTAACTCTTCATTTTGGAGTACTTGCCATTCTCCTTAACTAGTAATCCATCATTTGTTATTAGAACAACTACTCAACCCATCGTTTATTATTAAAGCTTTTGGATGTGACAATGAAATTAAGTGGAGAGTAACCTATGAGGGAGTGATTAAACATGTTCCCTTTGATGATACCAACTCTTTAAATCAATTTTAGAGAATATTTAAGAACTATGAGATTCATCTTACATGTCATCTAATCAAGGAATGGGATGTCTATAGCTTACAATGATTTTATTTGCTGCACAACAATGAATGCACATTTTCCAAGTCCTATCCTTCTTAGGCAAAAGTAGTATGAGAACAACACATGAACTCATGCTTTCTCATATATATCCCTTCTTTATGAGCTCTTTAACCTATCTTTAAAGTTCCTTTGTTTCCTTAAGGTTACTACTCTACATAGGTCAATTTGGAATTGCTACTTTAAGTATAAAATCTAAAGCTTTTTTTATCAAAACATGATAACTATTGTTGTTTATTTCCTAAAGAGATGAATTACCTTTAGTAATGGGTAACAATTTAAGTAATTCATTTCATCTAATTAACCAAATCAATCTATAATATCCATACTTCATCTCATTGGCAGTTATTAAACCCATATAATCCAAGATGGTTTCTTGGTGAGAGTCATAGCTCAGTCTTTTAGCTATCCATAGAAATTGGTTTCGTTAAAAGAAACCTCTTATAACTTAAGAAATAATCAAAATACGTAAATTGTACAATAAATGAATTTTGCTAGATTTTTCTAATAATTGGGCATATGGACAAGTGAGAAGCCAATCAAATTACATCATCTAGTCTATCAAACATGCATAAAATATTAAGTATGAGACAAAATATTATGCAACACATGGTTGTTATTATATACCATTAGGTATACAAATAGATAGTATACTGATGCTTGTTGATACTTTATGAGATTAGTAAATTGATTAGTAGTCAATATTATATTTGGTCAATTAGTTAGTACAATTTGAATGATAATCGATTGCTATTCCAAAAGTTACACAATTTGGTTTCTATTAAAATATGTTTAATCAAATTCAAATAAATAGTTACTTGAAACATTTATAAGTGTAATAAATAAAAAAGACCCATTGACTAATCATTTGATTTATAAATTGTTACTAATAACATCTTTTTAATTTATTATAGTAAAAATACATTTTACATATTTGAATAAAAAAATGACCGATTTGATAAAATAGTTGATTTAATATGCAGAATTTATTTATGTGGTCAAGGGTAAATCAACCAATTACTAAAATTGAGTAAATTTAGAGTAAATGGTATTCAAATATTGTTGACTAATATTTTGTCACTATTTTTTGGTTAATGTCACCAAAATGTTTCCAATTTGAGATGGGAGCTTTTATTAAAATGAATTCATGTACTACTTCTTGAATCAATTAACTCTAAATGGGTATTGTATTATAGAGTATTTTGAGATTCATGTTGATGAAATTATTGATAAATTACACTAAAATTGACCATAAAAAGTTGGTCAAATTTACAAATGGATATCCAAATTGTAGATTGAAGGTTACTTATTTTGAAAATTGGTTTGTAAGAGGAGTAGCTACTATCAATTACTAGTAAATCTAGATTGGTAACACTTTTCAAATGAAATTTGTCCCTAGTAAAATAGATTGTAAATTTGATTAACAATTAGTTTGATTAAAGTAGCAACTAAAATTTGGAGTTGTTATTAATAGGTGCTTTACTCACTTTCATAGGCAAATTTGTGGTTGTTCATTTTGATGATATTTTAGTCTATAATAAAAACTTAAATTATCATATTGGGCATTTGTGATGTGTGCTAGATGTTTTGACAAAAGAAAGATTGTTTGATAATTTTGAAAAGTGTTGCTTTTGCACAAATCCAATTGTATATTTAGGGAATGTGGTTTCAATTATAGAAATAGACATTGATGAAGAGAATGTTAAGGCTATTAAATAATCACCAACATCTAAGAATATTTCTAAGTGCAAAATTTTCACAATTCGCCTACTTTCTAAAGGAGATTTGTCAATAATTTTTGTAGAATTGTTGCACCATTGACTGCAATTATGAACAAAAGTGTAAGTTTTGTGTGGGGAAGTGAACAAGAAAGTGAATATAATCTAATTAAGGAAAAATTAGGCTCTTTGCCATTTTGTACTTTTTCTAACTATGTTAAAACTTTTGAAATTGAGTGTGATGCTTCAGGTATTGGCAGAGGGGTTGTTTTGATGAAAGAGCAATGACCTATTGCATTCTTTAATGAAAAATTAAATAATGTTGCACTTAATTATCCAACTTATGGTAAGAAGTTGCATGCATTAGTAAGTGCCTTAGAGTGACAGAAACACTACTTTGGCCTAAGTAGTTCTTGATCCATACAAACCATAAGTCATTAAAGCATTTAAGGAGACAAGGTGAGTTTAATAAATGACTTGCTAAATGTGTGGTATTCCTTAATAGGTTTCCATATGTGATCAAGTATAAGCAAGGAAAGGAAAGCATTTTGTTTGATGAAATTAAATGAATTTAGTTTGACAATAATGATGTGCTTGTTGCTTGGAATATAATGTCTAAAGTAGGCACAATAGTTAATTTCAGGATCATTATGTGTGAATGAGTCCTTGTAATAAAAGCAAGAGCATTCTTAGAAAAAAATAACATAATGGTCACATTATTCAACAATCAAACTTTTCATTGCCCATAAAAAAGCAAATCAAAATCAATTAGTCATTTCCTTGATGGAATTCAATGGATTTAGAGTACCAATGGTGTGTAGACCTTAACTACATGAAAGGGTGACCAACACATAGAAAGGAGGATTGAGCAATAAACAAATCAAGACAATAACTAGCAAAGGAAAGTTGTTTTTAAACCTAGTGATTGGGTTTGGCTGCATATGTGCAAGGAGTGATTCCCTACAAAGAGGCATTCAAAGTTGCAACTAAGAGGAGATGACCATTCTAAGTGATTGCAAGGATTAATGACAAAGCCTACAAATTGGAACTTCCTGGTTAGTATAATGATAATGCTACTTCTTATGGTTTTGATCTTTCTTCTTTTGATTTAGGTTACAATTTGAAGATAAATCATTTTGAGGAGAGGAGAAATGATGGGAATCAAGTTAGCACATGTAATGATCCTTTGCACATACATGAAGATTTAATAACAACAGCTAAAGGGATGCAAGAACTTAGAAATGGGCTTATTGAAGTTATTTGGGCTAAAAGCCATGCACAAAAAAAGGATCAATGCTTAGAGGAACATCAAGCCTTAATAAACTTCATACAAGTTCAATGGTAGCTTATTTTAGGAGTTTTGGTTGAATTCTATACTTGGCCTAATACCTTGTTTCTTTGGAAGGCAATGCATGTTATTTAGTTATTTTACATTTGTAATGGGATAAACAATATTTCAATTTAAGCCCAATCCTTTAATAAATAGTTTATTAGGAAAGTTAGTTGTTTTTTATTCTATTTTAGATTTACTATTCATTTCAACTCTATATTAAGGCATATAACCCTTTTTTGTGGGTAGCTAATTGATTTTTAAAAAAATTAAGACATTTCTCTTTGGTTCCTTTAAGCATATTAGCTCAAGGTTGTAATTATTTTTTCTCATAATCACAAGAGAATATTAGCTCTCATCAGTGAGGATACAAAATTATCCATATTGGGATGGTTCAACTAGCTTTAAAATCTACTACAAGATTGGGTTTAAATAGTTCAACTATAATTTTTGTTAGGGATATGAGACATAATTGTTTTCATGATTCCTTGTTAAAAGCAATTGAATCAAGTTTAAGTGAAGGACCTATATGGTTCTCATGTTTTCTTAATTTTACATTATCATTATTAGATCCTAATTTAATGCATGCTTTATACCTAGATATTAAAACAAATATATTTCATATGATTCCTACATGTAAAACTTTGATTCTTATTTATAGAATCCATTATTAGGTTATAAACACCATAGATCCTGGTATTAAAAAAATACCTTCTAGGTATGCTAATAAAGGAACTACTACCTTATTTCTAACTAAGAGATCTAGAGCTAATGCAATGGTTCCTAGAACCATAATATGGGATTCGGTTAAATTACCTTAAAATCTTCAGTTATGTATTAAAAATGTTGTTTTTTATTTTTTATGATGTTGACTAATTTATTGTTTAAATTACACAAAATAACAAAAAAAGAATTTAAATTTAAATAATAGTTAGAATAAAAAATGTAATTACTTAAATTAATTGATATTTATTCAAATATGATTAAATTTACCTTTTAGTAAATTTGAAGTAACTTTTTACTAAAATTGTTGAAATTACTGCAAAAAAATTTAAATTTGAAAAGCATTTTGATACTAATATCTTAAGTTTTGTATCCAAAATGTTGTTTTTTATTTTTTCATAAATGTTGAGTTACATAATACTTAAATTGCATAAATTATGTAAAATGATATTAAATTTGAATAATAGTTATATTAGAAAATGAAATTACTCAAATCAATGCTTTTTCTATTTAAATAGGGTCTCTTTTTGGTGAATTTAGAGTATTCTTTTACTCAAATTGTATAAAATATAATAAAATATTATAAATTTTAATAATATTTGATTTCATTTAAATAGTTACTAAAATTTAGAATTTTGTATTCATAAATGACATTTTCTTAATTTTCATTGATGTTGACGAACTTGTTTTTAATATTACGTAAATAACATAAAAAGAATTAAATTTTGAATAAGATTTAGAATAAAAAAATACAATTTCTTAAATGATTCTTTTTTTATTTAAATATGATTAATTTTACTTTTTGGTGAATTTTAAGTAATTTTTTATTAGAATTGCAATAATTATTGCAAAAGACTTTAAATTAAATTTGAAAAACATTTAAATTGATTAATATGGTTACTAAAATCTCATGTTTTGTATTCAAAAATATTATTTTTTACTTTTTTATGAATATTGAGTAATCTAATATTAATATGGTGATTCATTTAATACATGCCTAGATAACCGTACATTGATTTTAAAGAGATGTTTAGATACTAACTTGATTCTAAATAGGGAAAAATGTCATTTTATGGTAGAGCAAGGTATAGTTTTAAGGCATGTTATTTCAGCCAAGGGAATGGACATGGATAATTCTAAAATAGATATTATTTTTGCTTTACCTAACATACAAATGTACAAGAGGTTCATTCTTTTCTTGGCCATGCAAGTTTCTATCATAAATTTATCAAGGATTTTTCAAAGATAGCTTTGCCCTTATGTAAGTTGTTGCAAAAAGATCTGCCATTTAAGTTTGATGAGAAATGTAAGGATGTGTTTAACTCATTTAAAAAGCTTTTGACACCAATAATGTAGCTACCACATTGGGAGTTTCCATTTAAGATTATGTGCGACGAAAGCAATTATGTTATGGGAGTAGCTTTGTGATAGAAAGTTGGCAACGCCACCCATGCCATTTACTATGCCTTGAGGACCATAGATACAATCCAAATCAATTATTTCACAACTAAAAAAGAACTTTTATTTGTTGTTTTGTTTTTTAAAAAAAAAAATTGGACTTATTTTCTAAGCATGAAGTGATAATTTATTCTGATCATGCAACTCTCAAACATTTTCTCTTGAAGAATGAGGCAAAATTACAACCTATTAGATGGATTTTATTATTACAAGAGTTTGCCACATAATTTGATATTGTATTCCTCTCAAAGGTGGCAAAATACTTGGTTTTTTTAGGAAAAACATCATCAAATTAATGCAAAAGAGAAACAACAACACTAGGCAAAAAGGGCTTAAGCATATTAAAGTAAAACTCTTTGTACAAAAGAATAATCATAGGCTATTTTGAATAGAATGCTCTCTTAAAATCACTTTTTTTTGCATACAAACTCTCAATTTTTATCTCTTGCTCTCTTCTTTTCTTTCATTACTCCTTTCTTTCCTTTCATTCCCTCTTTTATCCTCTTTTCCTCATTTTTTTTATTTCTCACACTCTTTTTCTTTTAAATCCACAATTGACCTCTTTATCAACTTATCAATTATTAAAGGTACAAGAGTAATAGGTTTATCATTTATTACAAAAGAGTACCTATTCTTAAACCCATCATGCATTGCATGTCGATCATATTTCCATTATCTTCTCAATAAAATATGCCCAACATGCATGGGTATAACATCACATAAGACCACATTAATATATCTCCCAATAGTAAACAATATGAAAACCTACTTATTTACCTTAACCTCCCCACATTCATTCAACCATTGAAGCTTATATGGCTTGGATGAGCATTAAGTGACCAAGCCAAGGATGTTAATGAAGTATAGAGAGATAATATGTTCCATGCACATTGCCATATCAAAGATAAGGTATGTTGCATGATCATTGATGGAGGAAGCTGTAAAAATGTAGCTATCATTCTATTTAAATGAGTGTTGGCAATGAAAGGAGAAGCCTTATGAGCAAAAAATGAAGAGACAATCTCATTGTTCAAGAATTGAACCATTCAAAACTTGCAAGAAGAGAAAATCAAGGTTAATAACTCTTTTTTTTTTTATCAAATTCAATGGATTTAAAGTGCTAAAGGTGTAAAGACTTGTTTGGTGAAATGGATATAATGTTTGGTATTGATACAAAAATGAATTTCAATATCACTTTATGTGAATGAAACCTTGCAATGAGAGTAAGAGTGTTGTTAGCCGAAAATTAAGAGGTGACCTCATCATTCAAGAATTAACCATTCAATACATGTTAGGAAAGCTAATTAGGATCAATGACTCCTTTGTTTGATTGAATTCAATAAATTTAGAGTGCCGAAGGTGTGAAGACATGCTTGATACAATAAATTTAATGTTTGGTGTGGAAAAAAATAATTTCAGAATAATTTTGTGTGAATGTGCTATTGCAATGAAAGGAGTAGCCTTCTTAATTAGAAATGAAGAGCCAAACCCATTATCCCAAACTGGATCATTCAATACCTATGAGAAAAGCTAATCATGTTCATTCACTCCATTTTTTGTGGAATTCAATGGATTCAGAGTACCAAAGGAGTGCAATTGTGCTTGTTGCAATGAATATAATGTGTGACATTGATGCAAAAGTTAATTTCAAGATCATTAAGTGTGAATGAGACCTTGCAATGAAAGCAAGAGTGTTATAGCAAAAAATCAAGAGATGACCTCACTATTTTGGAATTGAATCATATAAAACTTATAAGAAAAGTTAATCAAGATCAATAATTCCTTTGTTTGATGGAATTCAAAGGATTTGAAGTGTTAAAGGTGTAAAGTTGTGCTTGTCAAAATGAATATGATGTGTAATGTAAACATAAAAATTCATTCAAAGATTATTTTATGTGAAGCAGTCCTTGCAATAAAAGGAGAAGCCTTATTAGGTAGAAATGAAGGATAATCTCATTATTTAGAAAATTGAACCATTCTTATTTTATTATAGACATTTATTTTATAACAAACACCTATTCAAGAATGGATTTTATTACAACCTTGACCCATCAAGTACTTCAATCAAATTAATAAAGCCTTGGCCCATATTAAGATATGCTTTGCTATCCTTCAAGCATGAATGACCTTCTCTAGCCTAAATTTTTTCAATCAATCTACTAAGTGCCTCTTTTATGCTTTTATCTCTTGAACGTGTTAGTGGCTCTTCTTGAAATGATATATGGATCCTTGGAAGTCCTCTATGCATATACTCCTCCATAGATCTTACCATTTCCTCTTTACACAAAAGGATTTGTTCTTGAATCATAACCTACATAGAAAAAAATGTTAGGAATAACATTCCATGCACTCCCTCATATGTTTTACTTCACTCTCTCACAATATGGCACTCACTTTTGTGTTGACACACTATATAAATTTGGCCTTTCTCTCTTAGCCCGTTATTGAACTAAATAAGGTTAATCAAAGTCATCATATAACCAACTAATTCTAACAAATCAAAATCAAAGAAATTTAGGAAAATTAAATGAATTAAGGTTGTGAATTAGAAGAACTTAACAAGATTAAATCACAAAAAAAAATGGAGAGAGATTAATTAAATCCAAGTCCTTATAGGAATTGGATAGAAAATTGAAAATAGAGCCTCTATCTCCTTAATTATAAGATCATTTCATGTGGTTGAGTCCTTACAACAAATGGACAAACATTATTGGCAAGAAATGAAGAGATGGTCTCATTATTTAGGGATTGAACTACTCAATATCTATAAGAAAAGCCATTTATGATCAATAACTCCTTTGTTTGATGGAATTCAATGAATTCATTTTCCAAAGATGTAAAGACATCATTGTTGCAATGAATTTAATGTTTAGCATAGACACTAAAGTTAATTTCAAAAACATTTCAATGAAAGTATGCAATTCAATAGAAGCTTTTATTCCATAAATTTTCTAATCATTTCAAGTTTTTCCATTTTTACATGCTTTCCTATATGTGCATGCAATTTCTCCAAGTTGTATCAAAGCCAAATGTTAGTTAATTAGCCGTTAAATTTCCAAGTGGAAACTTAAGTCATGTTCATGTTATTTGTTCACTTAAGTCAAGGTTAGGCATTTTGAGTATTAGGCATAAATCATTGATAGTGATACCATGATATTTAATGGATAGGTTACAAAGGGGATGACACTATAGTAATAGTAATAATAATAATAATAATAATAATAATCATAAAGAAATTATAATTAATGAAAATGTAGATAATAGTTTTCTTCTTTATTTAACAAGCACTGCTCAAAATCAAATTTTTATGGCAATAAAAACTAAGGATGGAGTACAAATATTTGATTATGTTAATACACTTGTATAGAAAATTACAAATCATTTTATTTGAACAACCACTTTGCCATTTGACAAAACTTATAATCAACTTTATTAACCCCCAAATACATGTTAAATATTTAAATAGTGATGCTTAAAATCATTAATATATCACTAGTAGCTTTTCAGGTTACCTTTTATTAAATAACAAGTAAATCTTATTAAATGGTTATTAAAAGAAAATTAGACTTACATATTAATTGGTAACCATAAGTTAAATAATTACTAACATTTTTTTTATGTTAATTAATCTTTTTGAAATCTTTTGATTCTCAAAATTCACCAAAAAGGAATGGCTTATCCTAATCAATCCAAGTGACCTGTAGACATGTTACTCAAATGTCTTTCAATTCTAATCTAAATAGTTATTTGCTATTTTTAGTTTATTCAAACATTTTTTTTAAATGACCTATAGTTTTTATATCTTGGAATGATATTTTTGCCCAAATATGTACACTCTATAAATGTTATTCAAATTAAATATTTTAAAAAATTGCATAAGTAACTACATTGTAGTTGTAGTTACAAAGCAATTTTTTTGGGGTTTTGTATTCACCAAAATGGTTGATTACTTCAATAACCAATTTAAGAATTTGTGCAAAAATGTTACATTAAAGCAATTGGATTGTTATCAAAAATTGATCTACAATTTGGTCAAATTTACTAAGATCATGATTATAACTAAAAGATTGAAATGTTATTTAAATAGACCAAATGTTGTAATAACGACATTTAAATAGATCATAATAACTATTTGAATTAATTTATTCAATTTGAATGCATTGACCAAATGTTGTTATTTCAAGTAATTGATTTAAGGCAATTACTTAAATCACTTGTACTAAGTAAAATAGATCATTTTTGAATAAAGGAACTGTCAATTTAAGTAATTATATTATTTATTCCAATAGTTATTTAAATTAAAACTCAAAATGCTTACTTAAATATATAGAGTAACATTTGAATTTATATTTTTCAATTTAACTATAAACTATCAATTTGATAATGAATTTAAATGAACATTGTCTTGGATTTAAATTGAATAATAGAGATTATTGAAATTTATTACATTTGATTGAAGTAGATACTATTAATTGGTTTTCACTTGACTAACCTATCAATAATGTCATAGATATCATAGAGTAACATTACCTTTAGTTAAATTATTTACTTAATATTTACTGGGTTGATTTTAAAATTTACTTATTGGTTGATCTACTTAGTGAACAATAGCAATTTATCTTTTATTCTAATTTTGTTTGATCTAACCAATACTCTATAAAGTATTCTAATGTTATGAAATGTTTGATCAATTGTTAGGATTCAAACTCCATGTTATAATATTTTGAGTAAAAATTAGATCAATCTTAATCAATTTAAATAACCAATAAATAATTGGACATTTACATTTTTTTTACAATTATAGTTATTACAATTTGATTACATTATAAATACACATTCAATATAGGGTTTTGTATTGAAAGTAATTATTGATTATTCAAAACCAAATGTTATTCAATTACTTCTTGGTGAATTTAGAGTAAACTTTTAGTGAAATTACAAAAGTTACAATGAAAAATCATATTTATATTAATTTAAATAGCTACCAAAATTTGGGGTTTTATATTAGAAAATATTATTTTTTACATTTCATGAATGTTGACTAACATAATATTTAAATTTAGGCAACATAGAGTTTATTTGAATGTTATTTTAAAATAAACTCTAATCATTACTAAATTGCACCAATCTTAAATTCATAATTAGTTTGTGTGAATAAGTCCTTGTAACTAAAGGAGAAATCTTGATAGCAAGAAATGAAGAGAAGGATTCATTGTCCTAGAATTGAACCATTCAATACTTACAAGTAAAAGTAATAAAGATCAATTACTTTGTTAACTTGTTATTGTAAAATGTGAATAATTAAGTACTATTGTAACAGGTTATTAGGTTACTCAACTTTCATCAGTCAAATAAGTAAATTTAATATTTACCTTGTTACTTAAAACCAAATTCCATTTTGTAAATTCAATAAATCAATATACATTATTCAAAACAACATTTTTGAATACAAGACTTCATATTTTAATAGCTACTTAAATCAATGCAAATATTATTCAAATTTACAATCTTTTATTATAATTTTTGTAATTTTGGTAATTAAATTAAATATTACTCTATTCATTTAGGGAAACAATAATTGATTGGATAAATGATTAATCATTGATCAGTTACCAATGGACAATATCATGTTTAAAATTAGGAATATGATTCAAACTGATTGTTCATTTATGGTCAATTTTTAATGTTCATTTGATGTCTAATCAAATTAACTAATTACTCTACATAATGTTACCTTAATTTAAACCATTTACAATCTAATGGTTACTTAACTTAGTTAAATAAAATTAGTACATCAATAAAATGTTTATGTTACCAAACATAATCAAATCCTTTCCACCTCCTTAATTAGTTTGTTTTATTGGATTCAATTACAATTAAAAGTGGCATTATTGGTCTATTAATGAAATTTACAATTTAGTTACCTTAAACTACTAAATTATAGAATACATTAATGAGTATTCTAATCCAAATTTTAGAAAATCTTGGTTAAAAATTTTAATCTGTAATTTTAGTAATCATATGTAGTAGACTTTGGAAATTGATACCATCAATTATCAATCATAATAACTAGTCAATTAGATTGCTAAATCAATATTATTTGGTAACCAATCATTTGTAACTCCATTACTCAAATTGAGTACTATTATTGGTAATAGGGTGTTTACTTAGGGGTAACCAAATGACTCCATTTAAACTGTAAACCTATTATTACTTGATACTTTCACTAATGTTTCTAGTTTTGTATCTCTTATTACAATTACTATAGTTATTGATTATTAATGATTCAAATGTAACTACTAAAATATGTTAACCACCAACCATTAGATTATTAATAGATAATTGAATTAGTAACATGTAATCAAATTATTTGCCAACTTGTTAACCTTTTATCCTATTCATTTGTAACTAATTTCTTTTAGTACCTATTTAAATCAAACAATCAATTACTTTTATGCACTAACCTATTACTCATTATCATTATTGGTTACTCATTATAATGTAATGATCAATTACATTTTAAGTACCTATAAATGATGGTATTCCAAATGAATTAAATTCTTAGTTGCAATAACCTTTTAATAAATAATTTAAGGGTTACTTAAATGTTATACAAATGACATTTGGAGTAACTAATAATGGTCATTTTTTATTCAAACCTATTACACACCAAAAATTTGAAATTATGTAGTTTTTATGAATCATTACTTTGGATTACACAAATCTAATTGGTTACTCAACTCTAATGGAAATAGGGTCATTACAGTTACATTAATAGTATTAATCAATTATAAGTAATTTTTACATACTTGTAACCCTTGGATTAATTGGTACTAATTTTTACACAAATTACTATTGAATGACCATGTAAATATTAAAGTCATGAGTGAAGTAAATGGTAAATTAAATCAGTTTCACATTTGAATTACATTTGTAATTCATCAAACATGTTGATTTAAGTAATTGAATTTTTGAATACAATGCCTGAATATATTGATCTAAGGTAAAATAATTTATTTTAATACATGGGCATAATTGTCAATATGAAAAATGTAAATGTAATTGCATTGTTAAATTTGAAGTAACCTGTTATATAAATTGTGTAAATAACATAAAAAGTAACCTATATTCAAATATTACTAACATTGGTACATTGTCAATGTAATAAAATTGAGTGCCGATCATCATAAATATGAAGTTGAGATTGGATTCAATATACAAAAAAGACTAATTACTCAATTAGAATTAATGAAATCAATCAAGTACTTTAATTTGGAATTAAATGTTAATGATAATCTAATAGGTTACTAACATGTCATTGATTTGTAAAGGTTGGTTTAATTTACTTTAGTCTTTTACTAGTTCAAATCTCATCTTAGTAAGTGTCATTTTATTGGTAACAACCTTTTACTTAAATAAAATATGATTGATTATTCAAATTTAAATAACTTAAATGAATTACTCAAATTAGGCTATCATTTCTTTACTTTGACCTAAAACCATTATAATATATGATTCATTTTTTATTCTAACATTAAGTATTTTAGTAACTTAATTTAAGTACTTTTAAATATGTCAAATCCAATTCTATTGATTTAAGTATTTAGATTAATTTACAACTGGCTAATTGAAGTAAAAAGGTGATCAATTAATTAATTTGATTTAATTAGATTTAAATAGTATAAATGATGACTATTTTATTGAATCCCAACAAATTTACTATTTTTTGGTCGTGACATATTCCATTGAGATTATACCTATTTGTTACCAACAATAATCAATTACAATCATTATGCCATTCAGATTGAATTAGACTAACTTGTACTTAAGACTCCAAATTTAATGTTATTAAGGTAACCTAATAGCTTAAGCTCTAAATTCAAATGTTGATGATTAGATACAAATGTTGGTTTTGATTATAGTAACATTTGTGTTAATATGTGTAGTAACCCAAATAGGCACTTTCAGTAGTTGATTTAATAGTATTTCACCAAACATTAAGCAAATGTAGTTAGACAATAACACTTAAATTTTACGTCGATTACAGTAGATGTTAGGATACTGATACACATTTATTTGTGTAATGACCAATCCGACCAAATAACCCCAAATGTTTTGCAATACTATTCATAAATAAGTATCCTTATTTAAATTTGAATTGATTTCTATAGTTATAAAAATTTTAAGTTTTGTATTCAAAATGTTGTTTTTTGTTTTTTTTCACGAATGTTGAGTAACCTAACATTTAAATTATGTAAATTATGTAAAAATATGTTAAATTTCAATAACAATTAGAATAGAAAATATGTTACTCAAATTAGTCTTTTTTATTCAAATAGTGTCTATTAAAAAATTTTTTTTAGTGAATTTAGATGACATTTAAATCATATGAGAAGTTTGGTCCAAATTGAGTAAGTCAACCAAATTATGATCTATTATGTCACTTTTTACGACAAGAATGTTATAAACTATTCCCCATGTTTTATTATTGACATTAAATTTTACAAATTAATTCTAAAAATGACAATCATAAAATGTTAATGTTTAAATTGGTCATTCTTTTTAGCTAAAAGTAATTTAAATTTAAATCCTTTTACTATAAATCAATTCTTACTTTGGTTTGATTTTTGAACATACTAAGTAGGTAAATTTGTTACTTAAATTGAAGATTACTTAAATTGGTTTAGTAATCCAAATGTTGTTCAAATTTAAAGCACATAGTGTAAAAGACTAACTATATTTTATGGAAATTTGAAAAGATGTTATTAATTTGTTTATAGTAATTTCATTCTTTTACTACAAATGTTAGTATCATGTAAAAGAATGAATTACTGATTTCATTTAAATTTTACGCAATTCAATTTGAAAATGAATTACTTTTAAACCAATTTTATTACTTAACAATGATGAAAAAGTAAAAGGAATCTTATGATTTATTATGTTACTCCAAATTCTCAATATTTAAATAAAGTCATATTAATCTTGACTTTACTCAAAAATCAATTTGAGATCTAAAGATTATTGACAATAGTGTCTAATATTTAAATTGTATAAATTATATAAAAAAAACTTTGATATGGAAAAAGAAGAATTAGGAATGTAACAGGAAATAGCGGACTAACAGATACTAAGTTTGTTTTTGACTGTAACATTCACTCCACGGATACAATATAAACTCCACCACCTTAATGATGCAGGGCAAAAGGAATTCATGATATAGGGTAGGATGCACTCACCACTCTTAAGGAATCCACATAAAAGATACATAAATGCTAGGGTTAAGTCACCACTCAATGGAATCCATGATATAGATACATAACTTAGAAAAAAATTTTCAAATCCTTTAGGATAAGAGTTTAATTGATCACCAAAGTTTTCCTTGAACAAAATACAAGGAAAAACTATAAATAAAAGGCTTTTGAACATCCCTCAAAACACAGGAAAATGTAGCAATAACTTAGTATTTTCATATTAACCATTACGACAACTTCCAAGAGTCCACTCAACTTGTTATTTAATGCTAATCTTGACTTTTAACTATTCTAGTAGGTAATAAAGGAAAACTTGACTCTTGATTATTCTTGATTCATGTGAAACTAAACATCCAAAGCTTCAAATGACTACTCATGAGCCATCATTAGGCTTATGCTAAATGTCTAGTTGTTGGAACAAGTTTGACATGCATTTTGCTCTCCTAATAGCAAAATGAGCATTTTTTGTGCTTGTTCTAAGTCTTGAATCGATTCCTAGTTTTCCTTATGAGTGCTCCTGCATCATGCTTCCTTAGTTGGAAAGGACATGTTCAAAGTCTTTAAACTCTTCATGAAATGGAATAAGATCAACAACATTAAAGCATCAAAAGTTCTAGCATAAGGAAAAAAATGAGCCATCTTAGAAAATCTATTAACTGCAACAAAGATAGAATCTTTGCATCTCTATTTGCAAGGCAAACCAACAACAAAATGCATACATATCTTCCCAAGAGGAATTAGAAACTAGTAATGGAGTGTATAAACCTATATTTAAGACATGACTTTTTGCTTTATGGCATACAACACATCGTTCTACCATTCTCAAGACATCTTGATTGAGTTTTGGCTAAAAGAAATTTTTTTGCACCAAAATTAGTGTTTTGTTTCTTCCAAAGTTGCTTACAAGCCCTCCTTCATAAGCTTATTTAATAGTGACTTCCCTCAAGGAGTAATTAGTGATGCATAACCTATTATCTTTGTAAAGAAAACCATCTTTGTCTCCATTGTGTTTAAAAGAAAATGTCTTCTACTCAAGGCATCAACTATTTTGTTCAGCTTCCTTGATTTATGCTTGATAGAAAATGTGAAGGGCTGAAGAAATTCAACCCATTTGGCATGGTGACTAATATTGTGCTATGGATTCAAGTACTTCAATGCCTCATGACCAGAGTACAAGACAAATTCAATAGGTAATAAGTAGTGACTTCAATGTTGTAGAGCATGAATAATGGCATACAACTCCTTGTCATATGTTGAGTATCTTCATTTTGCATCATTCAACTTCTTACTAAAGAATGCAATTGGTCTACCTTGTTGACTTAAAATAGCACCAATGCCCACATTGGAAGCATCACTCTTAACTTTAAACACCTTTCCAAAATTTGGAACTACCAACACTAGAGCTTTTATCATTATCTTTTTTATTAGCTCAAAGCTCTTGTGGGCAGTTTCTATCCATTGGAATGAATTTCCCTTCAAGCACTCAATAATAGGAGCAACAAGAGTGTTGAATCCTTTGATAAATCTTTGATAAAAAGATACAAGGCCTTGAAAGCTTTTTACATTATGAATGGATTTAGGAGTAGGCCAACTAGCAATTGAATCAATCTTGTTTGAATCAACATCAATTCTTGCTAAGGATACAACATAACCAGGAAATATAATGCTATTCACATAGAATTAACATTTCTTTGGATTAGAATACAATTTCTGCTCTTTTAACACCTGAAACACATGTTCCAAATGCTCCAAGTGTTATGGATCAGGTTTGCTATAAACAAGAATGTCATCAAAGTACATAACAACAAATTTATCTATAAATGGTTTAAAGACATGAGTCATAAGTCACACAAAAGTGTTGGGTGCATTAGGAAGCTCAAATGGCATAAGCAACCACTTAGACACCATTTCTAGTTTTAAAGATTGTCTTCCACTTATCTCTAGGTCTCATTTAAATTTGATGATAACCACTTTTAAGATCAATTTTATAGAAAATAAAAAAAACCATATAATTGATCTAGTAAATTGTTGAGTTTAGGAATAAGAAACCTATACTTATTATTAATTGTTAATGGCTTTATTATCTTTGCACATACACCAAGCTTCATCCTTCTTGATTACTATAAGGGCTAGAATAGCACATGGACTCATGCTTTCTCTTACTAATCCCCTCATTATCAAATCTTCAACTTGCCTATGCAATTCTTCATGTTCTTTAGGATTCATGCTATAAGCCACTTTATTTGGAAGAATAGAGCCTAGAGTTAGGTCAATTGGTGCTAAGTATCCCTCATTAAGGGAAGACTAAGAGGTGTTTCTTCTAGTATAACATATGTAAATTCTTATAATAAAGGCTAAATTAGTGGATTATGGCCCCTTGATTCAACAATGGATTTTTCAAAAATCACAACAACATACATCTTTTTATTTCTAAAAACATATTTTCAATCAAATTGCCAAAGAACAATTTATTTCCCTCCCCTTTTGTAGACTTAGGAATGTGATCTAGTTTCATTGGCACTAGAACAATTCTAACATTATCTTTCACAAATGAATAAATGTTTTTGTTGCCATCATTAACTACTTTCCTATCAATGACCATGGTCTACCAAACAGCAAGTGAGTGACATCTATAGGAGCAACATCACATTAGACATCATCTTTATGATTTTTCCCAAAAGTCAACTAAGTATGTTTTGTTTACCCTTACCGCAATTCCTTTGTGAATCCATTACATTTTGTAAGGGTAAGGATGCTCTTTAGTTTTCAAGCTTGGCTTATCCACCATCTTTGTCACTACCACATTAGAATACTTCCATTAGCAATAATGAGGTCACACAATTTGCCATGAGAAGTGCACCTAGTATGAAAGACACTTTCTTGTAGCCACTCATTTTCTTCTTATTTGGGAGTGATAGTCAAACTTCTTCAAATCACAAGCATTTCTCCTTCATCAACATAGATAACTTCTTCATTATAATAGGGTATCCTAGCTCTTCATTATCCCCTTTAACTTCTTCCTCCACTAATGTCACAAAGCTATGATTTGGGCATTTATAAGCAAAATGCCCATTGCATTTAAAGCATCTTCTTGAGTTGTTATTAGAAGAACTAGCTTGTTTGTTACCCTTAAAAGCTCTTTTGTCACCAAAAGACTCAGTTAAAGAGTAAGGCCTTGAATTTGAGCTATTCCCTTGATTTGAAAGTTCTAGTGGCTGATTTTGAAGTAGCCTTTTGAACCTCTTTCTTTTGCTTTTCAATAGTCAAAGCAAGATTTCTTACATCATTGAAAGGCCAATGTGGTTGCAATTGAATGACATCATCATTCTCATTTTTTAGGCCTCTTGAGTATTGAGCAATAGTTTGCTATTCTGGTTTAACCATATCATCCTTCATCATGAGTTGTTTGAACTCCATAGTATATTCCTTCACACTCCTTTTTGGTTGTTGCTTAAGAGAATGAATTTTCATGAACATCTCCATTCAATAATCCTCATGTAAAAATTTCATTTTCAACTCTTTCTTCATTTTCTCCCATGTTCTAATTTTTCTTCTCCCCTTTTGATCTCTTTGTTCTTTCAAATTCTCCCACTATAAAGATGGATACTTCTTGAGTTTTAAAGCCACCAACATTAACTTCCTATCCCCAAGAAACTCCTTATACTTAAAATTACATTCAACAATATTTGGCTGATCAAGAAACTTATTAGGTTTCTTTTTTCCCTCACATTGTGGAATTTCAATCTTTATGTCAAAGCCTTTGAAGTTGGAATGATTCCTTCTCATATGAGAGTGATAAGAAGAGGAGCCATTACCTGATTCTTGATAATCATCAGAATATAGGTTCTTATGTGTAGCATTAAAAGACTTATCATTATGATCACGTGACCCTTTGTAATGATTCAAATATTGCTAGAGTTCATGAAGTTGTCTTCTCAATTCATCCATCTCAAAATCATAAATATCTCTATTAATAGATGCAATCTATTATCAATGATGAGCCATTAAAAAGGCTTTTATACCAAACTTGATATGGAAAAAGAAAAATTAGGAATATAATTGGCAATAGCAAGTTGACAGACACCAAGTTTGTTTTCGATTGTAATTTTTACTCCAAAGATATAGGATAAACTCCACCACTTTAAAGTTACAAGGTAGAAGGTATTCATGATATAGGGTAGGATCCACTTAAGAGATAT
>JBAPLJ010001638.1:0-71644 GCA_037832345.1 Rhizophora mangle | reverse complement strand
ATGTTGATAAAGTACAGAGAGATAATATCTTTTGTGCACATTGCCATATCAAAGATAGGGTATGTTGCATGATCATTAATGGGGGAAGCTATAAAAATGTAGCTATCATTTTGTTTAAATGAGTGTTGTCAATGAAAGGAGAAGCCTTGTGAGCAAAAAATGAAGAGATAATCTCATTGTTCAAGAATTGAACCATTTAAAACTTGCAAAAAGAGCAAATCAAGGTTAATGACTCTTTTGTTTGATTGAATTCAATAGATTTAAAGTGCCAAAGGTGTAAAGACCTCTTTAGTGAGATGAATATAATGTTTGGTATTGATATACAAGTGAATTTCAATATCATTTTATGTGAATGAAACCTTGCAATGGAAGTAGGAGTATTGTTAGCAAAAAATCAAGAGGCAACCTCATCATTCAAGAATTAACCACTCAAAACATGTTAGGAAAGCTAATCATGATCAACAACTCCATTGTTTGATTGAATTCAATAGATTTAGAGTGCCAAAGGTGTGAAGACATGCTTGTTACAATAAATTTAATGTTAGGTGTGGAAAAAAATAATCTCAAAATAATTTTGTCTGAATGTGCTATTGCAATGCAAGGAGTAGCCTTGTCAATTAGAAATGAAAAGGCAAACTCATTATTCAAAGTTGGACCATTCAATACCTATAAGAAAAGCTAATCATGATCATTCATTCCATTTTTGATGGAATTCAATGGATTTATAGTACCGAAGGAGTACAATTATGCTTGCTGCAATGAATATAATGTGTGGCATTGATGCAGAAGTTAATTTCAAGATCCTTATATGTGAAAGACACCTTGCAGATAAAGCAAGAGTGTTGTAGCCAAAAAATCAAGAGATAACCTCATTATTTTGGAATTGAATCATACAAAACATATAAGAAAAGCTAATCAAGATCAATAATTCCTCTGTTTAATGGAATTCAATGGATTTAAAGTGTTAAAGGTGTAAAGTTGTGCTTTTCCCAATGAATATAATATGTGATGTGGACACAAAAGTTCATTTCAAGATTATTTTATGTGAAGGAATCCTTGCAATAAAAGGAGAAGCCTTATTAGGTAAAAATGAAGGACAATCTCATTATTTGGAAAATTGAACCATTCAATATGTTTAAGAAAAGCTAATCAAGATCAATGACTTCTTTCATTTGATGGAATGCAATTGATCTAGAGTACCAAAGGTGAAGTGAACCCCAAAAGATGTGGCTTAGGGACCCAACATGCATAAGTAATAAAACAAGAACCCAAGAGAGCTAAATTTATATTTCAATCATGTAAGACCTAGACCCAAGAAATTTAAGGCATGAAGATGGATATGGATGCCACACTCCAGCAAAGAAGTGATCTGGGAGTGACAAGTTAGGTTAAACACAGCCAAAAGAGTTAGTTTTTAATAAGTTTTATAGTTTTTGAATGAATTGAGGGAAAAAATTCTCACTTTTCTTTTCACCTATTGTTTTGCTTTATTAATAATGAAATCAATCTTATTTATAGGATGAATTAACAACCCTAAAAATAAAGACAATGATAGACTCCAAAATATAAGAACATTTTCATTTTATTGTAGACTTTTATTTTATAACAAATACCTATTCAAGAGTGGATTTGATTGTAACCTTGGCCCATTAAGTATTTCAATCAAATTAATAAAGCCTTGGCCCACATTAAGATATGCTTTGCTATCCTTCAAGCATGAATGATCTTCTCTAGCTTGAATTTCTTCAATTAATCTATTAAGTGCCTCTTTCATGCTTTTAGCTCATGAATGTGTTAGTGGCCCCTCTTGAAATGCTATATGGATCCTTAAAAGTCCTTCATACATCAGCTCCTCCATAGATCTTATCATTTCACTCCCCACAAAAGGATTTCTCCTCGAGTCATAACCTATATAGAAAAAAATGCTAGGAATAACATTGCACACACTCCATCATATGTTACACTCCACTCTCTTGCAGTATAACACTCACTTTTGTGTTGGCACACCATATAAATTTGGATTTTGTCTTTCAGTCTATTATTGAACTAAACAAGGTCAATCAAAGTTATCTTATATCCAACTAGTTCTAACAAATCAAAATCAAAGAAATTTAGGAAAGCTAAGTGAATTAAGGTTGCAGATTAGAAGAACTTAAAAAGATTAAATCACAAAAAAAAGAGAGAGATTAATTAAATCCAAGTCCTTATAAGAATTGGATAGAAAATTGAAAATAAAGCCTCTATCTCCTTTTGACCTAAATAAGATTTACTTCTCAAATAGGAAAGAATCAAACAAAATTCTCTTTTCTCTTTATTTTTTTTTTCCTTCTTGCTTTTCTTTCTTAAACAAGTTTTTTTTTTTTTTGCAAGAATTTAAAGATAAGAAAAGATAAACTAAGGTTATAAAGGATAAACTAGGATTTACATATTCAAAAAAGGAGAGGTTATAAATTATGGTTAAGAAGAAGAACATGAGAAAAGCTCAAATTTAGATAAATAAACCTGATATAAGCCTTAAAGCCTTGATACCAATTGATGTGAACCCCAAATGAAGTATCTTTGGGACCTAACACACACAAGCAATCAAACAAGAAACCAAGAAGGCTAAATTAAATTTCAATCAGGCAAGAGCTACACCTAATGTTCAAAGAACATGAGCTGAAGGTATAAAAAAGGATATGGATGCCACAATTTAGAAAAGAGAGGATTTGGGATTGATATGTTAGATTAAATGCCATAAGAACAGTTAAACCTTGATAAGTTAGTTTTTGAAAGAACCAAAGGAAAATCTCTCACTTTTTTATATGCCAAATATTTTGCTTTTATAACAATGAAATCAAGGTTATTTATTGGCTAAATTAACAACCCAAAAATAAAGACAATGATAGACTCCAAAAATATAAGCACACTCTTATTTTATTATAGACTTTTTTTTGTAACAAACTCCTATTTAGGAGTGGATTTTATTATAATCTTGGCCTATAAAGTGCTACAATCAAATTAGTAAAGCCTTGGCCTATATTAAGATATTCTTTATCAATCTTTAAGCTAAAATTATCTTCTTTGACCCAAATTTCTTCAATCAGCCTACAAAGTGTCTTTATCATTCTTTTACTCTTGAATGTATCATTGGCCCTTCTTGAATGATCAATGTATCCTAAGAAACCATCCATGCATTGGCTCCTTCATTTAGGAGTGGATTTTATCATAATCTTGGCCTATTAAGTGCTACAATCAAATTAATAAAGCCTTGGCCTATATTAAGATATGCTTTGTCGATTTTTAAGCTAAAATTATCTTCTTTGACCCAAATTTCTTCAATCAATCTGCTAAGTGTCTCTTTCATTCTTTTGCTCTTGAACATGTCATTGGCCCTTCTTAAATGATCAATGTATCCTAAGAAACCATTTGTGCATTGGCTCTTCCATAGATCTCATCAAAAGGTGTATAGGCATGTTTGTTACAAGGAATAAAATGATTGGTGTTGACACAAATCTTAATTAGAAGATCATTTCATGTGGTTGATTCCTTACAACAGATGGACAAGCTTTGTTAGCAAGAAATGAAAAGATGGTCTCATTATTCAGGGATTAAACTACTCAATACCTATAAGAAAAGCCATTCATGATCAATAACTCCATTGTTTGATGGAATTCAATGAATTCAATTTCCAAAGATGTAAAGACATCTTTGTTACAATGAATTTAAAGTTTAGCTTAGACACTAAAGTTAACTTCAAAATCATTTCAATGAAAGTATGTAATTCAATGAAAGCTTTTATTCTATAAGTTTTCTAATCATTTCAAGCTTTCTATTTTTACAAGCTTTCTTATATGCTTGTGTGTGCAATTTCTCTAAGTTGTATCGAAGCCAAATGTTAGTTAATTAGTTGTTAAATTTCCAAGTTAAAACCTAGGTCATGTTGACGTTATTTGTTCACTTGAGTCAAGGTTGGGCGTTTAGAGTATTAGGCATAGTGATAATATGATATTTAATGGACAGTTTATAGAGCGGATGGCACTCTTGTAATAAAAATAATAGTAATAAAAAAATTATAATTAATGAAAATGTAGATAATAGTTTTCTTTTTATTTATGAAGCATTGCTCAAAACCAAATTTTTATGGCAATAAAACTAAGGATGGATATTTGATTGTGTTAATACACTTGTATACAATTACAAATCATTTTATTGGAACAACCACTTTGCTATTTGATAAAACTTTTAATCAACTTTATTGATTTAAGATATCTAGATTTTTCTCACTTTATGCAATATCGATATGTAATTCCCAAAATTTTTACTAAGGAGGATAGTTAAATTGATTTTTGGAAAGAAAAGATTTTACTAGGGAGGATAGTCAAAGTGATTTTCAAAAAGAAAAGTTTATATCAAGACTTCTTACCCTATTTGCTAAAAGATTAAAAACTAGGCTTAAAGCCTACCATTATGGGATAAATTATAGTAATTATACTTATGGAGAATTAGTAGCTAAGGTTGTTGCTGAAGGACTCTATAATGAAATTTAGTTACATTGAAAATTATAAAATGAAAAGGCTTAAGGGAAAAAAGAGCTTTAGGAGATTTCTATGAAAAAATGGGTTATTGACCCATAACATATCCCATAGACCTTTAATGAAAAAGAAAATAAATAAACCTAAAGAGAAGTTGTCTTATTAGATGAAAACAAATCAAAAGAAAAGGCCTAAGGTAAAGAGAAAGCAAACAATTGTTTGTTATAGATGTAAGAAAATAAGACATTATGCTAATAAAATTAATAAAATTTTAATAGATGAAGACCCTATGAAGTTATTAATAAATATATTTTTATCAAAAAGTGATTCAAATCAAGAGGATTTAGAATTAGATGTCATTGAAGAAGATAGTTCTTCTAAAGTTAATTTTGACTCTGAAAAGAGTTGTCAAGGTCGATGTGATTATTTTAAGGCTCTTTGTAAAAGGAATGACTTATTAGTCTTAACTAAGGAATATAATATGATACTCAATCTCATGAATAAAATTTTAGAGCTACCAAAAAAAAAAAAGAACAACTAGAGAAGTATTTATATCTATCTAAAGAGGAAAAATCTATTATAAGAGGTACTTCTAAAATTTTTGTCTTGGATGTAGGTTATAGCCTAAAAATAGTAATCTAATGAGTTAAAGGATTAATTCTATAATAAAACAAAAGGAACCTTCTATACAAGAGCTTAAAGTTGAAATTAATGAACTTAAAATAAGAATAAGACAATTAAATGACAAGATTATTGTTCTAGAAATACTGATGAGATCCATTGAGGAGCTAATGCATAGAGGGCTTCTAAGAATCCTTTCAGCATTCAAGAAGAGCCAATGACACATTCAAGAGCAAACAAGATGAAACCGACATTTAGTGGGTTGATTGAAAAATTTAGGCCAAAAATGCTAATTCAAGTTTAGAAAACCATGTCAAAGATCTTGATTATGAGCTTGCTTAAATGTAAGTTTGCTTTGGACACATTCTTCTTCCATTGCAAAGTTAAAGGGTATTTTGGAGGCTGGTTCTAGGGTGTTTAATCACTCTCTCACAAGTTGATCTCCACCCAATCTCACACTTACAACCAAAAGCTCTACCAAATAATGGATTGCTTACTAAGGAGAAGGTCAGTACTCCCAAAAGTAGAGATTGAGCTATTAAAGGAAAGTAAAAGAGATAGAGAAGTTAAACACTTAAGTGATAATGCAAGGAAATCATACCTAAAGATAAAATCTTTAGGATTCAAACACCAATGGTCATAGAAGCAAAGCTAACACAACAAAGGATAAGGAATTAAAGGAATTCTCCACACATAAGGAAACAAGTGATAAGAATTATAACAATGAGATTGTACTTAACTTCATATCAATAACCATAGAGTCCAGTTTGGGTCTTAAATGAGTAATGGGCCCTAAATAAATTTGGGCTTGATTATTATTATGTTATGTATTGATGCCATTAATGAAATTAATGTTTGATATACATATGGATACTGATTGCATGATCATCTTTTGTGAATTATTCCTTACAAGGAAAGGAGAAACCTTATTATTAAGGAATTAGATGATTGATTCAAATTTTAACTAATGAATGATTCATTTCAGATAATGGAAGCTAATCAAGAGTAAGAGCTTCTTCATTCAATAAACTTCAATGGATTTAAGCCACTTAAAGGAGAAAACCCAATTATCAAGTAATCAAGGGATGGTCTCATGTTTAAGCAATGAATATTTACTTATAGTTAAGAAAGTTAATCATGCCTTTTTAATTGGATGGAATTTTGATGCCAACCAAAAAATACAGGGCTTAGGGACCAGTCATGCATTAGAATTTAAGAAGAACCTAAGAAAGCTAAATCAAATTTCAATCACACAAGGCCTAGACCCAATGTTCAAGGAACATGAAGCTAAAGTATAAAAAAGGACATGCCCACCATAGTCTAAAAAGAAGGGATTTGGAGTGAAAAGTTGGGTTGAATGCCATAAGATGAGTTAATTATTGATAAGTTCTTTAATTCTTAAAAAAACCAAAATAGAAAATTCTCACTTTTATTTTCACTAACATTTTGCCATTTTTAACAATGAAATTAAGCCTATTTATAGGTTTAGTTAATGACCCTTAAAAACCCTAAAAATAAAGATAATGACAAACTCCTAAAATATAAGAATACTCCTATTTTATTGCAAATTCATATTTTATTACAAACCCTAGCCCATCAAGTACTCCAATCAAATTAATAAAGCCCTGGCCCACATTAAGATATGCTTTACTACCTTTTGCTTGAATTTTCTTCTTCAACCCAAATTTCTTCGATCAGTCCATTAAGTTCATTTTTCCCTTCTACTTAAAATGATTCATCCTCAAATCATCACTTGCATGAAAAGGAGAATGATTAGAAACATTTAAAGTTGCACTCAAATTTTACTCATGGGGAAGGTTTAACTTGTAGGCATTGTCAATAATCCATGCCACCACTTGAAATGGATCATCTCCTCTAGGCTATAGATTTGAACACCTCTGAGCTATGAACCTTTCCTTATGCATATGCACCTAGACCCAATCACTAAGTTTAAACACTGCCTTCTTTTGTCCTTTTTTGGTGTGGATGCTTATTGCTCATTTTGTTTAGCAATTTGCTGCCACACCTTCTCATGAGATGCTCCCATATCATGCTCCCTTAATTGAAAAGGACTTGTCCCTAAGTCTCCAAAATTTTCATGACAGGGAATAAGATAAACAACACTAAAAATGTTAGAAACTTCTTTTTGAGTTGGCAACTCAATTTGGTTACATTATCTCTAATACACTTTATCACTTTGAATAGACCATTAGCTTTAAGGTTTCAACTTGGAAAATTTTCTTGATGGAAAATGCCCTTTTCTAAGATGAATCCACACTAAATCTCCTTCTTTAAACATAATAAACTTTTTGTGTTTGTTAGCTTATGTTTGGTACTTCTCATTCTACTTTACTATCCCCTCTTAAACTTGTTCATGTAAATTATTTTATGAATTTTCCCTGGTTCTTAGCATCATCACTAAATTGATGATTGGTTGGAAGAGAAATGAGATCTAGAGGGCTACTAGGATTAAAGCCATAAATAACTTCAAATGGGCTACATCCAAGAGTAGCTAGAGGAATTCAGCATGAGGCAAAAGCAAATTCCATTCTCTATTTTTTTTTTTTTTAACAAAACTCCTTGAAGGATTTCCCAAGGTTCTATTAACAATCTCAATTTAATTATCAGTTTAAGGATGAAATATAGTGCAAAATTATAATTTAGTACCCAATTTCCTCCTAAGTGTCCTCTAAAAGTGACTCATAAGCTAAAAATCATGATCAAAACTGATTGACTATAGAATTTTAAAAAGCTCTACAATCTCCTTAAAATAAAGATTAGCAACTTGTGAAGCATTAGAAGTTTTAGCATAAGGAATAAAATTTGCCACTTTAAAAAATTTGTCAACTACAACAAAGATAGAATCTTTGTTTCTCTGTGTGTGAGGCAAACCAACAACAAAATCCATACTAACATCTTCCCAATGGAAATTAGGAAATGGCAATGGAGTGCATAAACCCATATTCTGGACATGGCCTTTGGCTTTATGGCATACAACACATAGTTCCACTATTCTCATGACATCTTGATTAAGTTTTGGTCAAGAAAAATTTTCTTACGCCCAAAATCAAAGTTTTGTTTCTTCCAAAGTGGCCAACAAGTCCTCCTTTATAAGCTTCTTTAATAATGATGTCCCTCAAAGAGCAATTAAGGATGCATAACCTGTTATCTTTGTATAGAGAACCATCTTGCAAAAAAAAAAAAGAAAGATTAATTAATCAAATTGAACAAGAAGACCAAATATATGAAAAGTTAGGATTAAATGAATAAAGTTCTTTTACAATCTCAAATCCTAATACCTTGGTCTCCATTGTGTTTAAAAGCAAGTGCCTTTTACCTAAGGCATCAGCTACTTTGTTGAGTTTCCCTACTTTGTGCTTGATAAAAAATGTATATGGTTGAAGAAATTCAACCCATTTGGCATGGCAACTATTAAGCTTGTGTTGTGTATTCAAGTACTTCAATGCCTCATGATCAGAATACAAATCAAATTCATTGGACAATAAGTAGTGACTCCAATGTTGTAGAGCATGAACAATGGCATAGAACTCTTTGTTATATATTAAGTATCTTCATTTTGTATCATTTAGCTTCTCATTAAAGAATGTAATTGGTTTACCTTCTTGACTTAAAATAGCACCTAGCCCATGTTGGAAGCATCCTCTCAACTTCAAACACCTTTCCATAATTTAGAAGTATCAATACTAGGGCTTTCATCATCTTCTTTATTAGCTCACAGCTTTTTTGGGCAGTTTCTATCCACTGGAATGAATTTCCCTTCAAGTACTTAATAATAGGAGTAACACCTATGCTGAATCCTTTGATAAATCTCCCATAAAAAGATACAAGGCCATGAAAGCTTCCTACATCATGAATGGATTTAGGAGTAAGCCAACTAGCAATTGACTTAACCTTGTTTGATTTAACTTCAATTCCTATTGAAGATACAACATAACTAAGAAACATAATGTTATTCATGTAGAATTGACATTTCTTTGCATTAGTATACAATTTCTGCTCTCTTAACACCTAAAACATGTGTCTCAAATGCTCCAAGTGTTTTTACTATAAATAATAATGTCATCAAAGTACACAACAACAAATGTTCCTATAAATGGTCTAAAGACATGAGTCATAAGTCACTTCAAAGTGTTAGGTGTATTAAAAAGCCCAAATTGAATGACCAACCACTCATATAGACCATTTCTAATTTTAAAGGTTGTCTTTCACTCATCTCTAGGACTCATTTAAATTTGATGATAATCATTTTTAAGAAAACTTTTAGAGAAAATCATAGAACCATGTAATTGATCAAGTAAATTATCAAGTTTAGGAATAAGAAACCTATACTTGAGAGTAATTGTGTTTATGGCTCTATTATTTGTGCACATATGCCAAAATCCATCTTTCTTGAATATTAAAAGGGCTAGAATAGTGCATGGACTCATGCTTTCTTTTACCAATCCCTTGATTATCAAATCTTCAACTTGCCTTTACAATTCTTCATGTTATTTAGCATTCATGTGATAGGCCACTTTGTTTGGAAGAATAAAACCTGGAATTAGGTATATTAGGTACTGAATATCTCTCATTAGGGGAAAACTAGGAGGTGTTTCTTATGGTACAACATTCACAAATTCTTCTACTAGAGGTTGAACTAGTGGATTATGTCTCATTAATTCAGCAATGGATTCTTCCACAAGCACATTACTCTTCATCTTTTAAAATCATCTTTTCAATCAAATTGCCAGATAACAAAGTATTCCCCTCTCCTTTTGTAGACTTAGGAATATGATATGGTTTCATTGGCACTAAAACAATTCTAACACCATCTTTCACATATTTTATAACAAACTCCTATTTAGGAGTGGATTTTACTCTAGCCTTGTGACAAATTCAATTGTCACATCAGTCAAATTAATTCTTAAGGTTGCCTAAAGGCTTGTAGTTAGTGGCAAGACCCTAGTCATCTCCCAATGAACCAATGTATTTTTTTTTGACTATATAATATGAGACTAACTCTAGTAATTCTTGAACCTTGATGACATCCTTGATTCCTAAGGATATAGGAATGTATGTCTAGTTTGTTAGCCTTAGTCCTAGCCGAGATCTTGCACTAGATGACTTTGCACTTGCTAAAATCTCTAGACAATCACCTAGATTCAACTAACTATGACTCACAAAAAACCTGCTATCGCACAATTATCGTGCAATCTAACTAGTCTAAGCACCAGAGTTTACTAACCTAAGTAGCAAATCTGCCCCTCAATCTCATCCTAAGCATGACTCAAGTCTCTAATCGGTAGCTCTCAAGACACTCCTCTACTCACCCAAAACCAATCGGTATTATCACCTAAGGAATCTATTAAGTGACCAAATGAGAATAAGGCTAGAATGAGAAAACTAGAATGCATTCATTCAATGATAGAACATGATCTCTAGGAACATGAGTTTAAGAACCCTAGAGTTGAAATGATTTACACAATCATGGAACAAAGGAAAGAAATGCAAAAACATGAAGAATGAGCTGTTTCCTTCTGTCCTCTCCCCCCTTTTCAGCCTGTGACCATCCTCTTTTTATGTTTGTTCACCCCTCTGCACCTTCCTTGCACTCAATGCTCCCTTGGCCACTCATGCTTGCCTCTTCATCTTCCTAACTTCTAGAATGGATTATTGCTCAACTTGGACAATAATCCTAAGTGGTTTGGACATGATTCCAGGCCTTCAATTCGGATGGTGGAGTATCATGGCCCAAAACATACAAATCAGCCCAGTTTCCAGCTCCATGGAGGCTTGCTGAACTTCACCCATGCATAACTCCATTCAGGCCTTATCTTCTTCTGTTTTCTTCATGAGAGTTGTAGCTCTTTGAGTTAGCTTTCCAAGGACTCAAATTTGGCAGCTAAACTCCTTCCCATTTATGAGATATGGCCAAAAAACTAAGCAGTGAGAGGCTGATCTGCTCTGTCCAGCGCCCCTCTCGTGATCAGAGTTCAATATTTTTCCTTGTCCAATTGGTTCAAAATTTGCACATGGTTTCTTAGTGGAAGTCATAGCTCAGTCTCTTAGCTATCCATAGAAATTGGTTTCATTAAAAGAAACCTCCTGTAACATAAGAAATAATCAAAGTACGTAAACTGCACAAAAACTAAATTTTGCCAGATTTTTCTGATAATTAGGCATATGGATAACTAAGAGAGAAGCCAATCAAATTACATCATCTAGACTATTAAACATACATAAAATATTAAGTATGAGGCAAAATATTATGTAAAATTTGGTTGTTATCACCTTGGTCCATGAAGTACTATAATCAAATTGATAAAGTCTTGGCCCACATTAAGATACACTTTGCTATCTTTCAAGCTTGAATTATCTTCTATAGCCCAAATTTTTCAATTAGCCCACTAAGTGTCTTTTCCATCCCTTTAGCTCTTGAATGTGTCATTGGCCCTTCTTGTATGCTCAATGGATCCTTAGAGGCCCTTCATGCATTAGCTTCTCTACGGATCTCAACAAATTTAATAGATTCGGAATACCTAAGTCAAAAAAACAAGCACAATATACTTAAATTAGTAATTGGTGTGGGCATTTAAGTTAATTTTATGATTACTTTGTGTGAATGACCCCATGAAAAGTAAGGAGAAGCCTTACTAGAAAGAAATGAAGTGACACTCTCATCTTTCATTTAGTGAACTATTTTATCCATGTGGGAAAAGGTAACCAGTTGAATAACTCCTTTGTTTGTTGGAATTTAAAACATTTAGGCTACCTAAAGCATATTCACAGTTAAATCTCAATGAAATAATTGCTTGGCACAATCATGAATGCTAATCACATTATTTTGGGTAAATGATTCCCTTAAATGAAAGGAGAAATCTTATTGTCAAGGAATCAATTGATGGTCTCATATTTCAAGAAAAGAATGATTCTCTCCTAGTAAAGAAAGTTAATTAAAGTAATAGCTCCTTCATCCAATGGATTTCAATGGACTTAGGCTTAGTAAAGGAGATGTCCTATGATCAAGTAATCAAGCATTGATCTTTATGTTTCAAGCAATGAACAATTCTCTCATATCAAAGAAACCTAATCAAGACTCTATCAAAGAAACCTAATCAAGACTCAATGCTTCTTTCCTCGATGGACTTCAATGGATTCAGATGACCCAAGACATTATGACACAAATCTTGCAATGAAATCAAAGATTTGTGTAGGCATTTAATTTAAATTTATGATTCCTTTCTATGAATGACACCTTGAAACATATGAAATAGCATTGTTGGCTAGAAAAGAAGATACAATTACATCTTTTATGTAATGAACCCTTCTATCCATGTAAGAAAAGCAAACCAAGATAAAGGACTCTTTTGTTTAATGAAATTTAATGGATTTGGACATGCAATTGTTATTGACATGCATGTGACAAAGAAACTAATGTTTAGTGTTGTCATAGACATTAATTGCATGATCACTTAGGTGAATGACTCTTAGCAACAAAAGGAGAATCCTTGTTGCCAAGGAATTTTTTGACTATCTCAAGTTTCAAACAATGGACAATTCTCTCATAGTAATGAAAGCTAACCAAGAGTAATCACAACTTTATTAGAAGGAATTTAATGGATTTAGAACACCCAAACTTAGTAAAGTGTAACTCATTGTGAAATCAGTGGTTAGTATTGATGTTTAAGTTAATTTTGTGATACTTTTGTGAGTATGAACCTTAAGAACAAAAGGAGAAGCCATCCTAGCTAGAAATGATGCAAATATCTCATTTTTTAAGTAATGAACCATTTTATCCATGAAAGATAAGTGAATCAAGATACTCCATTGTTTAATGGAATTTAATGAATTTAGACTACCTAAAGTGTATTAATGAGCATGTTGGAATGAAATTAATGTTCAATGTAGTCATGGATGTTAATGACATGATCATTTTGATGAATAATTCCTTGTAACAAATGGAAAAGCCTTATTCCTAAGAAATTTGTTGAAAATCTCAAATTTCAAGTAATGACTAATTCACTCCCATTAAAGAAAGCAAATCAAGTGTAATGGCTTTTTTACTTGATGAATTTCAATGAATTTTTTACTTGATGCATTTCAATGGATTCAACAAAATAAGAATGGAAATCCCATCGTCATGTAATCAAAAGACAATCTCATACTTCAAGCAACAAATGACTCTCTCTTAGTAAAAAAAAACCTAATCAAGAGTAAAAGCTTATGTCTTGGATGGATTTTAATTGATTTGGACTACCTCAAACATAATAGCATGAACCTTAAGAGAAATCATGGATCAATGAAGATACTTAGGTAAATTTCATGTATCCATTATACCCTAAAATGAAGTTAGAAACTTACTAACTAGAAATGAAGTGAGAAACTTACTAACTAGAAATGAAGTGATAGTCTTGTCCTTCAAACAATAAACCATTTTTTTCCATGGAAGAAAAGCTAATCAAGTTGAATGACTTCTTTTTTAATAAAATTCAATGAAATTAAGCTACCCATCATTAACTAATGTACTTGTCATAATGCAACTAATGTTTGGCATAGTCATGAATGTTAATTGCAAATCATTTTGACTGAATAATTACTTATAATGAAAGGATAGGCCTTATTGTCAAGGATTCAATTAAGGGTCTAAGGTTTCAAGCAATGAATAATTCTCTACTGGTAAAGAGAGATAATGAAGAGTAATAACTCCTTTATTCCATACACTTTAATGGATACAAACTAAAGTAGAATTCCTATTATTCAGTATTTTAAAGATGGTCTCATGTTTCAAGCAATGAACTATTCTCTCATAGTTAAAAAAAAAAAAAGGTATTTAATAGTAATAGCTTCTTTATTTGACAGAAATTAATGGATTGGGAATACCCAAGACATAATATCATGCATCTTGCACTAAAATTAATAATTAGTGTTGACATTAAAGTTAATTTTATGATTCCTTTGTGTGTGTGACTCCTTCAAATTAAAAGAATCTAATTACTAACTAGAAATTAAGTGATAGTCTCATTTTTCAAACAATGAATCATTCTATCCTTGTAAGAAAAGCTTATCAAGATGAATGACTACTTTATTAGAAGGAATTTAATAAATTCCAACTACCCAAGGAATATTAAAGTGCATGTCATGATGAAATTAATGTTCAATGTAGTTATGGTTATTAATTGCATAATTATTTTAGGTGAATGATTCCTTCTAATGAACTATTTAGTTAACAATCACTCTTGGTAAAGAAAGCTAATTAGAAGTAATTGCTCCTTTTTTCAATGGAACTTAATGAATTTGGACTACCTAAAGGAGAAATCCTATTATTAGTAATCAAGAGATGGTCTCATGTTTCAAGCAATGAATGATTCTCTCATAGTAATAAAGGTTAATTAAGAATAATAACCTTTTTCTTAGATGTACTAGAATGGATATAGACTTCCTAAGAAGAAATTATGTCCATATTGCAATGAAATTAGGGATTGGTGTAGACATTTACTATGATTACATGTTTCCTTTGTGTTAATGGCTCCTTAAAATGAAAGGAGAAGCCTTATTAATTAGGAATAAAGTACCTAGTCTACCTTCCTAACTTTGTTCAGCCACTATAACTTGTAAGGATAAGGGGGTTAAGTTGTAGGCAATCCCTAATTTTTAGCAACAATAGTCAAGGCTACACTAGTGCAACTATCTCCATCAATAATTAGTTCCCAAACTTTCCCAAAATGGTGCATGCAGTGTAAAATAAACTATCCCTTATCTCTTCATTCAAGTGAACTTGCATGTTCAAAATTCATCTTATCACAAACATTTTACCTTTATTAGCATACTTAATGGTAATATCATCCTTGGGTTTGATAGCATTTTCTTTTTCAAATCATCACCCTTCATAGTATCCTAAACAATCATCGCTTTTCAATTTGGACATTTTGAGGCAATATGACCATGACCAAGGCATTTAAAGCATTTGATGTTCTAAGGATTCTTTTTTCTCTTTTTGAGGCTTAAAAGCATGCTCCTTCTTTTTGTTTTTAGACTTCATGTTAGATTCAGTTTTAGAGGACACATCCTTCAAGAACTCCTATTGTTAGAAACATTACTTTTGTTAGTTGTTTTGAAAGATGTTTTTCTTAAGATCCTTGAGCTACTTCACTACCTTTGTTGCGAACTTGATGACATTTATAAGAGTGTAAAAATGGTTAGTTCCGTTACATGAGCTATTTTTGTGAGCCTTCAAGATATTGAGCAATAGTTTGTTCTTATGGCTCATTAAGATTGCATCTTAGCATTAAAGACTCCAATTCACTCCCATATTCTTCCACACTTAGGCTATATTACTTTAGCCCTTGCAACTTTAAATATAGGTCTTGTTTGTGGCCATTTGAATAGAAAATGCTTTTGCATTAGGTGTTTCATTTTGGTTTGACTTCTAGTATCACCCTTACCATCATGTCTCCTTTGTGCTTTAAGGTTTCCCACCACAAACTAATATATTCTTTTTATCTTGAGGTAGCTACTTTGCATCTTTTCTTCTATATAGCCTTTGTACATTAGATCCAATAAAGGTATTCATTTTGGGAGGGTCCACCTTTAAATTTTGGAGTCACCATTTTAAGAACATCTTTTTATTTCCTTTAATGTCTTCTTGGACTAAGGGCTCATTCTTTTGCAATTTTAGAACCATCAAGCCCTTATCATCAATTGTGCCATATGCTGCCTTAGTTCTTGAAGACCATGTTAAAGACCTTGAATATGATCTTGTTCCAAAGTTAGACCCTTTGGTACATGTTTATCTTCTATTGTAAAAACTAAAGGACAATCTAGAGGTTGGATTGAAAGTGTTTAAGGCATTTGAACACTCCCTGTTAAGGCTACTCTCCAATCACTGACACACTCACAACCAAAGCTCTAATACCAAATGAAGGATTACTTGTTATGGAGAAGGACAAGTATTCTAAAACAAAGGGATGGGATTGATAAAGAGAAAAAATGGAATGGTTAAGTTTGCCATTAAGCTAATAATGTGTACAACTACATCTAAGATAAAAAATTTGCAAATTTACCACATTGGAAGAACAAAGTGATGAGAATCTATGAAATAAATTAAACTTTGATTCAATCATCATTGACCATAGATTGATCGATTAATATTACATGTTGGTCCTTCTATGGGTAAAAGATTACATGTTGCTTGACACTTGTTATATAGGAAACATTGAAAATAAGTAGGAAGCAAAAAGTAGAATGTTGGAAGCACATTATGAAACATAGTAAATTATTAACAACTATATGTTGGTAGCTTTCAATCTATACATGCTTCATTTACCTAGTCAACAAAGGTGGCTTATTAAGACTCCACTTAAGCAGATTGTTGATTCCAATAATGCTTCACTTTGACTAATCTAGTAACCCCTCTAGAAGTAATTGCATCCTTGAATGACACATATGCGATGCATCAAATAGCTTTTTTTGTAGTATAGACTTCAATGAAATGGATCACCTAATAAGGATCAAGCCCAAAAGTATTCTAGTCCCATTATTTGTTTAAAATTCAAGATAAGTCCAGCAAGTCATGCATCATAACTAGAAGAAACAACAGAGCAACCAAAGTGGAGCATTATTTGAATCAGCAATCTAATTAAATGGAGTCTTAATTTGCCACGTTTTTGACCAAATAAATGAAGCGTGCAAAGATTGAAAAGAGTTTGAAAGGCTGGCCACAATTACTGTCACTTATCTCCAATGTTCTTTTATTATTTCCAATATTTTTATTTAGTGCTTTTGCTTATTTTCAAAGTGTCATTAATTACAAGGAGCTAGATACAGCAACAAGTAACATCTATCTATGATCATTGACATATGAATTTGAGTTCAATCTCATTGTTATGATTCTTACCACTTATGTTCTTCATGTGTGGTGAATTCCTAAAGTCTTCAGTGTAGTTGCTTTGCATTATCTCCTAATTTGTGAACACATCTATCTCCTTTCCTTTCCTTTTTGTTAGCTCTATCTCTTCATTTTGGAGTACTTGTCATTCTCCTTAACTAGTAATCCATCATTTGTTATTAGAACAAATACTCAACCCATCATTTAATATCAGAGCTATTGGATGTGACAATGAGATTAAGTGGAGAGTAACCTATGAGGGAGTGATTAAACACATTCCCTTTGATGATACCAACTCTTTAAATCAATTTTAGAGAATATTCAAGAACCATGCAATTCATCTTACAAGCCATCTAATCAAGGAATGGGATGTCTATACTTTACAATGATTTTGTTTTCTGCATAACAATGAATGCACATTTGCCAAGTCCCATTTTTCTTACGTAAAAGTAGTACGAGAACAGCACATGAACTCATGCTTTCTCACATATATCCCTTCTTTATGTGCTCTTCAACCTATCTTTGTAGTTCCTTCATTTCCTTGAGGTTACTTCTTTATGTAGTTCAGTTTGGAATTGCTGCTCTAAGGATAAAATCTAAAGCTTTTTTTATTAAAGCATGACAACTATTGTTGTTTATTTCCTAAAGAGATGAATTACCTTTAGTAATGGATAACAAATGTTTGGACTAAATGTTAGATGATGTTAAATAAACATTATTACTATATTCATTGTTTGGACAAACTTACCAACTAATAAGGTTAAATTATGTGATTTACAAACAATCAATTTTAACATCCTTAAAGTTTGTAATATAAGTATGTTGGTGAATAGCAATTGAGCAACCTTGTAATAACATGAATTGCTAATAATAGGTAAATTCAAATAATATTTGATTGGTTGGGATCTATTTGGTGAATATTACTCAATATTTATTATCAGGTTATGTTATTCAAATTTAGTTCAAATTTTTGTTAGCCACATGAATTTAAGTAACATCTATTTTGTTAAAAAAACATTTTGATTGATTTGAATAAAATAGATTATAACATTTGTAACCCCATATTCAACATTCATATCTTTTTACATAATCATATACAAATATGATTTAATTTGGATTTTGGTGCAAACATTTGGTTTGAATTAAAAAATGTATATGGATTATAATGGATCTAAGTAATTATATTTTCTAATCTAACTGTTAATACTTAATGAGATTATGTAAAGATTTATGTAAATCCTTTCAAACTAAATGTTATTAAAATTTGATTTGATCTAAAGTCTTCTTACATAGGACCTAATTTCATTTAGTAATTTCATAATTACTTATGACATTAAATGTTTCAAATGTTCTTAAATTGGTGAATTTTACTTATTTGAGTAAAAGTAACCATTACTTACCAATGTAACATAGGTTATCTCTATGGTAAATCACATTAAAATTATTAATAAATGTAACCAATTATTAAGTAATCAAATTTAATAGTTACTTATTTGAATGTTAACCACAAATATAGCCATGAATGTTGGTAATGAATTTGAGTCCCTATAAATTTAAATAGTATCTTCGAACCAATTAAATAACATTTGATTATCCAAATCTAGTCAATACATTTGGAGTAACCCCTAATTAGAAATTTTACTTGATCCTATTGCTAATTGACCATATTAATTAGCTATATTTGGTAAATTTCAAATTTACAATATAGTGTAGGTTCCATGATGTTTGGTACAAAGATTGATCATTGGTTACCATAATCTCCAATATTCAATTATTGAGTATATCATTTGAGTAATACATTCGTAATACATGAAATAGAGTTTGGATTTCATTGAATAGTATCTTCTAAATGACATCTATAACCTAATATTACTTAATTGTAAATTAAATAAAATGATAGTATTTAGGTGACATTTAAACAACTGGTCATTCACCAATAACCAAGATTGTAAATGAATTGTTTGATTCCTATCTATTGGTTTTACTATAATTGTAATTATCTCCCAATTACATATTAAATATTCAAATAGTGATGCTTAAAATCATTAATATATCACCAGTAGATTTTCAAGTTACCCTTTACTAAATAACAAGTAAATCTAATTGATTGGTTATTAAATGAAAATTAGACATACATATTAATTGGTAACTAAGTGTTAAATAATTAGTAACATTTTTTATGTTAATTATTCATTTTAAAAATCTTTTATTCTCAAAATTCACCAAGAAACAATGGCCTATCCTAATCAATCCAGATGAATCGTAGACATATTACTCAAATGTCTCTCAATTCTACTCTGAGTAGTAATTTGCTATTTTTAGTTTATTCAAATGTTTTTTTCTTAAATGACCTATGGTTTTTGATTCTTGGAAAGATATTTTTGCCCAAATAAGTAAACTCTATAAATGTTGTCAAAATTGAATATTTTATAAAATTGCATAAGTAATTGCTTTGTAGTTGTAGTTACAAAGCAATTTTTTTGGGGTTTTGTTTTCACCAAAATGGTTGATTACTTCAATAACCAATATTTGAATTTGTGCAAAAATGTCACATTAAAGCAATAATTTGGATTGTTATCAAAAATTGATTAATTTGGTCAAATTTATTGAGGTCATGATTATAACTAAAAGATTGAAATGTTATGTAAATGGACCAAATGTTGTAATAACAAAATTTAATTAGATCATAATAGTAATTTGAATTAATTTATTCAAATTGAATGCTTTAACCAAATGTCATTATCTTATGTAATTGATTTAATGCAATTACTTAAATCACTTGTACTAAATAAAATAGATTGTTTTTGAATAAAAGGACTGTTAATTTAAGTAATTGTATTATTTATTCCAATAGTTATTTAAATTAAAAAACTCAAAATGCTTACTTAAATATATAGAGTAACCTTCAAATTTAGATTTTTCAATTTATTTGTAAACTACTAATTTGATAATGAATTTAAATGAATGTTATCTTGGATTTAAATTGAATAATAGAGATTATTCAAATTTATTACATTTGATTTAAGTAGCTACTATTAATCAATTTTCACTTAACCTATCAATATGTCATAGATATCATAGAGTAACATTACCTTTAGTTAAATTATTTACTTGATATTTATTGGGTTGATTTTAAAATTTTACTTTTGGTTGATCTACTTAGCAAACAATAACAATTCAAATTTTCATTCTAATTTGGTTTGATCTAACCAATACACTATAAAGTATTCAAATGTTGTGAAATGTTTGATCAATTGTTTGCATTCAAACTTTATGTTATAATATCTTGAGTAAAAATTAGATCAATTGTAACCAATTTGAATAACCAATAAATAATTGGAATTTTAGATCTTTTTACAATTATAGTTACTATAATTTGATTACTTTATAAATGCACATTCAATCTAGGGTTTTGTATTCAAAGTAATAATTGATTATTCAAAACCAAATGTTATTTAATTACTTCTTGGTGAATTTAGAGTAAACTTTTAGTGAAATTACAAAAATTACAATGAAAGATAATAATTTTGAATAATATTTATATTAACTTAAAGAGCTACCAAAATTTGGGGTTTTATATTAAAAAATATCATTTTTTATACATTTTATGAATGTTGACTAACTTAATACTTAAAAAAAACATAGAGTTTATTTGAATGTTATTGTAAAATAAACTCTAATCTTTACTAAATTGCACCAATCCTAAATTCATAATTAGTTTGTGTGAATAAGTCCTTGTAACTAAAGGAGAAATCTTTATAGCAAGAAATGAAAAGAAGGATTCATTGTCCTAGAATTGAAGAACCATTCAATACTTGGAAGTAAAAACAATAAACATCAATTACTTTGTTAACCTATTACCGTAAAATGTGAATAATTAAGTATTATTTTAACAAGTTATCAAGTTACTCAACTTTTTCAATCATTTGGATAACTTAACTTTCATTAGTCAATTATGTAAATTTAATAATTTTCTTGTTACTTAAAACCAAATTTCATTTTATAAATTCAACAAATCGATATTCATTATTCAAAACAACATTTTTGAATACAAAACTTTATATTTTAATAGTTACTTATATCAATACAAATATTATTCAAATTTACAATCTTTTATTGTGATTTCTATAATTTTGATAATTAAATTAAATGTTACTCTATTCATTTGGGGTAACAATAATTGATTGGATAAATGATTAATCATTAATTGGTTACCAAAGGACAATATCATGTTTAAAATTAGGAATATGATTCAAATTGATTACTCATTTATGGTCAATTTGTAATGTTCATTTGATGTCTAATCAAATTAACTGATACTCTACAAAATGTTATCTCAATTTAAACTATTTACAATTTAATAGTTACTTAACCTAGTTAAATGAAATTAGTACATTGATAAAATGTTTATGTTACCAAACATATTCAAATCCTTTCCATCTATATAATTAGTTTGTTTTAATGGATCAAAGGTGACATTATTGGTCTATTAATGAAATTTACAATTTGATTACCTTAAATTACTAAAATATAGTATACATTGATGAGCATTATAATCCAATTTTTAGAAAATCTTAGTTAAAAATTTTAATCTATAATTTTAGTAATCATATGTAGTGGACATTGGAAATTGATACCATTAATTATTAATTGTAAATAACTAGTTAATTAGATTACTAAATCAATATCATTTGGTAACCAATCATTTGTAACTCCATTACTTAAATCAAGTAATAATATTGGTAATAGGGTAACTACTCAGGGATAACCTAATAACTCCATTTAAACTATAAGCCTATTATTACCTAATATTTTTACTAATTTTTTTTATTTTTATATCAATTATTACAATTTTCTTAATATACTTATTGATTATTAATGATACAAATGTAACTACTAAAAATTTTTTTCCACTAACCATTAGATTATTAATAGATAATTGAATCAATAACATGTAATCATATTATTTTCCAACTTGTTAACCTTTTAACCTATACATCTATAACCAATTTCTTTTAGTACCTATTTAAATCAAACAATCAATTACATTTATGAATTAACCAAGTACTCATTAACATTATTGGTTACTCATTACAATGTAATGATCAATTACATTTTAAGTACCTATAAATGATGGTACTCCAAATGAATTAGTTGCAATAACCTTTTAATAAATAATTTAAGGGTTACTTAAATGTTATACAAATGACATTTGGAGTTACTAATAATGGTCATTTTTTATTCAAACCTATGACACACCAAAAATTTGAAAATATGTAGTTTTTATGAATCATTCATTTAGATTACACAAATCTAATTGGTTACTTAACTCTAATGGAAATAGGGTCATTACTATTACATTAATAGTATTAATCAATTATAAGTAATTTTTACTTAGTCATAACCCTTGGATTAATTAGTACTAATTTTTACACAAATTACAATTAAATAACCATTTATATAATAATGTCTTGAATGGAGTAAATGGTAAATGAAATCAATTTCACATTTGAATTACATTCATAATTCATCTAACATGTTGATTTTTAAGTAATTGCATTTTTGAATACAATGCCTAAATATATTAATTTAAGGTAAAAGAATTTATTTTAATACATGTGTATAATTGTCGACTTGAAAAATGTAAATGTAATTGCATTGTTGAATTTGGAGTAACTTATTACTTAAATTGTGTAAATAATAGAAAAATTAACCTATTACTAATGTTGATACATTGTCAATGTAGTAAATTTGAGTACCATTCATCATAAATATGAAGTTGAGTTTGGATTCAATATGCAAAAATGACTAATTACTCAATTAGAATTCATGAAATCAATCAAGTACTTTAATTTGGAATCAAATGTTATTGAAAATCTAATAGGTTATTAACATGTGATTGAGTTGTAAAGATTGGTTTAATTTACTTTAGTCTTTTGCCGATTCAAATTTCATCTTAGTAAATGTCATTTTATTGGTAGCAACCTTTTACTTAAATAAAAAATTACTAATTATTCAAATTTAAGTAATTAAATGAATTACTCAAATCAATGTAATATATGATTCATTTTTCATTCTAACATTAAGTACTTTAGTAACTCAATTTAAGTACTTTTAAATATGTCAGATCCAATTCTATTGATTTAAGCATTTAGATTAATTTCAACTAGCCAATTGAAGTAAAAAGTTAATCAATTAATTGATTTGATTTAATTAGATTTAAATTGTATAAATGATGACTATTTTACTAAATTCCAACAAATTTACAATTTTTTGGTTGTGACATATTCAATTAAGATTATACTTATTTATTACCAACAATAATTAATTACAATCATTATGCTATTTAGATTGAATTAGAATAACTTGTACTTAAGACTCCAAATTTAATGTTATTAGAGTAACCTAATAGCTCTAGCTCTAAATTCAAACATTGACAGTCAAATACAAATGTTGGTTTTGACTATAGTAACATTTGCTCAAATATGTGCAATAACCCAAATAGACATTTTCTATAGTTGATTTAACACTAATTCACCAAACATTGACCAAATGTAGTTAAACAATAACATTTAAATTTTATGTCAATTACAATAAATGTTAGTTTATTAATAATCATTTATTTTTATAATGACCAATCCAATCAAATAACCCCAAATGTTTTGCAATACTATTCATAAATAAGTATCCTTACTTAAATTTGAATAATATTTAAATTAATTTATATAGTTACAAAAATATTAAGTTTTGCATTAAAAAATGTTGATTTTTTCTTTTTCATGAATGTTGAGTAACCTAATACTTAAATTGTATAAATTATATAACAAAAATGTTAAATTTTAATAAAAATTAAAATAGAGAATGTGTTACTCAAATCAATCTTTTTTATTCAAGTAAAGTCTATTTTACTTTTCGGTCAATTTGGATGACATTTGAGTCATATGAAAGGTTTGGTTCAAATTGAGTAGGTCAACCATATTATGATCTATTATGTCATTTTTTACAATAAGAAGGTTATAAACTATTCCCCAAATTTTATTGTTAACGTTAAATTTTAGAAATTAATTTAAGATCTAAAGATTACTGATGATAGTGTCTAATATTTAAATTGTATAAAATATATAAAGTGACTTTGATATGGAAAAAGAAGAATTAGCAAAGTAACGAGCAATAGCAAACTAACAAATACCAAGTTTGTTTTCAACTATAATATTCACTCCAAGGATATAAGAGGAATTAGGAACTAGTACTGAAGTGCATAGACCCATATTCTAGACATGGCTTTTTCCTTTATGGCATACAACACATCTTCCACTATTCTCAAGACATCTTGACTAAATTTTGGCCAAAAGAAATTTTCTTGCACCAAACTCAAAGTTTTGTTTCTTCCAAAGTGGCTTGCAAGTCCTCCTCCATGATCTTCTTTAATCGTGACTTCCCTCAAGGAGTAATTAGTGATGCATAACCCATTATCTTTGTAAAGAAAACCATTTTTGTCTCCATTATGTTTAAAAACAAATGTCTTTTACTTAAGGCATCAGCTACTTTGTTGAACTTCCTTGCTTTGTGCTTGATAGAAAATGTGAAAGGCTAAGGAAATTCAACCCATTTGGCATGGTGACTATTAAACTTGTACTATGTATTCAAGTACTTCAATTCCTTATGACCAAATTACAAGACAAATTCATTAGGTTCTAAGTAGTGACTTTAACATTCTAGAGCATGAACAATGGCATAAAACTTGTCATATGTTGAGTATCTTCATTTTACATCACTCAACTTCTTGCTAAAGAATGCAATTGGTCTGCCTTCTTAACTTAAAATAGCACCAATACCCACATTAGAAGCATCACTCTCAACTTTAAACACCTTTCCAAAATCTGGAAGTACCAACACTAGAGCTTCTATTATCATCTTCTTTATTAGCTCAAAACTCTTTTGGGCAATTTTTGTCCATTGGAATGAATATCCCTTCAAGCACTCAGTAGTAGGAGCAACAAGAGTGTTGAATCCTTTGATAAATCTCTAATAAAAAGATACAAGGCCTTGAAAGCATTTTACATCATGAATGGATTTAGGAGTAGGCCAACTAGCAATTAACTCAATCTTGTTTAAATCAACATCAAATCTTCCTGAAGATACAACATAACCAAGAAATATAATGCTATTCATGTAGAATTGACATTTCTTCACATTAAAAGGCAATTTATGCTCTCTTAACACCTAAAACACATATTTTAAATGCTCCAAGTGTTGTGGATTAGGTTTGCTATAAACAAGAATGTCATCAAAGTACACAACAACAAATTTATTTATGAATGGTCTAAAGACATAAGTCATAAATCGCATGAAAGTGTAGGGTGCATTAGGAAGCCCGAATGGCATAAGCAACCACTCAGACACCATTTCTAGATTTAAAGGATGTCTTTCACTCATCTCTAGGTCTCATTTAAATTTGATGATAACCACTTTTAAGATCAATTTTAGAGAAAATAACAAAACCATATAATTGATCAAGTAAATTTTCAAATCTAGGAATAAGAAACCTATACTTAATTGTAATTTTGTTAATGGCTTTATTATTTATACACATACACCAAGATTCATCCTTCTTGGTTACTATGAGGGCTAGAATAGCACATGGACTCATGCTTTCTCTTACAAATCCCTTGATTATCAAATCTTCAACTAGCCTATGTAATTCTTCATGTTCTTTAGGATTCATGCAATAAGCTGCTTTGTTTGGAAGAATAAAAAGTATCTCTCCTTGGGGGAAGACTAGGAGATTTTTCTTCTAATACAACATCTATAAATTCTTCTCATAAAGGTCAAACTAGTGGATTATGTCTTTTTAATTCAGCAAAGGATTTTTCCAAAAGCATAATAGTATACATCTCTTTATTTCTAAAAACATCTTTTCAATCATATTGCCAAAAAGCAAAGTATTTCCCTCCCCTTTTGTAGTCTTAGGAATGTGATCTAGTTTCATTGGCATTAAAATAATTATAACACTAACTTTCACAATGTTTTTGTCACCATCATTAACTAATTTCCTATCACATAACCATGGTCTACCTAATAGCAAGTTAGTAACATCTGTTGGAGAAACATCACATTAGACATCATCTCTATGATTTTTCTTAATAGAAAATTCAACTAAGTATGTTTTGTTTACCCTTACCTTAGTTCCTTTGTGAATCCATTGCATTTTGTAAGGGTAAGGATGCTCTTTAGTTTTTAAGCTTGCCTTATCCACCATCTTTGTTGCTACCACATTAGAACTGCTTCCACTATTAATAATGTGGTCACACAATTTGTCATGAGAAGTACACCTAGTATGAAAGACGCTTTCTTGAGACCACTCATTTTCTTCTTATTTGGGAGTGATATTCAAACTTCTCTAAATCACAAGCATTTCTCTTTTATCAGCATAGATAACTTCTTCATCATAAATAGGGTATCCTAGCTCTTCATTATTCCCTTCAACTTCTTCCTCCATCAATGTCACAACTCTATGATTTGGGCATTTAAAAGCAATATGCCCATAGCCTTGGCATTTAAAGCATCTTTTTGTGCTGTTCTTGGAAGAATTAGCTTGTTTGTCTCCTTTAGAAGCTCTTTTGACACCCAAAGACTTGGTTGAAGAGTATGGCCTTCATTGAGCTATTCCCCTAGTTTAAAGGAAAAGTTTTAATGGCTAATTTTGGAGCAGCCTTTCGAACCTGATTCCTTGGCTTTTCAATGGTCAAAGCAAAATTTCTTACATCATTGAAAGACCAATATGGTTACAATTGAACAACACCACTAATCTCATTTTTTAGGCCTCTCAATTATTGAGCAATAAATTACTATTCTAGTTTAACCGCATCACCTTTCATCATGAGTTGTTTGAACTCCATAGCATATTCCTTCACACTTCATTTTGGTTGTTGCTTAAGAGAATGAATTTTCATGAACATCTCCATTCAATAATCCTCATGTAGAAACCTCCTTTTCAATTTTTTCTTCATTTTCTCCCATATTCTAATTTTTCCTCTCCCTTCTTAATCTCTTTGTTTCTTTAAATTCTCTCACTATAAAGAGGCATACTTCCTAAGTTTTAAAACCACCAACTTTAACTTACTATCCTCAAGAAACTCCATATACTCAAAATTACATTCAACAATATTCAGCCAATCAAAAATCTCATTAGGTTGCATTTTTCCTTTAAGTTTTGGAATTTTAATCTTCATGTCAAAGCCTTTGAAGTTGGAATGATTCCTTCTTATGTGAGAGTGATAAGAAGAGGAGTCATTGCCCAATTCTTGATAATCATCAGAAAATAGGTTTTCATGTGTAGTATTAAAAGACTTATCATTATGATCATGTGACCCTTCATAATGATTCAAATGTTGTTGAAGTGCATGAAGTTGTCTTCTCAATTCATCCATCTCAAAATCATGAATATCTTTATTGAAAGTTGCAATCTATTGTCCACAATGAGCCATTAAAAAGGCTTATATACAAAACTTGATACGAAAAAAGAAAAATTAGGAATATAATCGGCAATAGTAGCCTAACAAACACCAAGTTTGTTTTTGACTAAAATTTTTACTTCAAAGATACAAGATAAAATCCACCACCTTAAAGATATAGGCAGAAGGCATTCATGATACAGGGTAAGATGCACTCAACACTCTTAAGAAATCCACTCAAGAGATACATAAATGCTAGGATTAAGTTACTACTCAATGGAATTCACCATAGAGATATAGAATTTAGAAGAAAATTTTATACATCCTACATCATAAGAGTTTAATTACTCACTGAAGTCTGCCTTGAACAAAATGGAAGGAAAAACTATAAATAAAAGTCTTCGGAACATCCCTCCAAGCATAGGAAAATGGAGCAATAACTCAATATTTTCATACTAACCATCACAACAACTTCCAAGAGTCCACTCAACTAGCCATTTAATGCTAATCTCAATTTTAACTATTCTAGTTGCTAATAAATGAAAACTTGACTCTTGATGATTTTGGATTCATGTGAAACTAGAGATCTAGAGCTTCAAATGACTGCTTATGAGCTATCATTTGGCTTGGGTTGAATTTCTAGTAGTTGGAACAAGTTTGACATGCATTCTGCTCTCCTAATAACAAAATGAACATTTTTTGTGCTTAAGCCAAGTCTTGAACTGATTCTTGCTTTTCCTAATGAGATGCTCTCACATTAGACTTTGAATTTGAATAACAATTAAGATAGAAAATGAATTACTCAAATTAGTCCTTTTTTTTATTCAAATAGGGTTTATTTTACTTTTTAGTGAATTTAGAGTAACCTTTTTACTAAAATTGTAAAAATTACAATAAAAGATTATAAATTTGAATAACATTTGGTTTGATTTAAGTAGCTATTAAAATTTGAGATCTTGTATTTAAAAAAGTCACTTTTTTCTTTTCATAAATGTTAACTAACTTATTCTTTAAATTGTGTAAAAAAAAAAAAGAATTTAAATTTGAATAATAATTAGAATGAAAAATGCAATTACTTAAATTGATCATTTTTTATTCAAATATGATCTATTTTACATTTTAGTAAATTATGAGTATTCTTTTATTTATATTGCAAAAATTAAAGTAAATCACTTCAAATTTGAATAATATTTGAATTGATTTATGTAATCATTTTATAGTACCATAAATTATCGATTTGAGTACAATGAAATTTGGTTAAATTACTTTTTGACTACAAAAGCCAAAATTTATCTCAAACCAAATGCCATCAACCAAATTTTGACATTTCAAGACTAGTCAAGAATAGGATATTATTACCCAATATGGTCGGTTAATTATTGTCAACAAATTACATTTAATAAGCAAACATTCATTTAGTAACTACCAATAAATGAATTAAATCTATTGGTCATTCATTTTAATTTGACCCTCAGATTAAAATTCAAGATTAATAATTTAAAATAACATTATTATTTGGCATTGTTGGAAAGATAACCTATTAACCATAGATTATTATTTACCCAATTATTACGGTTAGTAAGACCGACATTTCAAGATTAACATTTACTTATTACTATAAAAAGGTTATTCAACTAAGGTTTATGAATATCAAGATTTCCTTATATCAAATGGACAATTAAATGGGTAATTTTTACATTAAACTGAAATCTCAAATAAATTTGTTACATTAAATTACTTTATATTTGAATAATATAGACTCTATTTGAATAATAGAGTAACCCTATTTATTGGTAACAAGTTAAACACTAATTTGCTCATTTAATTAATGATTGCATTGATCAACCAACTCAATTAGGTAAAGTGTTCACTTTCAATAATCAACTAGTTTAAGTAACCTAATCAAATGTCAATCAAAATGTTGATTTAAGTAGTTTTAATGGATGAATATTTAATGTACAAATCCCTTATGTATATTTATATGTATACATTTGGACTAATTAATAACCAATATATAGTAATAACCAACCTAATTATCCAAACCAAATGTGTAGATTTTCTATTACTAAAATAGGGTTACTTAAGTATTTGACTCTGATTTATGGTTTACTTACTAAAATGTTATTTTATTTTATATAAAATGTGGAATGATCTTATGTGATGAATGGACCTAATGTCTATGGACATTTTTTTAGGGTAAATTGTAACATGTTAATGACACCAATATCAAACTGTCTGTTAAGCTACATTGACCAAATTGGGATTGATTTAATGGTCATAATGAATTTATGACTAGTTACCCTAAATGATTATCTGAAATAACCAAATGACCCATTTGAGTAAATCAATTATTTGTTATTAATCATAATTAATGATTCCTAACTAAGTATTCAAACATTTTTTTATTCATGAATTTAACTATTCTAATTAGTAAACATTAAATTACAATGGTTTTAATCTATAAACTACTATAAAATAACTCATGTAGCCAACATTTGGTAAGTTGCTTTCTACATAATTCAAAAATGTGGGTTAATGTAATCCATTAGGTTGGTTAAATTAAAATCAAGTTAGTTTACAGCAAATGTGAGTCTATTGTATTCATTAGATTGATCATTAATCAATCTTTAATTCAAATTCAGTAACATTTGCATTATAATAAACAATTCTTCTAAAAAATACCATAGAAGATTAGTCAAGCAATAACATTATAAATTAGTATGAACCCCATTAATTAATACTTAAATGTTATTTTTAACATGCATTAGTATTCAAACCAATGGGTACTTATTTGAATGGGACATTTAGTAACATTATGGGGGACATAATATTAGTCTTTAAATTAGTTAAAGATTTACTTGATAATTCAAAGACATATGGTCAAAAAACAAACCATTACTTATTATAAGGGTAACTAATTACTCAACAATTTAGTAAGTTATTACAATAAACATTTGGAGAGTAGATTGGATAACCAATCAAATAACATTTGGTGTCTATGATGAAAATTTTGATTATCGATTAACCTTTATTTAACAACAATTGTTATAAACATAATTTAATATTCATTTTAGTAACAATTAATTTCATGAATTGCATTGGTCAATTGTTTACAATTGTTTGAATGAATATGATTAATGTTAGCTAGTTACTAATGCAAGCCAGATTAATAATGATCAACAAATAGACAATTAAATATTACGTATGGGTGATGGTAAATGTGCATACTATTAAATAATCCTCAATCAACTGACCTATAATGTCACCAACATTAGTAACTATTGGTCACATTCATTTTTATTAAATTTTGAGTAACCTACTAAGATTGAAAATATTATAATAAGAGACTCAAAATTTCAATAATAATTAAAATAGTGTATTTGGATTAATTAATGTAAATGACACCATTTTGTTTAAAGTCAAATTTAACTAATAGATTGGGTTTTCACATTATTGTAAATGTTAATTTAGAACTAAAGAAGTAAGATCATTTAAAGTCTAATACTTGGAAAGGTTACTAATTGTCTTAAAATGCTATCAAACCACAAGTTACTAAAAAAAACTTTAATGCTTTTGAATTAAATCTCAAACATTGGATTACTAAAATTTGGTTACAAATATTTTATATGTTCCATTCGTCAAGATTGTAAAAATCATTGTCTATTAGTTTGTACTAACCAAGTGAGATTAAGTAACAATGTTTTTGTAACATTAACATTCAATCTATTCTAATACAAATATCATAATCAAACCAAAGATTGTAAATTTGAATAACATTCAATTTGAATATTGTAATCTTTTATTTTTTTACTTTTTGGTGAATTGAAAGTGATTCTTTACTAATATTGTAGAAATTACAATAAAATATTATAAATTTGAATAAAATTTGATTTGATTTAAGTAACTCAAAAAATGAATGTTATTTGACCTGTAGGTTGAATTAGGAAAAATTGTTTCATAAGGTACCATACATAAATTACCAATTTGATTCAATTTGAATAACTACTCTAAATTTAGTAATGTAATTTAATCTAAATTCCCCTAGTCCAAGGTAAAATTGATTTTATTATGTGCCTAGAATGGGAAATAATTTTTAAAGTCCTAAGTAAACTTTATGCAAATAATCTTTATGTGCATAAAATAAAAATTTATTTGCAAATGATCAAAAAATCTCCAAAAGGCCAAAACATTAGAGAACAAAATATAAAATAAAATTTAAGTAGAGTTAGCAAGTCTCATATACTCAACTTGATCCCTATATGACTTAGTTGATAATCCTTTAATCATAAGATCAGCAACTAGAAGTCAAGTACTAACATGCTCTATTATAATTGCTTGTTCTTTAACTTGATCTCTTACAACTAAAAACTTTATATTGATATGCTTGTTTCAACTTCCACTTTTATTATTCTTTGAAAGGGAAAGCATAACTAAATTATCACACTATTCTTTAATGGTCTAAAAATAGAATCTAGAATTTATAATCCTATGTTAAAATTTCTTAACTATAAAGCTAGTGTTGTAGTCTCATGGCATATAATGAATTTTGCTTACATAATAGAAGAAGCAATAATAATTTGTTTGATGATTCTTTAGGATGCAACACCCTCAACAAGCATAAAAATGTATCTAAGAATGGATTTTTTATGATCTACACAACCAACAAAATCAAAATTTGAATACCTAACCATCTCCAAATGGTTGGTGTGTCTACATGTAAGCTTATAGTTCTTGGTTCTTTGTAAATACCTTATAATCTTTTTGGCAACATTCTAGTATTTTTGCCTAAGATTATTTTGGTACTCCTTAACATTCTTACTATAAATGTAATGTCAAGTCTAATGTAGACTTTGGCATATATGAGGCTACTAATTGCTGATGCATATGGTATGTACTTTATTTCAACTTGCTCCAAGTAATTTTGAGAACATTATGCAAGACTAAATTTGTTCTCTTTGACTATATGTGCTATAGTGGAAGAACAACTTTCCATCATGAATCTCTTTAAAATTTTCTTAATGTAGACCTTTTGAAATAGTCCTAACATTTGTTGGGATCTATCTCTATAAATTTATATGCTAATGGCATAAGAAACTTCACCCATATCCTTCACATCTAAGTTTTGAAAGAGAAATTTATTTGTCTTATATAGCAAATCCAAATCATTGCATACAAATAAAATATTATTCACATATAGGATTAAAATAATGTACTTGCTCCCACTGACCTGATGGTATATACACTAATCTACAATATTTTTTGTAAAGTCATATAAGATTATCATATTATGGAATTATATATACCACTATTAGGAGGTTTACTTTAGCTTATATATTTATTTCTTAAGTTTGCATACTAGGTGACTCTCTTTATTAGCAATAAAACCTTCAAACTGACTTATGTATACACCTCTTCTTCAAGATCTCCATTCAAGAAATTAGCTTTCACATTCATTTAATGAAACTTTAAGTCAAAATGAGCAAATAAAGCCATGATAACTATGAATGAATCCTTTTTTGAAAGTGGAGAGAAGGTTTCATTATAGTCAATGCCTTCCTTCTAAGTGTAACCTTAAGCACAAGTCTAGCCTTGTATCTCTCAACATTACCAAAAGAATTCCTTTTTGTTTTATAAACTCATTTGCAATCAATAGTTGCAACTCCTTCTAGTAATTCAACAAGGTCCCAAACTTGATTATTAGCCATAGATTTCATTTCTTCCTTCTTGACATTATACCATAATTCAAACTTTTCACTTTTTATGGCTTATGAAATTTTGCAAGGATCACCTTTATGATTAACATCAATTTCTTGTAGACATACAAGATAGTCATCAAAAATTGCAAATCTCTTTAGTCTTGATGATCTCCTGACATAACTCACTCACTAATGCTCATATGACATAAGTCATAACCATGAAGTTTATTAGTCATGAACTATGCAAAAGCACATTATTGAGACATTTTTTTACAACAAGATTTAAAACCCTAAGACTAATAATGAAGAAACCCTTTCTAGTGAAGTTATTTTGAACTCATTGCCGCCTAAGTATGGGTCATTTCTAATTAATTACAACAATATAAAAGAAAAGTGGAATTTTAATGAATTAACCAATGTGCTCTTTTAGGAGGAAATGAGAAAGAAAATAATTAAATGAATCACTTTATCAATTTCATGGGCAAGAAAGCTGAGAAATGAATGAAATGCAAATCAACTAATTTAAGAAAGGAAAAAGCCTACTTATGCCTCTCAACTTGAAAAGAGGAAATGAAAGGGTGATTAGTGTTACTTCTATAAAGAAAGTTGGACACAATCAAAAAGGTTACCAAAAACATAAGATTTGGTTAAAAAAAAATGTAAATTGAATACCTTAATATGTTTGAAATCAAGTTTTATCAAAATTTTTCATATTACTTGGTGGCTTAATTTTAGTGCTTCTATTCATACATCCATAATGATACCAAGATTTGTAATGATCCAATTAGTTCAATTGAAAATGAATATAAATAGTTTTCTTAATGTATTTTTTTTTTAATGTTTTATGTCAACAAAAACATGGTAAAGTTCAAAAGAATCTTGCTTATCATATCTTATAATATTGGAATTAAACATAGCTTAGTAAATGAAAATTTCATTTGTTTATGACATAAATATTTGAATTATATATCCAAAGAAAGATTTGTGAGATTAATCAATAATGAGATTCTTTTAAATGTAGATTTTGTTAATCTCAAAATATGTATAGATTGCATTAAGTGTAAGTAAACGAAACCTAGCATAAAAAAAAAAAAACCATAAGAAGCACCTAACTTTTTAAATTATACACATCAACATTTATGGATCTTTCAACACTCCAACCCTAATGAAGAATTAAATTTCATCACCTTTATAGATGTATTTTTCACATTATAGTTATGTTTGTTTGCTTCATGAAAATCTCAATCATTGGATATCCTTGAGGTATATATAAAGGAGTGTAAAAGCAATTAGAAAAAATGTGAAAATCATAGCATCTTATAACAAAGATAAATATTATAGAAAAATACAATGTTTTAGGACAATGTCTAGGTCCATTTGCAAGATTCCTTGAATGTTATGACAAATGTGTACAATAAATTATGTTAAACACATATTAACAAATATGGTAAGGAATGTAATGAGTAACTCCTCCCTACCTAAATCTTTGTGGATGTATGCACTCAAAACTACAAATTATTTATTAAATAGGACTCTTAGTAAGGTAGTTCAAAGTGCTCATATTAAACTATGGATAGCAAAGAAACCTAATTAAAGGCACCTAAATGTTTGAGGTTACTTAGCAAATGAAAGAATCCACATCAAAAGAAATTAGACTCTTGAATAATCAATAATTACTTGATTAGTTACCTAGAAAAGTCTAAAGGGTATATATCCAACCATAGTCCAAAATTGAAGAAATTGGTAATACAAGATTCATTGAAAGGTGAAGTTAGTGGAAGTAATAAATGTTAAAATATGGATAAAAAAATTAGGATAAATATTTCTTTACCAATGACAATTCTTTCATCCACTATAATACCAAATGTTGTTTCACAAATTGAACAACATTTAGATGAAGAGACACCCCTCAGGAGAACTAACTCATAATTAACTAATATAAATAAACCACAAGAGATAGTTTTAAGAAGATCTCAAAAAGAAAACAAACCAATTATTTTGGATAATTATATGGTTTATTTACAAGATTCAAAATTTTAATATTAGAATTAATGAAGATCCAATTTCATTTTCACAAGCATAGAAAAGTATTAAATATAATTATGATATTAATGGCTCAATATGACTCAGAGTTGCACTAGATGGATGTGAAAATTGCTTTTCTTAATGAAATTTTTAAAGAGGAAGTTCACAGGGACCAACCTAAAGCTTTTTTTCTTTTTTCATAAAAGGCAAAGATTAAATAATGTGTAAACTAAGAAAATCAAAATATGGATTGAAACAAGTTTCCCTACAATGAAATATTAAGTTCAATGATATAATGACATTTTTTAATTTAAGAAAAAATAGTGTTGATCGATGTATATACCAAGAGATCAATAAGAGTAATTTGTTTTCTAGTCTTAAATGTTGCTTGTTATTAATATTTTAAGTATATTGCATGAAATTAAAAATTTTCTCTAAAAGAAATTTATAAATAAAGATATTAGAGAGACATCTTATGTGATAAGAATAAAAATATTCCATAATAGTTTACAATGAATGAGGATTATCTCAAAATAGCTATATCAAGAAAATTTTGAAGAAATTTAATATGAGTAAATATTCATCTATTCCTATTCAAAATGGTGACAAATTTAGTCTCATGCAATGCTTCAAAATTGATGCAGAACACAAGGAAATAGTATGAATTTCATATGCCTTTGTTGTTGGTAGCCTAATGTATCTATAAACTTCATTAGACCGAATATTAGTTTTATAGTCAAATGTTAGGTAAGTGTAAAAGTAATCCTAGAATGAATACTAGCTACAAAGAAAGTGTTGAGGTACCTAAAGGAGCAAAGAATCACATGCTCATGTATAAAAAAATTTAACCACTTAGATGTAATTGAATATTGGAATTCAAATTTGTTGGATGCATTGATAGCAAAAAGTCCACACTTAATTATATGTTCCTATCAAGAGAAGGAGCAATTTTGTGGAAAAATGGAAAATTATCTATTATTATTTTATCCATTATAAAAGTAAAGTTTATGACATGATTTAAAATTATAATTCACCCATTATGATTATAGAATTTTATTTTAGAACTTGGAATCGTCAACGTTATTATCAAGCCTCTAAAACTTTATATAATAATTTTACAATAACATTTTTCTACAAGAATAACAAATATTTAAATAGATAGTAAGTGTTATAGTATATGGAAAGAAATGTTCTAGACAAATAAATCATAACCATCATAACTCACAATGAATGGTTATCATATTATAACATTATAATGCAATCATGATTATCATCATTTGTGTATAATAATTAATAAATTTTAATTGGGACAAGTGAAAAAATGTTAAAATTTCCTAATTAGTCATATTAGAATACTCTTGAACTATATTTTTACTAAAAACTCAATCATAATGTAGTTAATTAGTGAATAACAATTTTATACATTATTACATTATTAAGGACAATAATCTCAAGTTTGATTCAAGCATTAATAGATATACTTAATTTAAGTCATGCAATTTTGTGTTTTTGTGTGTGTGTGTGTGTGTGTATAACCAATATTCTCTCTTTCTAATACACATGAAAACTTAATCTAAAGGCATGTAATTACAATAAAGGTTAGGAGCAAGAAATCAATTATTAGGCTAAAAGTGAACTTTCTAAACGTATCAATAATTTTAGGTTTTGCAAATTCATGTATATGATTTATAGTATTATTTACTAAAATATATTCAATTTCAAAATTCAAAAGATTAACATTTATGATGATGGATTTATTAAAAATCTAACATATAGTTGTAACAAGCATTGAAAGAGTAAATATATTAATCAATTGGTTTAGTTTAGTGAACACGGTAACAAGTTTGTAAGTGGTACACTAAAATCAACTTCAAAATTGAAAGGTCTTGAATTCTAAAAGCCAATTGATTGATTAGATAAAAAAGAAAAAAGAAGAAAAAGAAAAAAAAAAAGTAGAAAGAGAAATTGGATGTTGATAAAATCATCACTTATGATTTATCCATTTCTCTCTCTTTGTTTGTTTTTTTCTTATTAAAGATGTAACAAGATATGATATGATATTATGAAAATAAAATGACATGAATTCTTATTTCTAAGAAAAGGTATCCTAAACAAGTAAACTACACATAATTTTTTATTATATCAACACCTCCCTCCTTTGAAATCGAAGCCTAGTATAGTATAGATCAATGGTTAGTGTTTAAAAATAATGGAATCTAGGATAATGTGCTAGATTCACATTTTTCCTTTCTTTTTGAACCAAATTAAAATTTTTCTTAACAACCCATATTCATTGGTATTGAATTTGTACAAGGAAAGGTAATCCCATGTGTCACACGGTGGTAACTTATGCATTCTATCAATTTGATAGAAATATATATCACATGTCTCCTCATCATCAAAAGTTACACCCTAACCATTTTATTAGTAATTTTTTTTACCACATGATGGAGTAATTAGTTACTATGTAGCATGGATAATCTCCTTTTCAACTGTTTTGATAGAATAGAGAAAGAGAACTCTAATTTGACTTCTTTTTAAGGAAGTCAAGTAAACTCTCTTTTTTAAATTACTTAATACCTAAAAGTAAGAATACATAAGGTAAAATATATCAAATTTAAATAAAAAATATCTAATTTAAATAATTACTTAAATGATTTCTTATTAAGTAATTGTTTAAATGAGTTTTAATATTATTCAAATTTAAGGTATTTTTTTTACATAATTTTTATAATTTAAATAAAAAAATACTCAAAATTTAAGAAAAAAATATAAAAAGTCATATTTGAATAAAAAAAATCTAACCTAAATAACTATTCAAATAAATCATATTATTATTTAAATTTTAAATTTTTTTATATAATTTAAATAACATGTTACTTAAAATTTATAAAAAAAATAAGTAAGAATAAGACATATTTAAATAAAAAAATATTTTATTTAAGTAATTATTTAAATGAATCCAAATATTATTCAAATATAAATTTGTTTAATATGATTTTTTGTAATTTAAGTAAAAAATTACTCAAAATTTAAGAATAAATAAAAAATAAAGTCATATTTAAATAAATAGTAATTAACTTGAATAATCACTCAAATAAATCATATTATTAATTAATTTTTTTTTAATTTTTTTAATTTTTTTATGTTATTTACGTATTTTGAGTAATAAGTTACTCAAAATTTAAGAAAAAAAGTAAAAATAGATCAAATTTAAATAAAAATATTATTTAAATAATTGTTTAAATAGATTATAATATTATTTAAATTTAAAATCTTTTTACATAATTTTTATAATTTAAATAAAAAATTACTCAAATTTTAAAGATAAATAAATAATATTATATTTAAAAAATATATAATTTAAGTAATTATTCAAATATATTATATTGTTATTTAAATTTTAAAATTTTTTATATAATTTATATAATGTAAGTAATAAGTTACTCAATAATATTATATTTAAATAAAAAAAATTTAAATAATTAGTTAAAATATATAAATAAATTTGACTCCCTAAAATGAGAATACAATTAGCAAATATCTCTTTTTTAAGATATGTAAAATATCCATGAAATATTCTTGAATTTAAGATATTTATCTCTTCTATATGGTATCATTTAGGGTATTATTTTTAATTTATTTTTGTTTTATAAAATTAATAGATAAATTTTTATAAAGAGTATAAAATGAACAAAATTATAAAAAGTGATATTGAAATTGCCCAACACAAAATATTTCGAACTCAAATTTTTTATTAAAATACCCATATTAAAATATGACGTGAGAGGGAAAGAGAAAGAGAAAGAGAGAGATAGAGAGAGGGAGCAAGAGAGGGAAAGAGAGAGAGAGAGAGAGAGAGCGAGAGGTGGGGAGGGGATCTTTGATAAATCCACAGTTTTTGTTATCATTTGAAATTCCATTGGATTCTAACAAAAAAAACTATATAATGAAATGATGATTAATAATTGAGCCTTTATAGGTAAAATATTTCTCTAATCACCTCCTAATATTTGAGCTCTATCTTTTCTAGTTTTCTTCTCAAATCGTTATTATCTTGCTCAGACAGAGTGTACATATTGCTAAGATAACTGTAGGCAATATCCATTCATTCTTGTCAGAAAATCCCTAGGGGCACCTTTCAACCCTTGCTTTTCCAACTACGTGGTTGTAAATTCTGTAAACAAACATGAATCGATAGACAGGTTTTTATCATTTTGCCACTAGGTGCTGCAGAAACACGTGAAAACTTGGAAACACAATCATTAGCCATTGTCAGATGCTGTTGTCTAGAATCCTTCACATGAGATATCGTATTATCAAGTTTGGTAACACTAGTGCTTTCATCCATTACGGGGATTGATCGTCCATGAGAACCAGAATGAAGTTAGTTTGAAGACCTTGAATGATTGACAGCTTGACAATGATGTTTGGATAAGCCCACTTCTCTCTCCATTTTCCAAAAAATGACAATTCTTATGGTGGTGCCTAGGGGCTTCTGTTCTATTTGGAGAAAATAGATGCTTACTGTGACAATTCTTATGGTGGTGCCAGGGGTGCTTGTTGATATAAAAAGAGTTACATAATAGGCCAACGTCAAACTAAGGAATCGAAGATGCAAATTTTGTCATGTTTAAGGAGACCCCAATTAAAACCATCAAACTATATTGGCATAATAATTTAAAATTATTATATTATTTTAATAAAAAAATAATTATAAATATTTTAATAATTATTTTGAATTATTATTTATTTTTTTTGTAAATAATAAAAATTGTTATTTATCATTGGCATAATCTCACCAACAACTGAAAAAATCAAAACAAATAGGAGAGGTAAGGCGTTATGCGGCAAAGATCACCAAATGAAGCCCGTCAGCTTCCCAAAAATAATGAACTAAACCAGCATGAAAGGCAAGCATCAGTATGACAAAATAGAAAAGCATGACAGAAAAGAAAACGAACAAAAATATTTATTACAAAACAAATAAAAATATTACAATGCTACCTAGGAGGCTCACAAACCCAAAAGTCTAATACACTTGAATTAACACTCGCCATTTATGTCCAAATTACAAAAGCCTCCCAAAACACCAATATAAGCAGAGGTAGCAAACGGGGTGAGTCAAGTTAGTTTTAAGTTAGATTATTTTAAGTTTTGGATCATTTGAGTTTTGGGTGATTCCAATATTAGGTAATTGGAGTTTTAAGTGAGTCTTAGGTCAATTAGAATTAAAATTTTTCAAGTTATAAGTTATTTGAATTTTAAATAATGTTAAGTTATAAGTTATTTGAATTTTAAATAATGTTAGATGCAAATTATTTAGATTTCAAATTATTTTAGCTTCTAAACAATTCAAGTTACAAGTCATTGACATTTCAATTAGATCAAGTTAAGTTTCAAGCAATTTAAGTGGGTTATTCATGTCAAATTCATTTTTGTTACTTGTAATTTATTTTTATTATAACAAATTATTTTCTTTTTACAAGTAAAAAATAAAGACTAATTTTAAATAATTATAAATTATTATTTTTATACAAATTAAAAAAGTTAAATAATAAAGTAAATTTTTTTTAAAATATAATATGAAATAATTCATAAAAGAGAGAAAAAGAAAATTTTGAACTTAAAAAAAAAAAAGAATATATATATATTATATTTATGTTAAAGATAGAGAAACAAATTTTAAATTAAAAAATTAGTAAAAATATTATATTTTTAAAATATTATAATTATATAAATACATATCACGAAAAAAATTTTTAATTTATTTTAATTATATTAAGTTTGATTTATAATAATAATATAAATTTTAAATCTTTTTATATAATTATCATTAAAAATATTTAAATTAAAAATAAATATTTGTTATATTTAAATTAGTGTAATACTAATTTAAATATAAAAAATAATTTTTTAAAAATAATTATTATTTATAAATAAAATTTAATAAAATAAAAAATAATTTTTAATTTAAAATATCTATAAATTTTTATTTATATTAAAATAAATAAAAATTTTGAATAAAGTCAATTTAAATTATTTTATATTATTATGAGTTTCAAAATTATTTTAAATTTAAATTCTTGATAATTTCAAATTTAAGTCATTTCATATTCGAATTATTCAAATTTTAAATTATTTTAAATTATTTTAAATTTAAATTATTTGAATTTTAAATTGTTTTACATTTAAATTATTTTATTTTTAAGTTAATTTAAATTAAAAGTTATGAAATCATAACAATTTGAATCAAGTTAACTTTCAAGTGAATTAATTTAAATTATTTGAATTGAATCAACTTTTATTACCTTTAAATATAAATAAGTCAATCTCATTTATTTAAAATTTCTAATTAATTTTATAAAAATTTACCTATCTTGATATAGTTCATTATTTAAGTCCTAAAAAGTGATTGTAAATATACCCAATAAATATACAAAATTATATCTTTAAATATATAAATAAGATATCCTAATATATTAGACTCATATTACACATGCCAATCTAAATTTTGGAGATAGGCATCGATATAGGTGGCTTCCCTATATTTTTATGAGTATATATAAGAAATCAAGATATGAATTAACACGAAATAGGAAAACAGGAATTTATGGATGAACTCTCTATTAACCATAACCCAAAATTTATTCACGTCCTAAAATAATTTATAATCCCAAAAATTTTTGAGCACTACTTCTATGAGCAAAATCCTTATTTATTTCTTCAAAATTCTGCATCGTTAGTAAGAACTAGCAATTGCCAGTTTCTGACTTATCTATGTACTCATTGGAAAGGTATATCTACGTACCATCACAGTTAAGCTCTTGCTCCTTACTCTTAGCTCCCGCTCCATTTAAAATTAATTGGATTTAACACTTGATTTATGTGAGATTTTTCTAGTCAGAATCTAATTAATATGTAAAACAAAGTGGGTGGTAGAGCTAACCTGCGGCAGCTCAAGCATGTTCTTGGGGAGGGTAGGATTTTCGGCATAGCCATTTATATTTATATTTATATAACCACTTACGTGTGGCACTTGGCTAACGAGAGAGACTTAATTGGTAGGACTTCGAAGAAATCATTCAGACAAAAGCTAGATTGTGAGTCTCATTTCTTATAAAAAAATATATATTTTTTTAGTGGAATTTTAAATTTTTCACCTGAAAATACGCAGTGTATAATGAAACGGTAAATTGTGCAACAAACATAATATCATGTGCAACGAACATGAAGTTCACCTTTAATATGCTCATTGCATGTATTGTCAAGCTTGTTATACATTTTTTAAAAAAATTTTAAAAATTTAGAAAAAAGAAAAGTTTTTAACGTGAAGCCCACAGTATCACATCATTTTCTAAAAAAACTCATTACATTCACGGTCATATTTGTTGCACATCTGTTATGCCCGTTACACATTACATATATTTTAACAAAAAGTTTTGAAATTTCCCCAAAAAAAAAAGGTATTTCCCAACATGAGACCCACAATTATTTTAAAATTATTTTTTATTTTTTCGAGTAACATCATGATGATGTCACCTGACATTGAGCCCACTTGAGGCACATCCCTTGACTACAACCGAATCCACCAGTGGGACTCTTTCTTCAAAACTATCCCAAATTAAGTCTCTCTCATGCACGCTTTTATACTTCCCATGAAGCCTTTAACTTCTGTTTCTAACAAATTGTACAAAATATAAAAGTCAAAAGTCAAAAGAAAATCATGCTAAAATGGTATGCATCATGCTCATAACATGTGACACAAAAACATGGTAAGCCCTTGAAAGTGATTTTTTTTTTTGGGTAAAAAAGGAGGCTTACAGCCAAAAATAAACGGGCTACAAAGTAATTTCTTTGGGCACCTCGAGTCAATCTTGCAGAAGCAACTTACTCACCCCAATAGGGGGTTCACTAAGCATATGCAATCTACAATCAAGTAAAAAAGTAAAATTCCGTAGTAGAAATCCTGACACACCAATTCCTTTGGAGCATTTCAAGATAGCTCTACACAAGATTCACTAAAGGATAAATACGAGAGACTTCCTTCTGCAAAATACCCATGGCAAGAGATGAATTTACTTCCACACAAATATTCCTGAATCCACATTGCCATGCCAGGTTGAGACCACTCCAAAGGCCCCATAACTTAGCTACCAAAGCGTTGCAAAAGGTAATATTATGCACAAACCCAACCAGCCACTTCCAATTCAAGTTATGAACTACTCCCCCAACTTCAGTGAAACCTAGATTTACTTTTGATGCCCCGTTTGTGTTCAGCTTTACCCAATCCCCTGTTGGAGGTGACCACCTTATTAGCTTAGACTTACACAAAGTTGTAGGACAACTGCAATGAAAATGCAGACCACTCTTGTCATCGAGGTACTCATTTAAAGTAGACTCTTCATCTTGCTTGAACATAAAACCTGGGGAATAAAAGATAGAAGTATTTCCTGCAATGGCTTGCTCATTCACCATCGGCAGAGCCACAAGCAAGCTGTGGCAAAATTTCGGCCAACTACTAAGTCCTGATGACCTTAACTAAGCTTGAAGGTTAAACAGTAACCAACAACCTTTATCATATGTTAAGAATGGGATTTTTTTGGCCAGAGGTATTAGGGAGCTCCAAAAAATAGACATTTGCTAGTAATCTCGCAATAAGTGCAAAATAGTTTCTTCATAAATGCCACACAGAGGACAAACTGCAAGGGGAGACAAGCCTCGGCGCCAGCGTTCTTTGTTCATCATAACTCTGCCTCTCATTAACTGCCACAAGCAACAACGAATCCTTTCCTGTACATAGGAAAAATATGAGTCCTATGCATTGCCAAGTTGCAAAGGAGCGATGGCTTTCTATGCATTCTTAACTGTAAATTGTGACATCCCAAGATAGTCTATCTTGGCAATCCTCACCTTGGCTAAGCAAGGTTGCTGCTAGGGAACTTTGGACCTGTAAGGGGACAAAGTATCTGATTTTGCCCAATCCTGGCCCACTCCAGGCAACCAGTATTAGTAACCTCCCTTTCTCGATCACTCAGAGGCAACAATGCTTTAGTTTTTAACGAGTCGCTCCCTAGCTAACAATCTTTCCAAAACTTCACCTACTGACTATTGCCAGTTTCTAGACATAATTCTCCAACATTTTAGTGGCCCTCATCATGCTCCTCCATGTAGCTGAAGCCACCCTCTTTGACCGTATAGTTAGTTGGTCTTGTTTACAATATTTGCAATGTAACACCCTTTCCCATAGACTTTGGGGTTTAGTGACAAAATGCCAATTAATCTTGGCAAGCATATCGTATGGTTAGCTAGTGCTATTAACCTTTTTTGAACTTTAACCACAATATCCTTATATATTGAAACTAAGATTCAAAAAGAGACATAAGAATACGAGACCGAGACCGGTTACCCCAAGATTGATTGATTAATCGTCCAAGCTTGAAGCGGGTTCAAAAGATCAACCTTATTGAGTTGTTACTATCATTTAATGTAATGGGCAGTTGAGAAAGAATAGAATGGGTGGATGGTTAGGAACACCAAGATACACAAAGAATTAATAATAGAGATTCTTGAAATTATTCAAAAGAATATTTCTGCATAATAATAATATAATATAAAAAGGTTATTAATTGAAGTTCGAATTGCCTAGATAACGGCCCAAGTTAGCAGTTCAGCTAATACTAATCTCTATTCTTAGATTGAGAGCCAGCCATCTATCCATATTTCGCAATACCAACATTTGAGATTTTGTGTAGCTAACTCATTGTCTAGCATGAAAACAAAACCCATCTAGACACCTTCGCACCACTTGAACCTCCTAAATGCCAGCCTCTGCCAGTAAAATGACATCATCGACAAAAAATAGATGGGATAGCCCCAGCCATTTATGTGACAATGCCACGAATTTCCAATTCCCTCTAGATACTTCATCCTCAATTAATTGTCCCAATCTCCCCATAAATAAAACAAAAAGGTAAGGATATAAAAGATCTCCTTGCCTTAAGCCATGAGAAAATCGGAAGGCATCCATGGCTTTCCTATTCCACATAACACGTATGAAGGTTGAAGAAATGCAGTCCATGATCAATTTAATTCAGTTGTTAAGCATTACTCCATTTTTACCTCTAAGGTTCTCAATCATATGCAACTCCTCTTGCAATGGGACAATGTTATCTAAGGGTTCTAAGAAAATCCCCACTAGCTTCACCAAAACAATTTTAAATTAAATAATTCAAAAATGGGTTATTGAAAAAGAAGGGTATCTTGCCAACCAAGTTACTTACAAGAACAAACTCCACACCCTTGCCATATTGCATGGGTATCTCTCTTATATGAGAAACAAGGCCCACGACCGAATGCTAAGAAGCCTCATAGTCCTTACCGACCACTATATTGAGGGGCTTTAATAATGGAGGGATGCTTGGGCTTGATTGATTTAGTTGGCCCACAACATTCAAGTCTACAACAACACAAGCCCCAAAAGCAAACATCTCTTGATCCTTTGGTTTCCTTTCTGTGATTGGTTGGTTACATTTCTTGCATTAAGCCCTACCACATCAGATCTTCTTCCCATCTTCCTCCTACCCTGACCGTTTCCACCAGTAACAACCCTCTCCGACGTTTGACAGTGCAAAGACATTTCCCAAATCCCAAGGCAATTGATTGCCTAATTGTGCGCTTGAAATTCCATTAAATGCCTACTTATTTTGTCTTGACCTTTGAACCATTGGTGCGCATCTCCTTCTTCTCTAGATTCCCATTATCATACAATTGCAATTCCCTCGGCAAAGTTGCACTAGTTACACAACATTATTGTTGGTTGCAGCTCTGACATCTACCTCCTCACTCAAAATTACGAATCGTGATCTCTCTTGCTCAATGTATCCATCACTAGAGATCTCTCCGCCCTTGCCTTTACCATTACCAGCCTTCCAAGCAGACCTCTGTACGAGCAACCATAGGCCAAAAATGGAAGCCTCCTGGTCCTATTTCCCTCTATCCTTCACTGTTGTTGGTTTTCCCACCCCTCCATTCCATTGGAGCTCATTGCAATGATCAATTTTATGACCATATTTGTTGCAGTGGAAACGAACCAATTGAATCCCTTCACAGTCAAATCGATAGACCTTACCCCCCAACTCATACTTTGTAACCAAAGGCAAACTAAGATCAATCTCCACATGAAACCAAGCAATTCTCCCTCTCTCCGCCTCCTTTGTTGTCCTATCAACCTTCAAAGTTCTTCCAATGGTGCTTTTGATACAACAAAGGGCCTTTATGCATTAGTATTCTATTAATTGTTGTGGTAATTTGATCCACACCATCACCTGCTCAATCCTAACCACCTGCAGGTTGAAATCCAATTACCCCATTCACACCATCAAATATTGCCCCGCAATATATACTCATTATCTACCATATATTCTAGCCTGACCAAGAAAAATATTGTTATCGAGATTGATCAATCAAAGATTGCCTGTGAGTGACTAGATTTGTCGCAGTTGTCGATACAAAAATGCATAACTGAGACTCCTCCTGAGAGGTTTAATGATAAGGGTCTTCTTCCTTAGCTCCTGCAACTCCACTTTTTCAGTTGCTTCAAAACTAACTTGGGACACTCCCTTGGTCCTTCACTACTCTCATCATTAGACAACACTGCCACGCCCTTATCCTCTATGAACTCTCCCATGTTATCTTGCCAAGTGGCAATTTTTTTCACAGAAAGGAAAGCATCATGATAAGACGATTTGGGTCTTCCTTCCTCCCTAGTAGTGGTATGGATGGTGCCACTAAAAAGGAAAACTCTAACCGCATCCACAAACTCGTTAATCTTGACTTTCTTATTGCTTCTCACTAGCTGGTCATCTTCCTCATAGAGGACTTTCAATAATCGTTTTTACCCTTCATCTTCTCTGGCAGAAAAGGGTGAATGAGAATTTTATAAGGAAATACAATTTTTTGTTAGGCCCAATTTGACGCCCATTTAGACTTAGCAAATATAAACTCATTAATTAGTCTTTTTACAATTGAATTAAAAGTTTAAATAATTTTAATATTATATATTTTTAATTAATAACATTTGATATTATATATATATATATATATATTATATTAAATAAGTATAATTATTTTTAAACTAGACGAAATAATTTTTTTTTCTTTATTTTACTTTTTTGTTACATTTATTTTACCATTTTGGGCGCTGTTTCTCGTATAATTTGCATAACAAATCAAAAAAAAGAAGAAAAAGGAAAGTGGCTTCGGTCAAGAAGGGCAAAGCCAAGGTTTAATTTGCGAGATAGTTGGAACATTTCTTGGCAATTTGTGCGCACGAGTCGAGTATAGAGGACTAGACTGCAGGGGAAAGGGGGAAAGTCTATATCACATCTTATCTAGGATACAACAATTATCAAATTTTTTGAAGCACAACAAGTATCAAAATAATTATTTACCTATTTAAGGTTTAGATTCTAATTAGATATTGATAAATAAAATCTCAGATTCATGACGAATGTTTATTTGGTCATTATAAAAGCAAACGAAGGTTATATGACACTAAGAAAAAGAAGTGGCCCTTAGAGGTGCTGGAATGTCCACCGTCCCTTCCAACATCAAAAGAACCTTCTTCATCGAAGGGCATAAAGATGGCTCATAGAGAGTGCACCAAATTCCAATTTTGGGCATCCTGTCTAATTGTGTCATGTCTACTTCTTCTTCAGCCACTAGCTTTTTGAATTCCACAACCTCAAAACAATTGTAAGCCCATTCTTCAAGAATGGCTTCTGTTTCAGGGAGACTATGATCAACATTCCTACGGCAACATATGATCTCCAACAATACAACTCCAAAGCTATAAACATCTGCTTTAGCAGTCACTAGAAGGTTACGATGCCATTATGGTGCTACATACCCTCTTGTTCCTGTAATAATGGTGATAGTTTTCGTTTGGTCTGGCCTCATCAGCTTTTCCAATCCAAAATCTGATATTTTTGGACACCTATGCTCATCCATCACTATGTTCTGGGTTTTTATATGGCAATGGACGATTTGCAACTCACACTCTTCGTGCAAATATTGAATTCCACGTGTTATATTGCGAGCAATCTCTAATCTCTCGGTGAAATTTGGCCTTTTCTGAGGAGAAAACAGTATATCAGTTAGGGAGTCAGTACTCAAGTACTTATATACCAAGAGCCTGTATGGTCCATCGATGCAGTAATTGAGCAGGCAAACTAAGTTCTTATGATGGATTTTTGCAATAACCTAAATCTCAGTCTGAAATTTTGGTTCTCCTTTGTCTAAAACTGGATCAAGTCTCTTGAGAGCTACAAACTTCTAACTTTCTAATGTCAGTCCTTTGTTAAGATTAGAACACCAGTCATGTGACACTTCATTTGATCAAAATTTACATGTAATTTTATAACTAATTTTAATTATTAAAATTAATTTTTACTATTTTTTATAAATTTTTATTATTTTCTAGGACTATTTATTTTTTGAAATACTTTATGATGATTTGTTACTATAAAAGTAGAGAACAGTTGAAATGTTATATCTATAAAAGGTTTTGTAATCACATAAAATAAAATATAACCTATCATAGTTTTATTTTGTTTGTAGCTTTATCAATTCGATGTTCAACATTGTGGTATCAAAGCCAAGTTCGTAAGCATTATCTATTGACAAGATAAATGATCTTCAAATTGTTGGTGGAATCAAAAAGCTCGTCAACCAAAATTTCAATGCTTGGTCTACGTCCATGATTTCTTACATACAAGGCCAAGACATGTGAGAGGTTGTGAACAGAAGCGAAGTCACTCAACTAGAGGTAGAAGATGCACACAGTCGCTACAAAAATGGAAGATAAAAGCAAGAAAAGCATTGTTTACTTTAAAGACAACAGTCGAAGAAGATGTGCTAGAGCATATCTAAGATGCCAAATCCCCTAAGGAAGCTTGCAATACACTCACTAAGCTCTTCTCAAAGAAAAGCAGCATAAGACTTTAGCTACTAAAAAGTGAGTTATTGTCAATGTCTCAACATGACTTGATAGTCACTCAATATTTTCATAAAGTGAAGTTGTTATGTTGGGAGAATTTTGAATTAGATCCACAAGCTTTGATCGGTGAAATTAGGATGAAGAGAATAATCATTCATGGTTTGAAACCTAAATATAGAAGCTTTGTTGTTGCAGTAAAGGGATGGAAAAATCAACTATCACTTATTGAGTTCAAGAATTTGTTTGCTAGTTAAGAAGCACTAGCTAAGCAAATGGGAGGAGTCTTGTCAAAGGGTATAAAGGAAGCACCCTATGCTAACAAAGGTAGACGGAATTCCAAGTAGCATGCTAATAAAAGATCTAAAACAGATGAGAATAAGGTGCAAAGTCATCAAGGTGAAGAGAGTGCACGTGCAAGGGGAGCATCTAATAACCATGGCAATGACAAGAACTTTGAAGGCAATTGCTATAATTATGGAAAGAAGGGCCATATAGTGAAAGCTTGTTGGTCAAAAAAGGGGCCTATGGAAAGTAATGTTGTTACTTCTAAAAGTGAAGAGAAATGGGATGCAGAGGCATTCTTTACTGCAAATGAGGAAGAGCTAGCTCTTATAGCAACAACATTTGATCAAATTGATTATGAGAAAAATTGGATCATTGATTCAGGCTGTTCAAATCATATGACAGGTGATAAAGAAAAGTTACAAGATATGTCAAAGTACATGGGAAGTCATATTGTGATGACAACAAGCAACTCAAAGTTACCAATAGCTCACATCAATAATATGATAGTCTCTCCCCATTGTAATGTTACAAAGGTCTCACTTTTGAAATGTCTAACATGTCCTAGGGATGAAGAAAAATCTTTTCTTGATAGCTCATTTAAGATCTTTAGGCCTTGTTGTTCTTTTTGATCCACAAGATTTGAAAGTATATCGAGACCTTGAGATTAAAAAGGAACCAATGATGAAAGGATAGAGATTATAGTTGATCTATATAATGTCTGTAGAAATTGCATACATAAAGACAAGTAAGAATGAGACTGCAGACTTGTGGCATATGTGATAAAGTCATGTTAACTATTCCAAGCTAAATGTAATGATAAAAAGGTCAATGCTAAAGGGACTTTGCTAACTTAAAGTAATAACTAACACAATTTGTGCAGGATGCTAGTATGAAAAGGCACATCAATTGCTATATAAAGAATCTAAATTAAGAGCAAAGGAACCATTAGAGTTAGTTCACTCTAATGTGTTTAGACCTATAAAGCAAGCTTCTATAGGTGGGATGACGTATATGGTGACTTTGATTGATGATTTTTCTAGGTATGTGTGGGTTTATTTTTTAAAGGAAAAATTTGAAACATTTTCAAAATTCAAAGAGTTCAAAAAGGTAGCAAAAGTAGAAGTTGATAAGAAAATTCATTGTCTATGCACGAACAATGGAGGAGAGTATACCTTAGATGAGTGTACTAGCTTTTTACAAAAATATTGAACATGCCATTAGTTTACTTTTGCCATCACTCTACAACATAATAGAGTGACAGAAAGAAAGAACAGACGCCTTACAGAAATTTATCAAAGCATGCTTCATGCTATGAAAGTACAAGGAAGATTTTAGGTAAAAGCAATAATGATAGCTACCTATGTAAGTAATAGGCTTCCCCAACAGAGGTTATGTTTTCGTTCACCCTTTAAGAAATTATGAAACATGAAACCTAATGTTAGCTATTTTCAAATCTTTGGATGTATTTGTTACGTATTTGTACCTAATCATTTACATAACAAGACAAACAAGAAGGCTATTAGATGCATCTTTATAGGATATGATAGTCAAAGAAAAGAATGGAAATGTTGTGATCCTACAATTGGCAAGTGCTACACATCACGAGATGTGGTCTTTGATGAAGCGCCCTTATGGTGGTCCATAGAGAAAGAGATGTTACCAAATTCAAATATTTTTAAAGATAAGTTGCAATATACTCAAATCTAGTTGGATTTAGGTGAAGTTGAAGATGCAGGTAATGGTGGTAATGTCAAAAAAAGGCATAACTTAAAGTCCTTGGCAAACTAATGTGTACAAACAACCAAATGAAGAAGGTAATCTTACTAAAGTAGAAGCACCCGCTTCACTTAGAACGTCAATAAGAATTAAGAAGCTAAATCTTAAATATGTTAGTGCAACCATATTAGAAGAAATCAAGTGTATAAGAACTAGAAACATTTAAGGAAGCAATTTAGTATCCGAAGTGGACAAAAGCTATGGAAGAAGAAATTGTTGCATTGGAACGAAATCAAACTTGGGAGCTTGTATTGAAGCCTAGAGATGTTAAGCATATTTCCTATAAATGGGTTTATAAGATAAAACATCACACAAATAGATTGATTAAGAAACACAAGGCTGGTTTGGTGGCTTAAGGTCTCTTAATAATATGGAATAGACTATGATGAAACTTTTAGTCTAGCTGCAAAACTTACTACTGTTAGAGTCTTACTTGCACTTGTAGCTAGCAAAGATTGGAACTTATGGCAAATGGATGTGAAGAATGCATTCTTGAATGGGGAATTGGATCAAGAAATCTACATGAATCAACCAATGGGATTTTAGAATCAATATTATCTTAAATATGTGTGTAAGATACAAAAAGTGCACCATGGATTAAAGTAAGCATCGAGAGATTGGTATGGTAAAATTAATGAATTCTTGACTCACAATGGTTATTTAGTGACAACTACAAATTCTAGTTTATTTGTTAAAACTAATAAAGGGAAGCTAGCTATTATGCTAGTATATATAGATGATTTAATCATAACTGGAGATTGTGAAGAAAAAATTCAAAAAAAAAAAGGAGAATTTATTAATTTGGTTTAAAATGAAGGAACTTAGGCAACTTAAGCACTTTCTTAGTCTAGAGATTGATCATACCTAATAAGGAATATCTCTTCATCAACAAAAATATTCCAGAAATTTGTTAGAGAAATTTGGAATGCTTAAGTGCAAGCCAATAATAACTCCAGTGGAACCAAATGTCAAGATATATGCTCATAAAGAAAGAGATTTGGAAGATGCAACAATGTATCAACAATTGGTGGGTAGTTTAATCTACTTAACTTTAACCAAACCTGACATTTCTTATGTAATTGTTGTGATGAGTCAGTATATGAAAAATCCAATGAAGTCTCGCTTGAAAGTAGTTCATTGAATTCTAAGATATGTAAAGAGCATGCTTGCTATGGTATCTTGGTTATTATGATGCTGACTATATAAGTGATCATGATACTTGACATTTAACTACTCAGTATAATTTCATGCTTGGGTTTGGAGCAATTTTGTGGTGCAGTAAAAAATAACCAACTATGTCCTTGTCAACAACAGAAACAAAGTATCAAGTTGCAGCAAAGGCAACACAAGAGAGCACCTCACTTATTCAATTGTTAAAAGACTTGCATCAACCAACAAATTATGCAATTCCCTTGTATTACAATAACTAGTTAGCAATACGTTTGACAAAGAATCTAATTTTTCATACAAGAACTAAACATATGGAGATATATTAGTATTTCATTTAAGAAAAAATAATAAAAGAAGAGATTGAGTTGAGGCAAATCAAAATAGAAAATTAAATCGCAGATTTATTCACAAAGGCTTGAATAATAACAAATTTGGAAATTTCTATTAGCAACTTGGGATGGTAAAAGGAATAAGAGTTGGTGTTGAGAGAGGTGTTAAGATTACAACACTGACCATATGATTCTTCACTTAATTGAGATTTATGTATAGTTTTATAATTAATTTTACTTATTAGAATTAGTTTTGTTATTTTTCAGGAATATTTACTATTTTTTAGGAGTTTATCTATTTTTTGAAATCCTTTACTATGGATTGTTGCTATAAAAATGGAGAGCATTTGAATATTATATCAATAAAAGGTATTGTAATCATACAAAATAAAATATACCATATGCTAGCTTTATTTGAGCACATCTGTCACTTTTGGATTAACACCCTTTATAAATTCTAACAAAGAAACCTCTGCCGATCTCTTCCCGGAAACCACTGGTCACGTCTTCTAGTTCTGCATAGGTGAACAATCGAATAGAAACCTACTCATGAAACAGGACGTTGTCAATGGTTTTATAAGCGTGTAAATGCTATCTGTGAATGACTATAGCGAAAATTGCCAGCATAACGAGCACCGAAGAAACCCATGAAACGCGGACAATTAAGATTTCCCTATTGAGATTTTTCTTGCTGCTCCTGTTGTCTCGGGGCTCAATTCGGTCCATGCTAGGGTCAGGGGATTTGTATCGGCATGCTCACTTTTAAAAAAAACTGAGTTTGAATCACCTGCATCTCTTCTCCCAAATTTTAAGGGAGCCTTTGCTTTTTGCATTGCCCATCCTGGTAAAATACCGCTTCACAGTTAGTCCTTTAGGCAGTCCTTTGTGCAGTCTCCCTTGCTTGCTAACAAGAGAGTTGAGTATGAATTTTCTTCCCAAACGGTATTGGACAGCTCCATAATGCTATATTTGGTGCTGACATTGTTTTCTTTGCAACTTTCACGGACAAAATTCTGCTCACAGCCGGAAAACCAATTTCCTTGGTCAACAACAGAAAATCCTGGGGGACATTCGCATTGGGGTTCCAGATCTTTTAACGTACAATAGTTATTAGAACCGCACAATCTATTTGGGCTGTATTTGTTTACTGTGGAAGACCAGGCGATCGGCCGATTGCCATTCTGTGATAGATTATACCAATAGAGCCTAAAAATGCCATCTGCATCGTTTTTGCCAAATAAACTGTCTGATTTGTGGTATTCTCTCCCGGCACGAGATTTTCAACATTGAAGCCTATGGCATTGAGCAGGTATTGATGGCCATCAGGATCAAGATCGAGTGTCCCGTTCTCACCTCTTTCATAAGTCTCTGATGACCAATAAGAATACTCAGGTCCATCTTCAATTCCCATCGGATATTATACAAGATTTCAATCGTTTTGCATCTTGATGCGAAATTTTCCGGTGGACTTGTCAGTTTCTGAGACACTAGAAACCAACTCTGTCCCTGCTTAGAGAAGAATATCAGTTGGTGGTCAAAACTCTGCCATATGATTTCCTGATTAGAATCATATATGACAAAATTGCCCAAATTGAAAATGGAAGCTGAGGAAGCTGATTGCGAAGCAGAAACAATGTTAGTGTTCTGGCCCTGAGCTGATCGCGAGACAAGGCCTGAATCACAGCTGAAGAGCAAGGTAACGTCACCAGAAACTGGCGGGTCATCTCGTATGGCAGTCCACAGTACCGTTTATTGGGAAATTCCGGCAAGGAAAACGCCTACAGCATAGCCATTGCCCTGAGGGTAAAATCCACAGAGACCAGAAGGTGACACCCATGAAGAGTTTTTGGTATTGGGTGTCAGAGAAGAACCTATGCTAATATTGAATTGCCTTTGTTGAGCTTCTGCAGCTATTAAAAGTGAGCAGAGAACGAGAGAGTTTGATGATAGAAGGCATCAAAGGTATATTGTGTGCTCCTCCTCAGCTCATGACAATATTAAAGATAAATATATATCAGGCAAGTCAACTGAAGCTAGGCATTCTTTCGCTACAATTCAAACTGTGTGAAGATGTTTATCCGAACACTCAATACTTAACTATATAAATATCTCTCTGTTTATTTATTTTTTAAAGTATTATTAAATTTTTTTTATATTATTATAATTTTAATATTATAAATTTAAATTTTATTATTCACATTTTTAATAATAAACCATGATATTACACTTAAAAATATTTATATTATAAATTAAATATTTCATTCAACTTAGCTCGAGAGATCCCTAAAACAAAAATTTGTTAAGTTTTTGAATTACAATGTTTAGGAGAGAATTGACCCATCCTTGGTGGAATTTTCTTGCGGTTAGGAGAGCAATAAGTGACAATAGAGCTTCGTAGGCCTGCCGGGTCTTCCAAGTTGAGAAAAGTACAGCGCCTCGAAGCTTTTCGGCTTTTCGGTTATGGTATGGGTAGATAGACGCAGTCAACAATTTGAGGCCCATTCGGGGCAGAGACACTCTTGTAACTTGAGTCTTCGAAGTCTATGCATTAAGTCTGGTCACTAAAAAAAAGTTTACGAAGCCCAAGTCTCACAATATGGACAAGAAAGGCGTCATCAGCGTGCGATGTTGGTAACCTCGATTTCATAATTTGATACTTCAATTGATCTAAATTTTCTAGAATTTACTCGATGGGTACGCCAAAGTTAAGCAGCAATTGCATAAAGTCTATTTTTATCAAATTTCAACTATTAGGTATAATCTTTAAGTCATCACATTTAGAAATATAAAGTTAAGATTTGGGATTCAAATTTCATAATTCATATATAAATAAAATTTTAACTAATTGAATTAACTTGTATAAAAAAATAAAAAAAAATTTACCTAAATTTTTTTTAATAATATAATAAAAAATTTCATTTAATCAATAATTATATTTTTTTATTTTTTATTTTTTCTAACTAAAAAAAATGTATCACATAAATATTAATCATCACACTTATAAATTAAATTTATTGAATACATATTGATAATTTCATTTAATTTTTTCTATAAAAATGACTACCACCTAAATATTAATATATTCAAGCAAAACTCCACTATAGCCATGTATGATATTTCTCAAACATAATGTGCTTGTTACTTATATATGTTTATGTCTTGAAAAGTTTTTTCATTGTCTGAACAGGAAAAGGGGGAAAATTGCACAAGTGGGTGTATGGACAGAGAACCAACTAGTATACTCACTAAATCTGGAAGGTGGAAAGCACCAAGAAAGTTGAAAAATTATATATGAAGGCATGCAAAAAAGATGAATGCAATTTTTTTAACCCTTTTTTTATGCTTAATTTAGTTTTTGTACATTATACTAGATTTACTTCCTTGGACCAGAGCAAGTCAAAGTCTCAAAGCCCAATAAGCTCGCCTTCCTAGCATGACTGGGCTAGTTACCAAGTTCACCACATGCCTTAAGCTCTCGTCAGCTTAGGTCCTTAGCTTCAAACGAGCACATTTTAACAAATTTAATCGACCTTTCCATCAACACTAAAATCTCACTAATTAAGATACAAATAAAAGAGGCTTGAAAAATTTCCAACAAAAAAAGGTCACTCTAAGTCTTTTTCTCTCTAAATAAGGGCTCAAATAGTAAAAAAAAAAAAATATTCTCTCTCTAAATCGATACTGATTTGAGTGTCATAATGCTTATGGCAAAGAAGACATCTAACTCTAATTTTCTTTTGTCTTGCAAGCCCCAAATCTCAAGTCCAAACTATAAATGGATCTCCGCCAAGATTTCTATCAATATTATCTTTTTCTTTCTTTTCTAAGTAAATGATAGTATGTAAAAAAAATTAATCATTACCTTTTAAAAGATATTTTAATAGTTTAAATTGTTATCTTTAAAGTATCAGATTCTAATATGATTACTGTAGTATAATTTATACTACTGTAGCAACCTTATGTATAATCTAATGGTTGAATAGACCATTGTAATTTAACATGCTTAAGAGGTACATTGATTAACTTGTTAAATGAAAGATGTGCATATAAGGTGATTTCATTTTTATTGTTTGAGTTATTATGTGATTCATTTTTTTATCTCAACCATTAACTTAAATTTTTATTTTAATCAATTTATTAATATAATATCAAAATTTTATGTTAAAAAATTCTTAACATAAATAATTAATTTCCTTAAATTTTATTTTTAATTGTAAATTTTTATACATAAAAAGGATTTAATTTTTTGTTATATTTTTAAAATATTTAATTACTTCTTATTATTTATATGTTTTTTAAATTGATATTTTGTTATAATTTATAATAACTATATAAAATATCAAGATTTATTTTTAAAGTAATAAAAAATATATATATATGTCCATATGAAAATTGGCTCTATTGTCTTAGCTAAATTTTCATGACCTTCATGAGTTATGCCATGAATTATATAACCTATTTTCATTAGTCTAATTGCACTATACACTTTTTTTTTTCATCAACAACTTGGTACTATTTTAATTGGCAATTGAGATGCAAGATATGACACTATTTTCTATTATCCTATATATAATTAACCCTTCAATCAATTTAGAATTTGACATAGGTCTTTATTTTCATAAACAATTAAGAGTATTTCTTGATTGCTCCTAACATATTTTAAGAATTGTGTGGTTTTGCATTCTTTTTTAGTTTCACTTTTTATAGAGTAAATTTGACTTTATGAAATTTAATTTAAAAACTCAAATTCATAACATGAGAGTTTACTCTTCAAAAAAAAAAAAATCAAATTTTTTATCTTTTCTAAAAAAAAAAAATCATAATTTAACTCTTTTTAGATTTCCTTTTAAGTTTTTTTTTTTTAAAAAAATCTAATTCACTTTAAAAAAATACTTTCAATTTAATCATATTTTTATGTTTCTTATTTAAATAAAAAATATAAAAAAATTGCAAATTTGGGTATTACATGTATCTATTATAGTTATTGAAATTAAAAAAAAAAAAAAAAAACAAAACACTTACATGACAACTTTTGCTTAGTTTTAGAAATATCTAAGTATGTAATTTAAGTTCTAATTTTCTTCAAAAATCCTCTTTAGTTGTAGTATTTGATATTAACTTAATAATTGGTATATAGTATTAATTGTATTTTAATAGAATTAGAATTTTAATATGCATTCAATTTCCTTAATTATAATATAATAGTTTTTACAATTTATTTAATTCACATTAACAATTTTTTATATATGTTTAATATTTATATAATTAAAATATACTCAAAAATAAGAAAAATATAAGAAAAATGAAAAATAATTTCAAAAAAAAAAAAGAAAAAAAAACTAAGTTCCTCATTTATTTTTTAAGTGAGGCAAAAAAATTATTTCCAATTTTATCTTTCTTTTTTAAAAATAATACATATAATTTGAGTCTTTTCTTTTTAAGTTTTCTTGAAAAGAAACAAATTACATTCAAATTTATTTTTTTATTTTTTTAAAAGAAAGGTATTTATAATTTAAATATCTTTTTATTTTTATCATGTAAATAAAATATAAAAAAAAAAATACACATTCTCAATAAATATGGTAAATCAATGCTTCATGAAAGTTTAATATTAATTTATCTATTAGTATTACTAAAAATTGAGAGAAAGTTAATGATCTAATACAATTATTTGAACAAAAAATGTCTATGCAGTGATGTTTATTTAATTTTAAGGTTTTTTTAGCATATTTTCATAGTTTGTAGTAGTTGATATCAAATTAATAGTTAATTTGTACTCTTTTAAAAGTATTTTAATAAAATTAAAATTTTATCATATATCTAATTTTTCTTTTTAGTAATAAAAATTTAAATATATTTGATTTATATTATTATTTATTTGTTGTCTCTCATTTAAATTACTAATTTTAGATATTAAATTTTTTACTCAAGTAATTTTTATTAAAGATAAAAGCTTTCAGTTGATTATAATAATATTATTAATTAAACTTTTAATTATAAATTTAGTTATGATTGACATGTAAAAATGAAATTTATTTTATTTTTCTATTAATCATTGTATTTAAATTTTATTTAATTTCTTTAATATACGTTTAAATTGAAAAAAAAATTAAATTAAATAAGACAATAATCATGGCTAATAATTAAATTAATTTAAATTTTATTTAATTAATTTTTTTGTAAATATAAATTAAAAGTAAATTAATTTAATTGATAATTATTAAAAGTATAATTTAAATTTTATTATTTTAATATTTATTAACTTACAGAATCACACATTTAAACCCACGTGTGAAACTCTTTTTCATAAAAGAAGCACAATACTCTTTTATTCTTTAATTAGAGTTGTTATCTTATTATTATTATTATTATTATTATTATTATTAAAGAACCTTTATTTTTTCACCAAATATTATCCCTTGTAACATTTTTTATTTTTTTTCTTCTTATCAAGGAATTTTTTATTATGGAATCTGTTTTCTCTTGACCAAATGCCAAAGGGAAAATGGTATTATAATCCACACCAAATGTTGGTTTCCCATGAAACCATCAATTACAAATTTAGCAAAAGCAAGCCAATCAATAAGAGGCATTTCGTCAAGAGGCACAGTAACTTTCCACTAAATAGATGCCACATAGGTGCCGGTCATACTTAAAATATAATAGGCATAGTACAGGAGAGAATAATGCACCTTCTGAACCTCCTGATCCAGATGTTATCGAAGTTGATCTAATTTGTCGATGCATCTGGGTAAGCTTCAACTGTTATTAGTTTTCAGTAATTATGTTTTTTGAATTTTCCTTTCTTTTTCTTAACTTATACTTTGATTATTTGCATTTATTGTTTATCAATTTATGATTGGAATTTTTCTATTCTTTTCACTAATGTTGCTTATTGGTTTCTTTTTGGTTCTACCAGGACAAAGAGGTTTTGGTAAAGGCACTTTAAAAACAGTGCATCCTTTTTCTTGTTTTGCCTCGAAACAGTTAACTTTGTGTACTTATGCTTTGTGATTTCAATCTTCTTGTAATCACTAATGGCATGGGTTTATGTTGGGTCTTGCTTCTTGTTTCCCAACATAGTAAACTAAACTTGGAGATATGCAACCATTGGACTAATGGAGTGATATTATCATTTGTATAATGCTTCAATTTTTTTTCTTCAATTTTTTTTCTTATGTAATCGAGTGGGCTTCTTGATTATGTGATTGATCAGATATAAGCATTTGATCAAGTTAATGGTATTGAAGTAGCTTGGAACCAAGTTTGGATTGATGAGGTCTTGCACTCACCTGGACAATTGGAGAGGCTTTACTCTGAAGTCCACCTTTTAAAATCTTTGAAGCATAGCAATATTATAAGGTTTTATGGTTCATGGATCCATCAAAAAAAGAAGATTATCAATATAATGAGCCGTTCACCTCGGGTAGCCTGAGACGATAAGTTTAACATCAATGCTCAATTTTTACTGAGGAGCTATTCAGTTGTCTAGCACAAATAAGCTAGCTAGTTAGTTGCTATAAATTTTGATGTAGATATCGCAAGAAACATAAGTAGGTGGACATAGGCAAGATAGTTTTTAATAGGGTTGAACTACCTCCATAGTCCTTACCCACTAATTATATACAGGGATTTGAAGTGCGACAATATATTTATCAATAGAAACTAAGGAGAGGGTAAAATTGGTGATCTTGGTTTGGCAACTGTTATGGAACAGGCATATGCTAAAAGTGTAATTGGTATTTTTCTTCCCACTTGTTATAACTATTCATGTGATACACTGGAGTTTTGATGTGCTATTAACCCTACTAGGATCCCCAGACCACTAGCGTTGTTCATAGTTTGATGGTTTTAATTGGGGTTTCCTTAAACATGACAAAATTTGCATCTTCGATTCCTTAGTTTGACGTTGGCCTGTTATGTAACTCTTTTTGTATCAACAGGCACCCCTGAGTTCATGGCACCACCATAAGAATTGTCACAGTGAGCATCTATTTTCTCCAAATAGAACAGAAGCCCCTAGGCACCACCATAAGAATTGTCATTTGTTGGAAAATGGAGAGAGAAGTGGGCTTATCCAAACATCATTGTCAAGCTGTCAATCATTCAAGGTCTTCAAACTAACTTCATTCTGGTTCTCATGGACGATCAATCCCCGTAATGGATGAAAGCACTAGTGCTACCAAACTTGATAATATGATATCTCATGTGAAGGATTCTAGACAACAGCATCTGACAATGGCTAATGATTGTGTTTCCAAGTTGTCATGTATTTCTGCAGCACCCAGTGGGCTAAATGATAAAAGGCTGTCTATCGATTCATGTTTGTTTACAGAATTTGCAACCACGTAGTTTGAAAAGCAAGGGTTGAAAGGTGCCCCTAGGGATTTTCTGACAAGAATGGACATTGCCTACAGTTATCTTAGCAATATGTCCACTCTGTCTGAGCAAGATAATAAGGATTGGAGAAGAAAACTAGAAAAGATAGACCTCAAATATTAGGAGGTGATTAGAGAAATATTCTACCTATAACGGCTCAATTATTAATCATTATTTCATTATATAGTTTTTTGTTGGAATCCAATGGAATTTCAAATGATAACCAAAACTGTGGATTTATCAAAGAACCCCTTCCCACCTCTCCCTCTCTCTCTCTTTCTCTCTTTCCCTCTCTTGTTCCCTCTCTCTTTCTCGTTCTCTTTCCCTCTCATGTCATATTTCAATAAAAAATTTGAGTTTAAAATATTTTGTATTAGGCAATTTCAATATTACTCATTGTAATTTTATCCATTTTATCTTCTTTATAAAAATTTATCTGTTAATTTTATAAAACAAAAATAAATTAAAAATGATACCCTAAATGGCACCACAAAGAAAAGATAAATATGTTAAATTCAAAAATATTTCATGGATGTTATATTTATCTTAAAAAAGAGGTGTTTGCTAATTGTACTCTCATTTTAAAGAGTCAAATTTACTTATGTGTTTTAACTAATTATTCAAATTAATTTTTTTTTATTTAAATGTAATATTATTGAGTAACTTATTACTTATATTATATAAATTATATAAAAGATTTTAAAATTTAAATAATAATATAATATATTTAAATAGTTACTTAAATTATATTTTTTATTTAAATATAATATTTTTATTTATTTTAAAATTTTGAATAATTTTTTATTTAAATTATAAAAATTATGTTAAAAGATTTTAAATTTAAATAATATTATAATTTATTTAAACAATTATTTAAATAAATTTTTTTATTCAAATTTGATCTATTTTTATTTTTTTCTTAAATTTTGAATAACTTATTATTTAAAATACATAAATAATATAAAAAATTTAAAAAAAACTAAAAAAAAATTAAATAATAATATGATTTATTTGAGTGATTATTCAAGTTAATTACAATTTACTTAAATATGACCTTATTTTTTATTTATTTTTAAATTTTGAGTAATTTTTATTTAAATTACAAAAAATCATATTAAATAATTTTAAATTTGAATAATGTTAGGATTCATTTAAATAATTACCTAAATAAAATATTTTTTTATTTAAATATATCTTATTCTTACTTTTTCTTTTTATAAGTTTTGAGTAACTTATTATTTAAATTATATAAAAAAACTTAAAATTTAAATAAAAATATAATTTATTTGAATAATTATTTAGGTTAATTTTTTTTTATTCTAATATGACTTTTTATATTTTTTCTTAAATTTTAAGTAATTTTTTACTTAAATTATAAAAATTATGTAAAAAAAAACCTTAAATTTTAATAATATTAAAACTCATTTAAACAATTACTTAATAAGAAATTATTTAAATAATTATTTAAATTAAATATTTTTAATTTTAAAAATTTGACATATTTTACCTTATGTATTCTTACTTTTTAGGTATTAAGTAATTTAAAAAAGAGAGTTTACTTGACTTCCTTAAAAAAAAGTCAAATTAGAGTTCCCTTTCTCTATTCTATAAAAAAACAGTTGAAAAGGAGATTATCCATGCTACATAGTAACTAATTACTCCATCATGTGGTAAAACAAATTACTAATAAAATGGTTGGGGTGTAACTTTTGATGGTGAGGAGACATGTGATATATATTTCTATCAAATTAATAGAATGCATAAGTTACCACTGTGTGACACATGGGATTACCTTTCCTTGTACAAATTCAATACCAATGAATACGGGTTGTTAAGAAAAAATTTCAATTTGGTTCAAAAAGAAAGGAAAAATGTCAATCTAGCACATTATCCTAGATTCCATTATTTTTAAACACTAACCATTGATCTATACTATACTAGGCTTCGATTTCAAAGGAGGGAGGTGTTGATATAATAAAAAATTATGTGTAGTTTACTTATTTAGGTTACCTTTTCTTAGAAATAAGAATTCATGTAATTTTATTTTCACAATAATCATATCATATCTTGTTACATCTTTAGTAAGAAAAAAAAAAAAAAAAAGAGAGAGAAATGGATAAATCATAAGCAATGATTTTATCAACATCCAATTTCTCTTTCTACTTTTTTTTTTTTTTTTTTCTTCTTTTTTTTTTTTTTTTTTTTTTATCTAATCAATCAATTGGCTTTTAGAATTCAAGACCTTTCAATTTTGAAGTTGATTTTAGTGTACCACTTACAAACTTGTTACCGTGTTCACTAAACTAAACCAATTGATTAATATATTTACTCTTTCAATGCTTGTTACAACTATATGTTAGATTTTTAATAAATCCATCATCATAAATGTTAATCTTTTGAATTTTGAAATTGAATATATTTTAGTAAATAATACTATAAATCATATACATGAATTTGCAAAAACTGAAATTATTGATACGTTTAGAAAGTTCACTTTTAGCCTAATAATTGATTTCTTGCTCTTAAACCTTTATTTTAATTACATGCCTTTAGATTAAGTTTTCATGTGTATTAGAATGAGAGAATATTGGTTATACACACACACACACACACACACACACACACAAAACACACATAATTGCATGACTTAAATTAAGCATATCTATTAATGCTTGAATCAAACTTGAGATTATTGTCCTTAATAATGCAATAATGTATAAAATTGTTTACTCATTAATTAACTACATTATGATTGATTTTTTAGTAAGAATATAGTTCAAGAGTATTCTAATATGACTAATTAGGAAATTTTAACATTCTTTCACTTGTCCCAATTAAAATTTATTAATTATTATGCACAAATGATGATAATCATGATTGCATTATAATGTTATAATATGATAAACCATTCATTGTGAGTTATGATGGTTATGATTTATTTGTCTAGAACACTTCTTTCCATATACTATAACACTTACTATCTATTTAAATATTTGTTATTCTTGTAGAAAAATGTTATTGTAAAACTATTACATAAAGTTTTAGCGGCTTGATAATAATGTTGACGATTCCAAGTTTTGAAATAAAATTCTATAATCATAATGGGTGAATTATAATTTTAAATTATGTCATAAACTTTGCTTTTATAATGGATAAAATAATAATAGATAATTTTCCATTTTTCCACAAAATTGCTCCTTCTCTTGATAGGAACATACAATTAAGTATGGACTTTCTGCTATCAATGCATCCAACAAATTTGAATTCAAATATTCAATTACATCTAAGTGGTTAAATTTTTTTTATACATGAGCATGTGATTTTTTGCTCCTTTAGGTACCTCAACACTTTCTTTGTAGCTAGTGATTCATTCTAGGATTACTTTTACACTTACCTAACATTTGACCATAAAACTAATATTCGGTCTAATGAAGTTTATAGATACATTAGGCTACCAACAACAAAGACATATGAAATTCATACTATTTCCTAGTGTTCTGCATCAATTTTGAAGCATTGCATGAGACTAAATTTGTCACCATTTTGAATAAGAATAGATGAATACTTACTCATATTAAATTTCTTCAAAAGTTTCTTGATATAGCTATTTTGAGATAATCCTCATTCATTGTAAACTATTATGGAATATTTTTATTTCTATCACATAAGATGTCTCTCTAATATCGTTATTTATAAAGTTCTTTTAGAGAAAATTTTTAATTTCAAGCAATATACTTAAAATATTAATAACAAGCAACATTTAAGATTAGAAAACAAATTACTCTTATTGATCTCTTGGTATATACATCGATCAACACTATTTTTTCTTAAATTAAAAAAATGTCATTATATCATTGAACTTAATATATCATTGTAGAGAAACTTGTTTCAATCCATATTTTGATTTTCTTAGTTTACACATTATTTAATCTTTGCCTTTTATGAAAAAAAAAATGCTTTAAGTTGATCCATGTGAACTTCCTCTTTAGGAATTTCATTAAGAAAAACAATTTTCACATCCATCTAGTGCAACTCTGAGTCATATTGAGCCATTAATATCATAATTATATTTAATACTTTTCTATGCTTGTGAAAATGAAATTAAATCCTCATTGATTCTAATATTAAAATTTTGAATCTTGTAAATAAACCATATAATTATTCAAAATAGTTGGTCTATTTTCTTTTTAAGATCTTCTTAAAACTATCTCTTGTGGTTTATTTATATTAGTTAATTATGAGTTAGTTCTCTCAAGGGGTGTCTCTTCATCTAAATGTCCTTCAATTTGTGAAACAACATTTGGTATTGTAGTGGAAACAACATTTGGTATTGTAGTGGATGAAAGACTTGTCATTAGTAAAGAAATATTTATCCTAATTTTTTTATCCATATTTTAACATTTATTATTTCCACTAACTTCACCTTTCAATGAATCTTGTATTACCAATTTCTACAATTTTGGACTATGGTTGGATATATACCCTTTAGACTTTTCTAGGTAACTAATCAAGTAATTATTGATTATTTAAGAGTCTAATTTTTTTTTATGTGGATTCTTTCATCTGCTAAGTAACCTCAAACATTTAGGTGCCTTCAATTAGGTTTCTTTGCTATCCATAGTTTAATATAAGCACTTTGAACTACCTTACTAAGAGTCCTATTTAACAAATAATTTGTAGTTTTGAGTGCATACATCCACAAAGATTTAGGTAGGGAGGAGTTACTCATTACACTCCTTACCATATTTGTTAATATGTGTTTAACATAATTTATTGTACACATTTGTCATAACATTCAAGGAATTTTGCAAATGGACCTAGACATTGTCCTAAAACATTGTATTTTTCTATAATATTTATCATTGTTATAAGATGTTATGATTTCCACATTTTTTCTAATTGCTTTTACACTCCTTTATATATACCTCAAGGATATCCAATGATTGAGATTTTCATGAAGCAAACAAACATAACTATAATGTGAAAAATACATCTATAAAGGTGATGAAATTTAATTCTTCATTAGGGTTGGAGTGTTGAAAGATCCATAAATGTTGATGTGTATAATTTAAAAAGTTGGGTGCTTCTTATGGTTTTTTTTTTTTTATGCTAGGTTTTGTTTACTTACACTTAATGCAATCTATACATATTTTGAGATTAACAAAATCTAGATTTAAAAGAATCTCATTATTGATTAATCTCACAAATCTTTCTTTGGATATATAATTCAAATATTTATGTCACAAGTAAATGAAATTTTTATTTACTAAGCTATGTTTAATTCCAATATTATAAGATATGATAAGCAAAATTCTTTTAAACTTTAGCATGTTTTTGTTGACATAAAACATTAAAAAAAAATACATTAAGAAAACTATTTATATTCTTTTTCAATTGAACTAATTGGATCATTACAAATCTTGGTATCATTATGGATGTATGAATAGAAGCACTAAAATTAAGCTACCAAGTAATATGAAGAATTTTGATAAAACTTGATTTCAAACATATTAAGGTATTCAATTTATGTTTTTTTTAACCAAATCTTATGTTTTTGGTAAGCTTTTTGATTATGTCCAACTTTCTTTATAGAAGTAACACTTATCACCCTTTCATTTCCTCTTTTCAATTTAAGAGGCATAAGTAGGCTTTTTCCTTTCTTAAATTAGTTGATTTGCATTTCATTCTTTTCTCAGCTTTCTTGCCCATTAAATTGATAAAGTGATTCATTTAATTATTTTCTTTCTCATTTCCTCCTAAAAGAGCACATTGGTTAATTCATTAAAATTCCACTTTTCTTTTATATTATTGTAATTAATTAGAAATGACCCATACTTAGGAGGTAATGAGTTCAAAATGAACTGCACTAGAAAGGGTTTCTTCATTATTAGTCTTAGGGTTTTTAAATCTTGTTGTAAAAATTAAATGTCTCAATAATGTGCTTTTGCATAGTTCATGACTAATAAACTTCATGGTTGTGACTTATGTCATATAAGCATCAGTGAGTGACTTATTAGTGAGTGAGTTATGTTAAGAGATCATCAAGACTAAAGAGAGATTTGCAATTTTTGATGACTATCTTGTATGCCTACAAGAAATTGATGTTAATCATAAGGTGATCCTTGCAAAATTTCACAAGCCATAAAAAGTGAAAAGTTTGAATTATGGTATAATGTCAAGAAGGAAGAAATTAAATCTATGGCTAATAATCAAGTTTGGGACCTTGTTGAATTACAAGAAGGAGTTGCAACTATTGATTGCAAATGAGTTTATAAAACAAAAAGGAACTTTTTTGGTAATGTTGAGTGATACAAGGCTAGACTTGTAGCTAAAGGTTACACTTAGAAGGAAGGCATTGACTATGATGAAACCTTCTCTCCACTTTCAAAAAAGGATTCACTCATAGTTATCATGGCTTTAGTTGCTCATTTTGACTTGAAGTTTCATTAAATGAATGTGAAACCTAATTTCTTGAATGGAGATCTTGAAGAAGAGGTATACATAAATTAGTTTGAAGGTTTTATTGCTAATAAAGAGAGTCACCTAGTATGCAAACTTAAGAAATAAATATATAAGCTAAAGTAAACCTCCTAATAGTGGTATATATAATTCCATAATAAGATAATCTTATATGACTTTACAAAAAATATTGTAGATTAGTGTATATACCATAAGGTTAGTGGGAGCAAGTACATTATTTTAATCCTATATGTGAATAATATTTTATTTGATGCAATGATTTGGATTTGCTATATATGACAAATAAATTTCTCTTTCAAAACTTAGATGTGAAGGATATGGGTGAAGTTTCTAATGTCATTGGCATATAAATTTATAGAGATAGATCCAAACAAATGTTAGGACTATTTCAAAAGGTCTACATTAAGAAAATTTTAAAGAGATTCATGATGGAAAGTTGTTCTTCCACTATAGCATATATAGTCAAAGGGGACAAATTTAGTCCTGCATAATGTTCTCAAAATTACTTGGAGCAAGTTGAAATAAAGTGCATACCATATGCATCAGCAATTAGTAGCCTCATATATGCAAAAGTCTACATTAGACTTGACATTGCATTTATAGTAAGAATGTTAAGGAGTACCAAAATAATCTTAGACAAAAATACTAGAATGTTGCCAAAAAGATTATAAGGTATTTACAAAGAACCAAGAACTATAAGCTTACATGTAGACACATCAACCATTTGGAGATGGTTAAGTATTCAAATTTTGATTTTGTTGGTTATGTAGATCATAAAAAATCCATTCTTTGATACATTTTCATGCTTGTTGAGGGTGTTGCATCCTAGAGAATCATCAAACAAATTGTTATTGCTTCTTCTATTATGTAAGCAAAATTCATTATATGCCATAAGACTACAACACTAGCTTTATAGTTAAAAAATTTTAACATAGGATTATAAATTCTAGATTCTATTTTTAGACCATTAAAGAATACTGTGATAATTTAGTTATGCTTTCCCTTTCAAAGAATAATAAAAGTGGAAGTTGAAACAAGCATATCAATATAAAGTTTTTAGTTGTAAGAGATCATGTTAAAGAACAAGCAATTATAATAGAGCATGTTAGTACTTGACTTCTAGTTGCTGATCTTATGATTAAAGGATTATCAACTAAGTCATATAGGGATCAAGTTGAGTATATGAGACTTGCTAACTCTACTTAAATTTTATTTTATACTTTGTTCTCTAATGTTTTGGCATTTTGGAGATTTTTTTGATCATTTGCAAATAAATTTTTATTTTATGCACATAAAGATTATTTGCATAAAGTTTACTTGGGACTTTAAAAATTCTTTCCCATTCTAGGTATACAATAAAATCAATTTTACCTTGGACTAGGGGAATTTAGATTAAATTACATTACTAAATTTAGAGTAGTTATTCAAATTGAATCAAATTGGTAATTTATGTATGGTACCTTATCAAATAGTTTTTTTTAATTCAACCTACAGGTCAAATAACATTCATTTTTGTAGTTATTTAAATCAAATCAAATGTTATTTAAATTTACAATATTTTATTGTAATTTCTACAATATTAGTAAAGAATCACTTTCAATTCACCAAAAAGTAAAAAATAAAAGATTACAATATTCAAATTGAATGTTATTCAAATTTACAATCTTTGGTTTGATTATGATATTTGGATTAGAATAGATTGAATGTTAATGTTACAAAAACATTGTTACTTAATCTCACTTGGTTAGTACAAACTAATAGACAATGATTTTTACAATCTTGACGAATGGAACATATAAAATGTTTGTAACCAAATTTTAGTAATCTAATGTTTGAGATTTAATTCAAAAGCATTAGAGTTTTTTTTAGTAATTCATGGTTTGATGGCATTTTAAGACAATTAGTAACCTTTCCAAGTACTGGACTTTAAATGATCTTACTTCTTTAGTTCTAAGTTAAATTCGAATTTAAACCAAATGGTGTCATTTACATTAATTAATCCAAATACACTATTTTAATTATTATTGAAATTTTAAGTCTCTTATTATAATATTTGCAATCTTAGTAAAAGGTTACTCAAAATTTAATAAAATGAATGTGACCAATAGTTACTAATGTTGGTGACATTATAGGTCACTTGATTGAGGATTATTTAATAGTATGCACATTTACCATCATCCACACGTAATATTTGATTGTCTATTTGTTGATCATTATTAATCAGGCTTGCATTAGTAACTAGTTGACATTAATCGTATTCATTTAAATAATTGTAAATAATTAACCAATGCAATTCATGAAATTAATTGTTACTAAAATGAAAATTAAATTATGTTAATAACAATTGTTGTTAAATAAAGGTTAATTGATAATCAAAATTTTCATGATAGACACCAAATGTTATTTGATTGGTTATCCAATCTACTCTCCAAATGGTTATTGTAATAACTTACTAAATTATTGAGTAATTAGTTACCCTTATAATAAGTAATGGTTTGTTTTTGACCATATGTCTTTGAATTATCAAGTAAATCTTTAACTAATTTAAAGACTAATATTATGTCCCCCATAATGTTACTAAATGTCCCATTAATTTGAATGGCATAATGGTTGCAATTGCAATTGTATAACATAGTTGACCTTAGATTTTAGTAAATGTCCTATTCAAATAACTACCCATTGGTTTGAATACTAATGCATGTTAAAAATAACATTTAATTATTAATTAATGGGGTTCATACTAATTTATAATGTTATTGCTTGACTAATCTCCTATGGTATTCTTTAGAAGAATTGTTTATTATAATGCAAATGTTACTAAATTTGAATTAAAGATTGAATAATGATCAATCTAATGAATATAATAGACCCATATTTGACGTAAACTAACTTGATTTTAATTTAACCAACCTAATGAATTACATTAACCCACATTTTTAAATTACATAGAAAGCAACTTACCAAATGTTGACTATATGAGTTATTTTATAGTAGTTTATAGATTAAAACCATTGTAATTTAATGTTTACCCATTAGAATAGTTAAATTCATGAATAAAAAAAAATGTTTGAATATTCAGTTAGGAATCATTAATTATGATTAATAACAAATAATAGATTTACTCAAATGGGTCATTTGGTTATTTCAAACAATCATTTAGGGTAACTAGTTAGAAATTCATTATGAGCATTGAATCAATCCCAATTTAGTCAATGTAGCTTAACAGATAGTTTGATATTGGTGTCATTAACATGTTACAATTTACCCTAACAAAATGTCCATAGACATTAGGTCCATTCATCATATAAGATCATTCCACATTTTATATAAAATAAAGTAACATTTTAGTAAGTAAACCATAAATTAGAGTCCAATACTTAAGTAACCCTATTTTAGTAATAGAAAATCTACACATTTGGTTTGGATAATTAGGTTGGTTTATAGTGACTATATATTGGTTATTATAATTAGTCCAAATGTATACATATAAATATACATAAAGGGATTTGTACATTAAATATTCATTCATTAAAACTACTTAAATCAACATTTTGATTGACATTTGATTAGGTTACTTAAACTAGTTGATTATTGAAAGTGAACATTTTACCTAATTGAGTTGTTTAATTAATGCAATCATTAATTAAATGAGCAAATTAGTATTTAACTTGTTACCAATAAATAGGGTTACTCTATTAATTCAAATAAAGTCTATATTATTCAAATATAAAGTAATTTAATGTAACAAATTTATTTGAGATTTTTAGTTTAATGTAAAAATTACCCATTTAATTGTCCATCCCGATATAAGTAAATCTTAATATTCATATTCATAAACCTTAGTTGAATAACCTTTTTTATAGTAATAAGTAAATGTTAATCTTGAAATGTCGGTGTCTTACTAACCGTAATAATTGGGTAAATAATAATCTATGGTTAATAGGTTATCTTTCCAACAATGCCAAATAATAATGTTATTTTAAATTATTAATCTTAAATTTTAATCTGAGGGTCAAATTAAAATGAATGACC